>JAAQRM010000499.1:0-316199 GCA_013396095.1 Fusarium sp. NRRL 52700
CCCCCTTTATGCTTCGGCCTCTGAGGGACCACATGCCTAAACAAGGTCACTCTTTTCTTTGTGTTGGTTCATGAGAGCGTCATGGATTCAAAGGAAGGATGGGAGTTTTGCCTTTTTGATGGTTGGTAGCGTTTGGAGCCACGGAACCTAATACTATATACCCCTCCTGGCATCACTTTGTTTTACTGTCTTGCTTCTAGGGTTGCTTTGACGAGGCTTGGGAAATACGGTGTGTGGTTGCACTTTAATGTACACGAGGAGGATACAGAGATGACAAAAGATATAGAACAAGGAGAACCGAGAAATAAATCAAGGATCGAGGGCTATCTTAGGTCATTAGCCTCGAAGTTAATGTATAACTATGCAGTATTATTGAAGACATTCCCAGTACTTTGCCTTGCTTATTTGTTTGGTCAGGTCCCTGTAACCATATCAGCCTTAGCTAACTGTGGCTTGATCAGATCATGGTGTAACAGAACATGGTGACATGGCTTCAGTCGTACACAAGACGGTAACATCAAGGTATAACAGCAACTGTTAAGTAGTAATCGGGTGATTTAGCCCCTCCCAACAAAACCCAAAGTCTGTTTCTCCAGGTATGTATCCGTATTTACTCGGATCTCTGTGATTCCGTCAGCCTCAATATCTAAAGCTGTCATTCTCTTTAATCCATCTATTCACCCCCGTTGCTTTTCTCGGCAGACCAGTCTGTGCCCCTCCACCTTGACCGTGCTGATTGCCTCTTTGGGCATGAGTGTCCGACCCTTCCCGGAGCTCCGGTGCGGGGGAGCCGGCGCCATAAGGTCGGGCAAGCGACCACCTCGATTGTGGCATCACAGTCCATAACACAGCTAAGTCAAGTTATTGATATTCAAATTTTCTGGCATTGAACCGTTGAGCTATTTAATCGCCAAGCAACCAACACCATTCGATTGTTCCCTGTTCTTATATCTGGTACTATTGAAGAGAAAAAATAGAATTAAGTTTGACCCCAGCTTTGATGTAACCAACCTGGCGATAAGTTGATGGGCTAAAACGTGAGCCGAATGAGGGAATGACGCGAGATAATAGCTTCTTTAGAGGATCCTACTCTGTACGTCGTCCCTTTCCGCTGATTGCTTTTAAACTTCTCTCCATATCACGCCCAGACGGCCGAGTTTACCCCTTCAAGACACTCCTACACAAGCCACACATGCATGATGAGAGCTGAAATAAGCACGGCATATATTTTCTGTGAACTTTTGAAAAGCACGGTAGCATAGTGGCTTACATGCAGAAGACCCAGTTCGCTGTCCTTTCCTCTTCTGGTAAGTCAGATATACTGTGGCTTTTTCGTATTCTCGACTGCCCTCTCACTCTCTCTTTCAATTGAAGACTTCCCTTAAAGTTCAACGACATGGCTGCCTTTGGGTTACAGCCCAGGTAACATCTAGACTTCTTGTGGACTAGACCAGAGCAAACCCCTGTCTTACGAGGATGCAAGTTTCGATTCCTGGGTATCTAATGCAGCTTGAAGCTCTTCAGAATAAGCTATGTGCTGCTAGTGCTATGGGGGTTCAGTAACCGCAACTCTGTTTTGGGGCGTTCCTGGGACTACTTTAAGAGACAGCCTGAGAAGCTTCTAATAGACCGAGGCTGCTCTTCTCGTATGGGCTGAAACTTCTTAAAATGTGGCTTATTAACATTCAAAATAAACAACGGTGAGAGTGTTCTCCATTCTTCGGTCAGCGACAATTATTGTTGTTGATTTCGCTCCGAGTCTGTTTGATGACGCTCAAATTGACTTCCTTGACAATATCAGTTATGCATGCATTGCCTGAAGCTGCGAAACTTCATCCTCTCCAATCTAAGTCCATGGGGTGTCTATAACTGTCCATAGGACAAGTAATAGTCCCATTTTCTCTCTTTCCTTCGTCCCATCGAGCCCGAGCCCGAGCCCGCTAACCCAATGCTGTTCCTTGATGCCTAGCTCATTGAACCGAAAATCAAAGTCAAAAACTCCATTTTGTACCGTGCACTCAACCTTTAGCCAATCCTTGTCCTCTCCAGTGCAGCTCAACGAGACATATATTTAAAACAAGGTTGCGGCACAAACGCCTAAAAGACTGCTGTAAAGCCAAGGGACCAACTTCAATGAGTCTGAGTCCAAATTTTGAGTAGTAGCCATGAAGGAAAGCTGCTCAACTCGTCTGATGCATATTTGCTTCGATAGATAGTTAGTGCACAGTATTGATCGAGTATGCCTACTAACAAGCCAGCGACAGTTGATCAATCCGGCTGGGCAAATTACTCTTCCATGCTTGTGTGTGATTTGTGGATTATCGTAAATTAAATGACAGCCACGCTTAGACATAAAATGACTGCCTGTGGCGCATAAGCGTGAAAGCCGATCGACAAAACCGCGTCTAGGGTGTACTACCATCAAGCGCCTTGTCCTTCCCCTGAATTTTCTCGCGATTTCGAGGTTTCCTCGATGCTTCGATGCGGCTTTGAATCGCCAGGCGATGGCTGCTTGTAACGTTTTTCTCGCTCCTCGCTTGGACGACGGGGCCCTGGATACCGTGTGGTAGGCGGTAGCTCCTCTGACAATATAGCTGATACCGACTGTTTGTTCTCGCTGCCCAGTCTTTCTTGCGAGGGGATGGGTGTGGAGGCGCGTATCGGTGACATTCGGCGTAAAGGTCCGCCAAAACTCTCCCTGCGAGACCGCCCCAGCCCGACGGCTCTGAAGGGTGACATGTCACTTCTCTGTCGTGAATGACCACGTCGCGATCCACGAAAAGCTGCGCTCGACGAGCTACTTTGACTAAGAGGCGGAGGTGATCGATATCGCTGCTCACTGCGGGTGGGGGAAGGGGCATGGTGCCCTGTTGCTTTGCGCTTTCTGGGAGTTTCCCCTATAGTCACAGAAGCTATGTCAGTTCACAGGGAGTCTCTCTTTCTCTTGGTCTTGGACAAACCAGAAGGACTTCCGAGTCGGTTCGAGCTTCCGCTAGCTTGCGATGTTGGTGGCTGCCAGTGGTGAAAGTATATCGAAGGACTTGACTGAAGTTCTTGCTGCGGTTGTTGCTGCACATGCGAATGCTGATGTGAGTGCATCGGAGGAGGAGCGTGTGTGGGCTGTGGTACGTTGGTGTTGATGCTCGGTAATGTCGATATGTTCATGGGTCGTCCTATAGCACCACTCACTGTCTGGCCTCGAGGCCTTGATGGCGATGGCGGATACGCATATCCGGCTGCTGGGGTCGATGCAGATGGAATGCCCGGGTGCTGTGCGTGGGTATGTGAAAGTATTTGAGGTTCTCGCTGGTGTTCAGGCGATACAGGCCACTGCGCGGGCATAATCTGGGCACGAGGAGGAGCCTGTCCAGGAGGCATAAACTGCTGAGCCCATTCCAGGGCAGCTTGTGGCGCGACTCCGCCGCTACCCATGCCTGCAAATACCAAAGGAACCATGGGAGGAGGTATACCTGCCTGAAGCGAGGTCCGCAGCATATCCATTTCAACTTTGCGCTGCTCTAGACGCAAGCTCTCCTGTCTCGTCCGCTCTTCCTCTTGCTTTCTCTTATCCTCTTCCGCCCTCGCCTGTAGCCAATGTCTCATAGATTCTTCTGCTCCTTGCCATTGCTGAGGCGGGGCAGGTAGTTGGCCCCATGAATCTCTCTGCTGGTGACCAGGAGGGCCCAAGGAGGGTTGTGGCGGAGGCGGAGGGGGCGGATGGGGTGGAAGATGTGCAGATGGAGGAGCACCAGCAGCTGGAGGCTGCTGGGGAGGAAGAGTCATGGCCGCCGGCGGAGGCAGGCCACGATGAGGAGCCGACATGGGCTGTGATGGTGGACTGTGTCCCCGATAGGTGAGAGGCAGAGAATTGCTTGCTGCTTCTCGATATATCAAGGGGGGAGAAGGTCGAGAGGTTGAAGGCGGAGTCGGGAGATCATGGACGGACTTGTAGCCGTAAGTTGGTGGCTGCTTGACGGTAAGCATCGTTGTATGGTAGCTGGGCTACGCCAGTGGGGACATTTGTACGGCAAGAGTAAATACGTGGATATGGAGGGCGCATGTATTGTTGGGAGGCTGGGGCTTGCTGCAATTGACTTTTTTAACAGATAAGAAACAGTTGACTGAGTGCTGGGCAGGGGAGGTGAGGAACGACGGTATACAACAAGATTGCACTCCACGCTTGACGATCTGGGTAGCTATGGCAGTACGGTTCAGCCAGATCAAGCGATCAAGCAAATCAGGGAGCAACACAACAACATCGAAAGGAAAGGATTGCCAAGGGAAAAAATATTGTTGTTTGGGCTGTAGCTGTCTCGTGATTCCTCTAATACAAGTCTCAACTAGGGACTAGAGTTATACAAAGGAGAAGACACAGACGACAACAATGTAAAGCAAGTTATATCAAGGAAGGAAGAAGAGGGGAACAGAAAGAAACGGCGTACAATTTGGGTTGTGGATATGCAAGCTTTGTATAAGATGGCCAGAGGTGACAGGCGGCGAGCTGGAGATGTCGGCCAGCTCCAGAATTATGGCGGTCGAGGTGAGCGGGGCTGATGAAACCAGTTGACAAGCAGGGCCAAGTTCATTTGGAACCAGTCATGGATGGCTCTTCCACATAGCACACATGGGGGGCACGCGCAGAAAAGAGCTGTCAACGAGTGCGAGTTAGTAGGAAGCTTGTGTGAGAAGTGGAGAAGATCCAAGGCTGACAAGAGACGACTAGAGACCAACGCTGAATCGATGCCAATGGATTGGGCCGAGATGAAGGACAGAAGGCCCAGATATGGAAAGTTCCGCGGTGAAGGGGAAAACTGAGAGAGAGATTGGAGCTTTAAGCTCAGCGAAGTTGTTGTAAACGACGGAGTAATGAGTAAGGATGCATCAAAGGATAACAGCTCAAGACGCAGGTACCAGCCAGCGTGGTGTATTGTCCTGTGAATCACTCTTCTTGTTCACAACTGAACGGGTACGTCTAGGTTCTTGTTGACATCGACGATTAGAGTCTCCAAGCAGAGCCGTCCAGTAAGTTTAGAAAAAGGAATGTGTCGAACAGTACCCTTAATCAAGGATATATTTCGTCCTGTTCTGTGTTGTTGGTCGTCCTGTTCAAGCTAGCTTACCACTGACGACTGAGGCAAATGAGACGAGGGTAGCTTGCAGACTTCAGGGAGCTATGGTACAAGGCCAAAGGCTTCAGGGACCAAGGTTTTTTTTAATGAACGAATAGGAGGGAAGCCCAAACAATAGAAAGACGAGAAAGCAATCGATGATCCTCGATAGAAGATGGAGGAGAGAAAGGAAAGAGAGAAAGAAAGAGGGCTGAGCAGCTCGAGTGAACTTCGGCATGAGTGGACAGAGGAAGAGTGAGTGGTGGAAAGTGAAAGTACACGCACACGCCCGCACACGCCCACCCGCTTGCTTATACGCACATCATCAAGCGCCGGCCGCCGAGTCGCTCTCTGCCGGTCCGCATCTTGACGCATCGGGGTTGTAATTTAACAGTCAAAGACTGTTCAAGACAGAGTGGAAACGCTGCATTGTGGGAACTTGCCCTGAGCGAGCAGGGTATGCTCAAACTAACAAAATGATTAGGGATCAAATGACAAGAGACTACAGCCAACAGCTTCAACGGGCCTGACATGCGCCAAAGCATGGGTTCAAGCCTTCATCTGGCCAGAACAGTCCGGCATTAGACATTTAAGGCAAGGGCTAGAGCGAATATCTTTCCAGTACGGAAGAGAAAGAACGGGTATCCTCTAGGTCATCTTATTAAGTACTCTGTACCAACATGGCAACCTTTGAAAGTTAAGGATAAATGCGTGTATCAGAAGAGATTTGGCAGATTTCGGGACACGCATGGTAGGGACAAGACAAAACACTAAAAAGGTAGTTAACCCAGAAAGCAGGGGTCGGTATTGTAGGGGCAGTTGCAGAGGCAGACCAAAGAAGTGGCTGAGGGGGTCCAGGGCTGGGATGATTGCTGCCATGGGGATAGAAAACCCAGACAGTCCCATCGAATTGAACGTGCGTCATGCATGCTTCTGGTGTCTCGAGCCAACAAGAAGACAGGATGGAGGGACCAAAAAGGGCACAAGTTTGGGATGAATACAAGATCATAAGAAGTGGAGTGAGTGGCATCGGGAACCAGGGAGGGGCGTGCTCAACAGGGTGAAAGAGGTGTGTAGATTGCGGTGCGAGAAGCAATAGAAGAACTACTTCCTCAACACATATCCAGACACAGCATCATCAGCATGTGGCAGTTAGATATAAGTTATTAGGTCAAGCCCAATTGGGCGCTCTCTCCCCTCCCCTCTTCTCTTCTCTTCTTGTCTCCTCCCTTTTGTTTTCGTTGCTTGATGTTCTCGAAAGCTATGCTGAAGATCAATCAGGCACAAGATGCTGCAGACATTCTTACCCAAGGACTCCTGTTAATAAGCTTTCTTTGTACCGACTGACTCTGCACCTTAACCCAGGCTGCAGCTACGAGCTAATCACACGAGCGCCGAGGCAAGTGTCCGAGCTGCTGCAGCCCCTGAGCCTCCTGTCCAAATAAGGCTCTCAGCCTTGATATGATATTCGGGTGGGCTGGCAAGACAATGTTGCCTCAAATCCGGTAGTTGGGCGGTAATTAGAAAGCCATCAATCGTGTACGTAGGTTAGTAGTTATACCGAAGGGTGGGCTGGTGGAAGCCCCACGAGTGGCTTGATAGGGTCCTGAAATGTACATATGCCAGACACTTGTGGCAAGAAAACAATAATTTGGATGTTAGTTTTTAGCGCATCAGCTTAATTCAATGCAGTTGGATTAATCATAGGGCGTGCAGAGCTTGATCAAATATGTACTTTGGCTACCAAGCCTAGGGGAGGAAAGAAAATACAGGACCTTAACCCTAAGTAATAAAAATATTTAGGTAAACCTAGCCTAAGCTTAGGGACTCTTTGCTAAGTTTATTTTGACACCTTCTGTTAAGGTCTGGTGTTTTCTTGCTCCCCGAGGCAAGCTTTCCTTAATCTTCTTATTCCCTGTCTTGTGATTCTTGCTTCGCTTTTGTCTTCAAGGTTTGCTGTTAAAGTAGAAATTCGAAACGGGTCATGTTGAGTGAGTCGGGTCGTAATGCAGCTTCTGCATTGGACGTGAACATTGAGTTTCGAATGATATGGTGCGATCAAAGTCGTGGGCCCTGTTTGACATGAAGCTTCAGACTCAAGCCGTTCGTGTGTCACAAGAATGCGACTCTAATAATCGAGGCACAGGAAGTGGATGAACGTATGGATCGAATTTTGAAAATACCTACTCCGTACCCAGGCTCAGGCTAGAAATCTTGGGGAAAACCTGTTGCACGAAGCGCCGTTCCCGTCATAGCCGGGTTTAAGCCGCTCTCTGGTAAAGTACTAGCTAGGCTCCAATGCCTGTGGCTTGTGATTTATTGTTTCGGGTGTGAACCGTGTGACGGGGGGGGCACTACATGGATAGAGAAGACTCAAAGAACTGCGAAGGATATTGATGAAGTCTTCCACAAAATGACGTTTTCTTTGGTCTGAAGCAATTCGGTTCCTCTCTGCCTACCATTCTTAGTATGATGCAAATCCCTCAAGACAGGCAGTAAATACCATGAGCCAAGCGTGTAGGTAGGCTCCTAGTGCGTTTGGCTGCTGCCCGCATCTCGCATCTGCAAGGACCTTATATCATCTTCTGCTGTTATGAACCAACTTCGGCAGGTATTCGTACATATTTGTAGAGCCTTGGCAGGGAAAGGTAGGGAAAGGTAAGGGAAGGAGAAGCTGGTAGTTGAGCCCCGAGCCACCCTGGCAATGGCCCTGGGTCCTGGGCTTTGCCTGGGTCTCGGCCAAGATGCCTTGCAATTAGCTTGTGACCAAGTTCCTTCAGCCGCTCCTTCCGACCTCATGTGGCGCTGAGTTTGAACAAGCTAGGTAGGTATTACTTTGTGTGTGGGCTTGCTGACATCCACCACAGACATCCCCTTTCATGTCGCGGTTCCGCGTTTCATCTTTGCAAAACTCCATCCTGCCAACCCACTTTACCGAAGTTACAGGGAGATATTACATGTATATTTTCCCACCTGCTGAACGATTACGCATGAAGTGAAGCTGACCAAGGCGAGGCATTGTCGGACACTAGTCTCCGATGAATGAATTGTCCGATCCTATCACAAGTCAATGACTGTGTAACGGGTAGCTATTGCTCACGATGTCCAGTAGCAGCCCATCATCATACTTCGTCATTATAAAATTGTCTCAAGCTATTGCAAATCTAGTCCTTTCTCATCAAGCATGTTCATGGCAAAGGCCAGATGTCAGAGTGACCCTTGGAGGCTACCTGCCTTAGTTGTCAGCCTTTCCAGGATCAGGGCCAACAATGATGCCCAGGTTTGGTCATGATGCATTGGTCGAGGAAAATTGGCACCCTCTTTCTAGTCGATTCAATCTAATACCCATCCCTTCTGCAGGACCTCGAGGCGCCTGCTAGTACGGAGTAGTACTGTACAGATTAGCGTTGCTCAATGCTCACCAAAGTGATGGGCGGGGTCTTGCCCCAATTCATCCTTGAAGGCTTGAACCTATCGCCACGCAGCCACACTTACCAGGTCTGTCGTCAAAAGCACGTTGCAGCATGGCTTTCTCGTGGTGGTGGTTCACTAGGCCACTTGAAGAATCTCTCTGCAGCTTTAGTCGGAGGCCAAGCTACCTATGTATTCGGTAGCATAAGAACAGCCAATGGAACACTCCCTCCTGACCAGACGCATAGTGCTGTGTGTCGGTAGATTCGTCTGGTTTACAAGGATCCCTCAGCTTTACAAGCCAACACCTTGATCTCGTCCGATGCAGGAAAGGAAACAGGAAGCTTCTTTGAGTTAGTAAAGGTATCTTAGCCAGAACCCATCCTAGCAATCGTCATCAACCAATCTATGGGCATAGATGAGCAAGCTCAGGCGAGCGGTATCCCACCTAGTGGAGGAAATAAAACACAGGACCTTGACCCTAAGTAATAAAAATATTTAGGTAAATCTAGCCTAAGCTTAGGGGACTTTTTACTAGATTTATTTTGACATCCTATATTAAGGTCTGATATTTTCTTGCTCCCTGAGGCCCACCCTCTCGAAAACCGTTACCACCCCTTGTTGTGCGCCGTTAGATATCGGAAATGCGCCACGATCCAGGTCAAGGTTCTGACCTGTGCACATACCGGTACGCGGATAAGATTGTTGATCAGTCCCTCGAATTCGTTTGTTGGGTTAGCTCAGGATCAACCACCCATTCTCTTTCAACCATGATTAACTTTTATACCAACGTATGTACACATGGCAGCAGCCAGGATTTGGCTTTACACACACAAAAAGGCGTACGGAACCCAGTCATATGAGGTTATTGGACCCTCGACATCCTCAAGGAGCAAAACACGTAAATAACAGATTTCATTTTTATTTCGACCTTACAGGTCTAGCTTCTTGTGCCTGTCTTATTAGCTACCTCTAATAAGCGCGCTTCCTCATGTTGTTCTGTTTGTTTCGCGTAGAGACATACAGGGCTTACTGAAATTCATCCCTTAACTCTGTAGAATTGTAACTAGCACTTTGAAGCGAGTCGCCTGCAAGGGGTGATATCACCTGGGAAGAGGTTCAAGATTTTTTGGAGTGTATGCAGCGATATCTGCATAAATTTGGTTTCCAATTTGAATCTAGTCTGCCACCGGTGATAGCTCTGGGTTGAACTAGGTTCGAAAATATTGTTGATGTTGGTGTTGCCCATCTGTTGTTATGCCTAGGCACTCTTCGCTTGCTTTGGCTTTTCGGGTGTAATTCAGTGCCTGGGAGTCGTGGAAAGCTCCTGCACAGATGCCACCATGAAAGCAACCGTTACCCTCTCGAACATTCCGTCCAGTTTCTCTGCTTCACAATAGCTTTGTTGTACAAGGAGATCGGTGGTGTCTCTCATATTGGACCAGTCGTACGAACTTTACGCTTGGAGTACGAATCAGGTCAGATTCAAGGCCCAATTTGTCTTGCTTTATCAACTAGGTAATCAGCACGAAACCGAGGAATCGAGGCTCGATCAAGTTTCCACCGTTCTGGATTATTTTGACCCCTCTATCCGCTAGTGGGATATCAGATCAAATAACAATATCGGTAGAACGACGCTATTTGAAGTGCTATCCTGGATCGCAAATTACATGACCAACAGACTCGCAGAAGTTAGAATCAAAGAAAATCTCATATCTTTGTTGGCCGTACTACTCATGTACCTTGGCCTTGGTGATGATTCTATGCAAGCATCTTTTCGCGATGAAAGCATACGGATATGTACAGGAGCACAACGTCTCCAGATCTACCTTACCTCGGACTGGGAGTCAGCATTTAGGTAAGGTAGGTGCATTAATCAGTACTAGCATGAGGGTGTGTTTCTAGTGAGGCTCCGTGCAGGTCCTGTACCAATGAACATCCGCCAGGGCATGCTCTCCCAGTTCCAAGGACTAGGGATCCCAGGACCATATCATGCTCTGTCCAATCAGAGAATGAGTTGGTCGGTCGGGCCCGAGACGCACCTGCAGCTTGGAAACCCTATGTCGAGAATGGACATCTGAAACACCAAGTCACGCCCATTCCCTGTCCCTGCCCAGCTCCTTCTACAACATTCCCCTCATCTTTGTTGTTTTGGTGGAAGTTTTTCCAAACTGGGCATTTCCTCCCAGTTTCACTTCGCCAACGACCCTTCCCGTCTCTCAACGACTTGCTTGCTGGACTGCACTCTCATCGTCGTCATCCACGCTCTATCCCTGGATTCCTGTCCCACACTTTGTCACCTCACTTGGACTCGTGCATCATTATCCCTGTCTCCTGCAAGTCTCGATCCATCATCCTACAATGAACCACATCAGACACCAGCATTGATATTAGATGGATCATTTCCGTTTTGCATACTTCATCCAACAAAAACAGAACGGCTTTACTGGGCGCATACGCGTCTCAATCTTGTCTTAGGTTAGCCCGCCTGTAGTTTGAACGACATAATGGATGTTGCCTCCGATGCATGATAGCACCCGATATCATCTGCACAAATCTCTGAGCCCAAGTTTAAATGAGACAAGCGACTAAGTTGTCACACTAACCGTTTACACATGTCATCTAGCAAAGCTTTTCAGAGCCTCAGCCGCAACTTGAGGGCATCCGTGCATACATTGTCAACACATACACTCATCCCTTTTGTGGTCAGGGGCTTGCCTCAATCAACTTTCTACGTCCTTCTTCATCTGGTGGTTTGTTGGACAGCTTAATTCCATCTAGACACTTGTCTGCCTGGTGCTGATGAGAGCGCACGTGGACGTGCTTTATCATAGAGTTTCCTCTACAACAAAAGAATGAGATTAACTTTGAAATATCTTTTCCTGATCACAAGTACAGTATGCTACCTGCTTTGCAACTTCTAAAATTACTATTCATTGTGCGTTACCTTTCTCCTTACTGCACATCGAGCAACTCAATTTCGCAGATCCTTTACTGATTAGTCGCGGCCCAGGATTTGCGACAGGGCTTGCTCAGGCACAGATAAATGACCTATCTTGGTAGGATCGTTTAATTTGCCGCCACCTATGAAGCTGGAAGCTCTTGTTTGCCCGTATGAGCTGATGGATCGGCAGCTAGCCCTTAAGCGACTCTCCCACCCACCCTCGTGGTCGGCCCAATCCGATGACACCCTTGTCGTTTCTGGATCTAAGCTAGCTAAGCTAAGCTATCCCGATCAATGTGCGGGTCTGGTCTAGACGGGATCCAACTCGAGTCCAGAGTGAGAGCGCCCTGCCTGACCTATCTAGTCAAGGGGTAACTAACTTGTAACTTATGGAAAGGTGTCAGACAATTCCGCTTTGCCCACCACAATCCAACGATCCCCATGTCATTGGTGACTGAGAGGACGGAGTCCAAAGCCTGTACTTGTAATCTTCGAGTAAATTGACAGACTTGGTCTCGGGTAACTAAATCAGGATACGAAACTCGGCTTTGTTTTTCGGGAACCCACCGCTATAATGTCTGTGTATCTATCTGGCTTCCGAGATTCTCTGGTGACCGGCTACTTGCACCCAGGCACCGTTACACCACTGGCCTTTGTGGTCTAGTCGTCGAGTATCTATCTCCCTTACCCTGTACGAAATACCGAATCGACCACAAAAGTTTCCGCATTAAACAAGAAATGGTCATGGTCGATCACTAGGCTACCGGACGTGTCGATAAGTAAATGATTCGATAACCCACATCTCAACCTCGCAGCGCCACAAGCCCTTGATTATTCGGGCGATCAAGATCAGCGAAGCGATTCCCCTGCTAGCGCTCCCCGTCCCATCTGACATATGTCTATCGTGCCAGAACCCACGAGCCTGCGAGTCCCAGGATTTTAGGCAAGCCATCGTGTGGGGATCGACACCGGAGGCTGCACTGATTGCCAGACGTTGTCCGTCTCTGTTTGGTAGTCCGGAATTGACGAAAACCTAGCTCTGTACCCGCCCAGCCGCCCGGCTTCCGTATGTACCAGAACTTGCAACACGAGTGAATCACTCCGACTTCGACTCCGTGGCGAGAGATCTCATTTGCCCGTCTGAGCTCCTTTGTCTCTGTCGATCACCTTTCCCTCCCATTGATATCGCCGAAATACGAGATGCTGTTTCTAGATGTTAACTTCAGTCTGGCTTGCTGGCATAGCAACCTAGCAGCCTAGCAACAAATAATCAAGGAACAAGCACGCGTATCTGTTAGTCCACGGACCATCACTACTCTCGTTACATATGCTCCCTTGCCTCCCAGCTGCTATAGCTGGTCGTTCCGAGTTTCAAAATTTTTATTAGAAAGGAGAGTGACCTTAGATCATGAGACCTCGTCTTCATGTACCAACAGCTTGAAGGCTCGAACTGGACTATGACAAAAAATAATATGGAGGAAAATTGCGCGCCGCATGGTTCCCAGAGACAAAAGGCCGCAATGTTGCCACGACTGGTTTTCTTCCTGCTGCAACCTAAGTAAAGGTCCTGAACTGGCTTAACTCTCAGTGGGCTTGCACATTGCCAGCTGAGAACCCCTTCCCCTCCACAGTGACATCTGCATGTATTTACGCGAGATCGAATCCTTGCGCCAAGGTCATCATTGACCAACCAAACAAGCCGGGATCTACCATTGATCGAGAATTGATCGGTTGGTCAGCTTACACATCAACTCCTTTTCCGCTTCTCCACCCAACATCCTCGCCACTTGTTGTGACGGATGTGTGGCTATCATCCCGTCGACAACATGTTGGCAGGCAGTTTAGGGTCTGACCTATCTTGAATGGATGTCGTCGGAGACTCGTCTCATCTAAGTTAAGTTAATCTCGGACACCAATGCGTTGTTTGTCGCCAACGGCCGCTAGCGTGAGTCCCCCATGTGGCTCCTCGCCTCCGTTTGTACCCTTTACTCCATGTCGATCACATCCATTTTGACCATGATTATTAAGCTTGGTTCAACTCGAATTCACTACACCCTTCAATCCTTTTGGTGTCAAGCATCGGCGAACTGGCGTGGAGCAGGAGAAGAGGTAAACCGAAGGGCACCGTATAGTATATACTACCACTGTGCATCTATCAACCCATTACAGTTCCTTAGAGCTCAGAAGGTACATAGGATTTCATTGTCAGGTACCGTACTCTCACAACATGGATCAGTAATGAGAAACTTTCACAAACCATATCAAGCTAGTTCAACTGTTGTACTGTGGCATATTCTCCTGTTCTTTTTGGCGCTCGGGTCCCAAAACAGTGGACCATGCTATCTATGCTGAGTCGATGATTTCCGCGTGAAGAATGGAATAAAGCAATAACGAGGTTTCTTGCAGGCCACCAAGCATTTGCCCCCTTAGCCATCAAGAATCGACTGCCCTCGCTTGCCTGCGCCTCAACACAAGCCCCCATCCTCCGCGATGCTCCTCGCTGAAGTAAATAACAATTATACAAAATTTAGATCATGCCCAATAACATGAAGGTTGCGGGGCGGGAGAAAGCTCTTTTCGCCCACCCATATAGAGTGTCTTCTTCTTTCTCTCGCATAATCCACCAAATCCATGAACACCAAGTTCCGTTCCGCCAGTCATCCCCAACAGTCCCTGCCATAGTTAAACGCGACCATAAATTCATATCATCCTTTGGTGCTCCCTTCGCCATGTTGGTACTATAGGTCTATAAAATAGGTCAGGCCAGGTGCCATGGATAGTTATGTTGAGATCCAGTGCCTGCAAGAATCATGCCTTATTAGAAAATTGACGAGCCTTTGCCTGACCTTGTCAAGCAAAGGTATCTCGATTGCCCTAGTGAGGAAAAATTCGATCCTTCAACGATGAGGCAGAGGACGTCAGGCTACTGCGTTTGCTAGAATCCTTTCCAGAACTGTAGGAGTTGTTCTCCACTTTCTGGCCCTCTTCAACAAGATTTGTCGTGCTCTGCCGTTGCGGTTTTTTTAGAACACCTCGCGACTTGTCGTTGGATACGTTGCTAAGCGATGGTCGTTCGCTATTTGACTCACTGTTGCGGCGATTTTTGACAAGCTTTCGAGGCAGTCGCTTCTGTGACTGGGATGTTGAGCTGTCTGCGATTGATGCCGTGTCTACAGACCGATCATCACTTGAAACACGGCCAAGGCCAGAGACATTCATCGAGTGGGGTGAGCTGCCGCGTATGGCTAGTGGCGATGGCTCTTGTTCTCTGTTGAAGACAGGGCTGTCTTGTGCTTGTAGAGCCGTCTGGTCAACTGGTTGGTTGAACACGGCTTCTTCCTGCATCGGGTCAAGAGACACGTTGGCCAGCCCCTTCGTTGCCACACTCGGTTTGACTACAGGAGATGGAAGAACAAGCGATGAGTTAGATCTGTGAGTAGCGACTCCGGATTGCGTGTGGGTGCTGGGCGTGGATGATGAGTCGTGTTGCACTGGAGGAGAAGATTCTGATTTTGGCGGTGGGTGCTACGTCATGTTAGTGAAAATTCCATCCAGTAACACCGGTTTCCCTTACCTCAACGCTGAGATATGCGTCGAGCTTCCTTTTCAGAATCTCTGATCTAACTGGCTTGGCGAGGTAGTCATTCATACCAGCAGCTAAGCACTTCTCTCTATCCCCTTGGATAGCAGAAGCGGTCATGGCAATGACCAAAATAGTGCGCACTGCATCGAGGGAGTCCTTCCGAATTAGCTTTGTCGCCTCATAACCGTCAAGAACCGGCATCTGGACGTCCATCAAGACAACGTGATATGGTTTGCCCTCTTTCGCCTTTTGCCGGAGCCCTTCCACAGCCTTTAGGCCGTTGTCGTATGCAACGACGCCCTTGTACCCCAATCTCTGCACATATTGTATAGCGATCTTTTGGTTGATCGGGTTGTCCTCAGCAACACAAATGCGGATCTCATCCTTGGGTACCTTAGACAAATCCAGATAAGGGTTTGGCGATTCCGCTCTCTCCACAGGTGAAGTTGCTGCGTGGTATCGGTCGATAGATGGCGTGGCTTTGGTCTGCGCGTCTCCTGCAGCAACATCGGGCTTGGCCTTCTCAAACGTGACAGTAAACCAAGCAGTTGTGCCCACATTCTCCTCACTCTCGAGCCGAATCTTGCCCTTCATCATTGTCTCAATGAGAGACTTGCAGATGCTGAGGCCGAGACCGCTTCCACCGTATTTTCTAGCTGTGCTAGCATCCGCTTGGCTGAAGGGTTGAAACAGTTTGGCCAACTGCTGAGGAGGAATGCCGATGCCAGTATCTCGAACCCAGAAAGTGAGGGTAGCGTGCTCCTTTGTCTCCTTGTCTAGTCGAGCACCAATAGTGATTGAACCGTCTTCAGTAAATTTCAGACTGTTTCCAATAAGATTGCCCAAAACCTGGTGTAGACGGATAGGGTCGCCGTAGATTAGCATGGGCGGTAGGTTGATGTTTTGTACGATCTTGACATTCTTCTTGGACGTCTTCTCACGATTGCTATATGAAACGGCCCGGACGACTTCGCGGACCATGTCTTCGGGGTTGAAGGCAATGATGTACAACTTCATCTTGTCTGCCTCCATCTTGGAGAAGTCCAAGATGTCATTGATTACCGTCAATAGCAGATCAGCGGAGACTCGAATCGAGTCGGCCATCTCGAGCTGATCCTTATTCAGATCACTGTCACGAAGAAGCTCCGAGTTGCCGATTACACCATTGAGAGGAGTGCGAAGTTCGTGCGACACATTGGCCAAGAAGATGGATTTAGCCTTCGCCGCTTCCTCTGCCAGCTTGACATTTCGCTTGGCTTCCGCTTCCGCGTTCTTGGCCTTTGTCTCTGCTTCAAGGGCTTTGGCCAGCGCTCGCTTCTGAACGGCTACCATAGAACGGTTTTCTGCAGATATCTTCTCGACATTCTTCATCGCAAGGGCGTTCGAGTAGCTTATGCCAATCTGGTTGACAAGAAGCTGCAGGACCGTGACGTTGCGATCTGTGAATGCGCCGGGTTCACCCTCCAGGTAGAGCACGCCAAGGAGAGGCTTGTTGCCATGGCAGATCGGAATCGCAATAATACTCTTGCCAACGGGGTTTCTCTGAAGCCAGGACTCGTTGACATTGCCGAATCTCTCGTCAGATATCAGGTCTGGGACAAAGACTGACTCAAGGAAGCGGGTAGAGTAGAGAACAACATTCTCCGCAATAAGTGAGGTTCCTGATATAGGGATACCTGGTATATGGGCGGAAGCTCCTTTCTCAGGATCACCACTTGCTGCTACACACCAAGTATCCATGTCGTTCTCCTGGACAACAATGGCGGCCAGCGTAGCTGAGCCACCACAAGTCTGTAAGATGACGTCGCACATAGTCTTCAAAAGCTCGTCGACTTGCAGCATAGAGGAGATGACCTGCGACGAGACAAGAATGGCGTGCAGATCGATCATATCGAGAGCAGGCAGTCCCGCCCCAGGCTCGGCCTGAATGTTCATTGAACCTCGCCATGCCCCTATGCGCTCGCCCTTGTTGAGGTCGGCCATGTTCATCGTGTTGGAAGGGATGCGTGCAAGATCCCCACCGTCCTCTGCCTCTCCAGTCCTGTATTGAACTGAGGTGGCATCAGCGACAAAGTCGGTTTGGACACCGGTATCGCAAGTACGGTAGTTTCTTGTAGGACCATGTAGTAAAAGGCTGTGTTCCTCCTCAATGGCTTTTGAAACACCGAGAGCCCCCATCTGCCGGAATAAGCCAACTGCTTCAAGAAGTGCTGCTCGAGCTGACCGACGCGCACTTCGTCGAATGAACATGCCAGCCATGAGGTAATTGCCAAGAGCTTCATCAAAAACGGAATTATGCTCAGCTGCATGATCCAATGCTTGCTCATAGTGCCGAATGGCATTCCCGTGGTTCAGAGATAATTCCTCAACCTGTGCTTGCAGAAACTTCATCCAACTTAGGTAATTAATGTCAGAAACAGTGCACCACTCATCCATCATCTTCACGTAGTGGCGCAGTTCCTTTATGACCTCCTCGACCTGTAAGGAGAAGTCTTCGGTTGGAGAGCAGGGAAGCTGGAGCTTTTGTAGCAGGTATCCAGCACGAGCGAGGCCGTGGAACAACAGTATCAGCCTACTATTGTGCGCTGACCAGAGCATACTAAGTTGATCAACGGCGTGACTTCCAATTTCCACGGCACGCTCATAATGTCCGTAAAGGAATAGGGGTATGATCTCGAAGCTCTCATAGAAGGTGACAGAGCGGTTGCTCTTACGGCTACAGCTGATCAGCCATTTCTTGTAGTTCTCTGCATTATGTGTCTCGTCGTTCATGACTTCCAAGGCGTTGCTAGTGCGAGTCTTGCCCTGAAGAGCCCGGCAGAGCTGCCTGACGGCAATGAGTATTGAACCTCCTCTAGAATCAGCATACCAGTTGGGAATTTCCTCGCAGCCATATTGACAGAAGCCTTCGAGGTCTGAACAGGTTTCTCCACTGAAAAACTTGAAAACAGAGGACACGCCGTAGCTCATGATGGTTGATATCCTGTCGCCAGCGACTGATGCATACTCCACGGCATCCTCCATCTGAGCCATAATCATGGGCATCGTCATGTGAACATGTCCGATACATATTGAGTAGAGCATCAAACCCCGGGCGAGAAAGAAAGGGTCTCTAGATTGGTAGAGCAACTCTTGGGACGTACTGCCTAGCTCGACCGCAAATTGTGTCATATTGAACCGGGACAATGCGATCATCGCAAGATAGAGGAATGCCATTCCAGACTGTGGATACGCGCCCCTTTCGAGATGCATCTCGACCATCATGAGAGTGAGATGATAGTACCGTAAGCCGTCGCTCCACCAAGCAGCGCTAATGGTTTCGGCTAGCACGGCTCCGACAGGTGCGACACTAGGATCTTCTGCTTGCTTATAGTTGAGCAATTCGCCACGTCCCATCGTTTGAATTTGGATAGATATGCGCTCGAACTTCTCGTCGCACTTTTTGAAGGTTGGCTCATCATCGACAGTGACTCCAAGGCCGACCAGGCAGTCTTTGAGTGAAACGAGAGCAGAAGCGGAATCACCACTCTGGGCGTATATTCTTGACTGCAAGACGTATGCTGGTGCCTTGTCGAAAGGTGATTTCCCATTCTTGAAAATAGTGTTGAGAATCTCGTTCGCCGCGGTATATTGGCCCATGTAAAGATAACACTCTGCTGCTCTGAGGTGGAGCTGCATTGTTTCATCGTAAGATACATCTTCTTTGCCGTCTGTCCAGGGATCGTCCTGGAGGAGAGTAAGAGCAGCGTTGTAATATTTTGCGGCTGTGGGCTTCGCACCGCTCTCTGCGGCGGCTTGGGCGCAGCTCGTCAACAGTTTGCGATATTGATAACGATTTGAAATTCGTCTCTTGATGATGTCAACCGCTGCACAAATATGTGAGGCTGTGTTGTCCAGCTGTTGGTTTTCGCCGCCATAGTATTTTTGAAGTGTCTGGGCAATAATGAAATGCATCTTCCGAGAATTGCATTCCTGCAGGTCTGCTGAAGCATGAATGTATCGGTCATGGGCAAATCGAAATCGATCGTCGGTCTCGCTAGGCACAATGATGTAGGCCTGTATGGCTGCTTGAAGCCCAGCAATTGCCTCTCCTTGCGAATAGGTTTTGTGTGTAAACGTCGCACAACATGATCCCTTGTCATCCTCATGGTAATCAAACTCACCCCCCATCAAATGACAGATGAGTTCAAAGGAGAATGAATTGCCGATAAGGGCAGCCCAGGCGAGAAGAGTTCGTGCTGCTGCAGGGAGCTCTGATAGTCGGTGTGTTATAAAGCCTGTATCGAGTATGTCATAATCCTTTTCCCCCTGGAATTGCTCAAAAAGCCTATCAAGGTCATAATGCCATTGGCTATCTCTATAATCATACCAGATACACTTCTTCCGGTGACAAGCACTCAGCATCTCTCGCATGTAGAATGGATTACCAGCCGTCTTGGATTGCAACACCAACGCAAGAGGCAAGACTTCTTCCTTTGGTCGGCAAAGTGTTGTCGAGACGTATTGAACTATGTCGTCTTCGGTCAAGGGTGATAATGTTATACGCGTGACCAAAGGACCGCCTGAACGAGGATACTCTGCTGGTAACAATTAGTCAACATTCATAGGAATAGAGCATCTATTAATACACACCTTCGCCTTCAGGGAGATGGATCATGCTTTGGATCTTATCCCATGTGATTTCCTCCGTTCGGTAGGTCATGATGATGACCATTTTCATCCTCGAAGCGATGATTTGGGATATGAGCTCCATTGATTCATCGTCGGCAAAGTGAAGATCATCCAAGCAGAAGCAGATGAACTTATGTGCAGTAAACACGCGAAGTACATCTAGGAATATGTTCATCAACCGCATTGTCTTAGTGGATGTACCCGTTCGAAGAAAGTCTGAAGATGACTGTGAAGCAACGCTGGGGTTCCTGGCAACTGGCTTGGGCGAACTTCCGGGAGATGACCCCCGTCGTTTTAAGCCGGACTTTCCATTCCCTCTGATGGAGGCGAATTGAAGAGACGTTGAGATTGAGCGGCCAATTGATGCTTCTGGGGGGCCCAGAAGAAACTCCGGGAGGCCTAAGAGACGGTGCAACATTGGCCAGACGGGGCGAACGAACTGCTTAAGGCCCTGATGAAAAGGAGTCTCCGTGTTCCTCTCACCCCAGACTTGCTTGAACAGGGACGAAAGCAGCTTAAGCAGAGGTCCAAATGCTGTTCTCCTTGCGGTGTCAAATTTTGCAGTGGCACAGTAGCCCCGCCGCCTAGCATCCGCCAGAACGCTTTGAACAAGACAGCTCTTTCCAAGCCCCCCTGCACCCTCGATTGTGACAACCTCACAATGGTCGCGCCGTCTAAACTTGGCCGAGCCCAGCTGTCTTGAGAGACTGGACGCTGTCGACTCTACGACGCTGTGGCGATTTTGAGAATCGGGCCCTGAGCTATCGACAAGACTGCGTGTCTCAATTGAGATTGATTGGTGTCTTTCCCATGGCCTGGCAATCCTCGGAAGGGTCCCTGATGGTGAAGATGAAATTGTATCGCCAGACACTGTCTGAGTATCCGAAAATAAGGGGTTGAAGTTAGTCTTTGGTAGCTTAGGGTCAGAAGAAGCAGTATGGGTAAAAGAACCGCTGCGATAGTTCGTGCCATCCACAGAGCTCGCTCCCTCGCTAGAAATGTCGTCAAAAGCGGCCATATCGTTTGACAAGGTTGAGCCGTCAGAGAACCGGTTCGTGTTTCCCTTAAAGTTCATGGCATGACTTTTTGCAACGCGATCAATAACCTTGTATAATTCTGCTTGCTCTTGCTGGCGGCCGATCATGATTGCTGGAAGCATGAAGAACGATGATACGTCTTTGGTTCCAATCCTCCACTCCTTAAGTGCCAACCAATCTCCGTCACCGAGAAACTCCTGGACCTTGACCAAATCATGGCGAAGCCCGCTCGCCGAGTGATAACGGTCCTGGACATTCCTAGCCGTGCATCTTTGTATGATCCTTCCAACCACGTCAGGAATATCAAGCCTCACTGTAGAGACGTTCGGTATCCTCCGACCAAGAACACCCTGTACGATGTCGAGGGGGCTATCGCCTTCGAAGACTGGCCTCTGAGTCAGTAGAGTCCAGAATAAAACACCTAAAGAGTAAATGTCGGTCCGACTATCTGGCTCAGCAGGCATTCGTCCTGTCTGTTCAGGACTTATATATAAGAGTTTGTTCTGTGCCCCGAGTTCTTTGGAAAGCGTTGACCATCCCGTGCTCGTCAGGCCATGTTCGAACGAACGAATCCCAGACCCAAAAGACATAACTTTGACCTGCCCGGTCTCGATATTGAAGTGAAACGCATCGCCTCGAATTTCGCCATGGATCATGCCGAGGTTGTGGTGAAGAAGCTCCAGACATTGAGTCGCACCTATAGCAAAATCTAGGAAATATTGTAGAGAAATTGGCGGGTGTAGTTCGGGTTCGTTCTTCCGTATTGAGCTGAATGTCTCTCCTTGTATGCGAGCTCTGTAGAAAGCCGGTCCCATGTCCAGCACTTCGAGTAGATAGTTGGGTCCAGGATGCTGGTATATAGAAACAACGACCTGTGCGCGGTCGCCAGGAAGGGGCTGTAGCCTAATCAAGTCAATGGGCTTAACAATGTGCTCCCCTGTCGGATCTGAGGTGGCAATTAAGCTTTTAGCTATGTGAAAAGCCCGCTCCTCTCGCAGGGCATGATATGACAAACGGGCAACGACTGGTTCTTCGATATATGCGGCATCGCTTGGTATATTCGAGGACGATGAGGCCGGGGGTGTTATTGCTTGAGTATCGTACCCGTCGATATTCGATATTTGGGCGTAAGGTTCTGACGGTGATGGGCGGCCGGAATGTAGCCTCAAGGCGGATCCTGGGCTGGAGGCATTGTGAGAGCTCGAAGGCGAAGGCACCGACGACACCCACCGCGTGCCGATTACATGCCTAGAAGTGGTCAGAGAATGAGATAAACATGGTGGAAGCCAGCTATAGCGCGAGGGCTGATGATGAAGATTCACAGAGTATAACGGAGAATTTACCAGAAGTCGTATGAAGAATGGAAAGGCAGCTGGCTTTCATCCCATGTGTAGCCAGCTATCTGACGAAGTCGCTCGTATATTCGAGGCGGGGGATCAAGAAGGTCGTCGGTAACGAGAGAAGCACCGTCCATGATGGAGCGCGAACGACGGCGCGCCTCGTGGATATCACAATCGGTGCCGGTAGCAGGTCAGAAAGACCACGAGAAGCGATCGTCGGTGTTCAATCAAAGTCTTAGGCACATGCAAATGAAGCGCCCATCATCGGAGATATATCGGCCGTGGTTTCAACGTTGATGGCGCAGAGCAATGACTGTTATTGGGGTGTCGGAGGATAGCAAGTGGAAAATAAAGTTGGGCGCAGCAAGATTCGGCGTGTAAAAACAATTCAGCGACAGGAAGGATATTGGATATTGTATGCAGGATCTACGTTTGGTAGGCCGAGTGTTTGGTGGAACTCTTCCGGGACAGTGTGTAGGTAATTTCAAGACTGTTGTGAGGTGATACGATGTCTATGACGGCAGAGGCTCGCTATTAAAAGGCATACGAAGTATCGGAGTGGGCGAGGTCGTGGTAGGGAGTCTGGCGTAAGGAGGAAGAGTCCGTTGATCCTGCAACACTTGAGTGAAGCAATGGTGAAGTCAAATATAGGACAACTTGTGTTAGTGTGTGGTGGTTGTTGTACCGTACCGTGACCGCCGAGCACAGAACACAGACAGACAGGGTGGGATGGAGTTGGTTTAGGTTCAAGTTGGTTTAGATTTGGGATGAGTGTACTTTCAAGGTCGAGGTGGATTCCCGCCCCGCCCCAGGCTTTCCCTCCCCAAGTGAGAGAGACAACTATGTACTCCTTATTACCGTACCTAGGTAGGTACACACAGGTGCCTGCCTACCTTAGTACCTAGGTAAGGGTGTCGGGTTGTTTGTTAGGATTAGCAGAGCCCTTGAGAGATTGTAACTTGGTCACTTTCCAGGTCAAGCAGAGGCAGTATTTATTCAATCGATACTTGAACTGGACATATCTTGGGGAGTCAATCATATTCTCCATTGAGTACGGAGTACCTAGTTCAGAACTAATGGGTGAGAATTACCCATGTTTTTGTGTGTGTGCCAAAAGATACAGGGTCCAAGTCTTGTTCACGAGCTGGTCCCGTCTTGAATTAGTAGTGGATGACGGAACAGCAAGGATGCCATCCGGTTTGACAGTTGGGTCTCGTACCCATCCATGGGGATTGGTATTGGTGGTACAATAGTGATCCTGCCTCTGGCTGAAGAAAGTAGACGCATCAAGTATCAAGCAGAGCACGTTGTGATTTAATTCAGGGTAGTCATAAATATCTCCTCCCACCCTGCATATTCAGCTTACATTGCATCATCCAGCAGTTTTACCTGGGTATACTGACTTGACCCCGTTTCAAAACATCATACAGAAACAACTGTGCTCTCTTATTATATTCATCGTTAACTTCATCTCACTTCCCCTCTCCATCTCAGTAACCGCCATCCCATTTACTTTCTTGTTTCAGCCGAAACTCTACAGCATCTCTAGCGCCAATATTCCCGCTTTGGGCAGCCATAACAAATCAAGCTATCATATCTAATGGTGCCTCTTTTTGTCCATGCCTTCTGTTCCGGCCAAAGTTTACAACGGACTAGAAAAAATTATCCCGTTTCATGCTGTCAAGGTGAAATCCCAATGTTCTGTCATTAACCGTCCACAACTTCAATCATGGCCTGCTGTGTCAGAATCTCATTGTTCAAGTCAAGAAGTTGTGTGGGCTTCACAAAATCGGCTCATGCGCGATGGACCCTTGTGGCGCCGTTTATGGGGCAGCACGACCAAGTCAGCGCTTTTTTTATTAAACTGATCCATAAGTAGGGTAGCTTTAGGCACACATTCCTTCCAAGAGATGTGAAGCTGACAGCAACAGGCTTTTCAGTGTAACTTCATCATCAGGGGCAACAAAAATGAGACATCTCAATTACATTCTCATCCGTCCCTAGATTGCACAACGCACATAGACAATGATGTAAGTGGCAGGGGATTACATGTCACTGAAAACATCAAGCATCCAGGAACCAATCAATGTGAGACAACAGCTCTAATACAGGAAGAGCTAAAACACCAAAATCCCCCACGAAACGGGATAAACGGCCAGAAACGCCAGAACGGCATCAGTGATGGAAACATGAACATCTTCTAAGCTCTATTGTATGTTGTATACTATTATGTATCTGTATAAGGTAATCCGTTCATTTGTCTAACCTTAGAGCAAAAATCCCAGATCGATCTCTATCATGTCGCACTGCATTGTCAAGCGGAGTCCTATATCCATCCGTCCAGCTAACTGGAAATCTTTACCAGCAGCGGCCTATGTCCCGTCATCAATCCTAAATTCAGACTCATCGTTTCTCGAGGCGCTAACTCGCTTCCCACAAAGTTTTCTTGTACACATGTCTCTTGAGATATCAAACAACGTGCCCAATCATAAATTGCTCACGCTATACCTTCAACTCCATTTCCAATTCATTCCATTGGCTGTGAGTTCACTGGGCCTTGGAGTGGCTGGGAATATCCTTGGTGTCGTTGGTCTGAGGAGGAGCCACAATAAAGTTCTGAGTGAGGCGTCGCTCAGTGTTCTGGCGGGAGTTGACAAAGTCAGGGTAGTTGAGTGTCAGCTCAACGGCACCGCTGTGGATGGCATCAACGGCCTCAACACCGAGCATGAAGGAGTGGTCTTGATTACCGACCTCGTATCGCCAGCTGCCGAATCGACCACGGGAGAGAATGTCCATAGCCTCGAGCTTGGGGAGGACCTGCTTGAGGACGCCCTCGCGCTCGAGGGTGGGAGTGGGGTAACCATGGTCGAAAGCACGGTGGTAAGTAGAGACAATCTCGTCCTCGGGCTTGATCATCTCGGTGTTGATGAGACCCTGGATGCTATCCTTAAGGAGGTTCTCAACATCGACTGGCTTCATGGTAGACTGGGAAACCTCCAGCATGATAGACCAGTAGGGTCCCTCCTTAGCCTCGGAAGACGCAGGTTTCTCACCATTGGCGAGGTAAAGCGTGGGGAGCTTGGCATCTTTCTGAGGCTGGTTGTAGGGGGAGTAGTTGGAGAAGATAGTGGCACGGTAGAAGGGGCAGTTGTCCTCGGGGAAGTACAGCCAGCACTTATCACCGATGCGCTCAGGGCGCTCGCCTCGGATACCGACACCAATGACATGGGTAGTGGAGTAGTAAAGCTGCTTGGTGAGGCCAACAAGCTCTTGGTTGCCGAGCTTCTCGGCGAGGTGGTCAACGGCCATGGTGTTGACGAGCTTGTTATAACCGATGGTGCTGCCATCGGCGAAGTAGGCAATCTTCTTCTCGGCGTCAATCTTGGTGACCTCACCCTGTTTGCCGAATCGCTTCTTCTCCTTGGGAATGGTCTCAGCAACGGCAATCCAGATACCACCGGTACCATCACGGGCGGGGAATCGGAAAGTAGCGTTGGGGCCCCAGTTACCAGCGACCTTATTGAGGATAACGTTCTTGGTAACGAGCTTAGCATCGGGGGCAGCAACACGCTCACCGAGCCACTGGCATTGCATCTGTTGAGCTATTAGTACACTAACTTCGCTGTATTATACCGAATCTGTGATCGTACCTTGGTGGTAGGGACAGCCCAGACCTTGTAGTTGTAAGGTCGCATGAAAATGTTGGCAATACCCTCACCCATCATACGAACGATCCACTCATCAAAGTCCTTGGGCTTGGTGTTGGCAACACGGCACTCGAGAGCAGAATCGATAATGCCCTCGATACAGCTGACTTGGTCCTCCTTGGGAAGCATGGAAATATTGTTCTGGAAAGGGTAAGGAACCCAAAGGCCCTTGTAGCGAACGTAGGAGATTCGCTGGTGAGTGTACCAGTCATCGTCCTTGGGAAGGGCCTCGTCGAGGCAGTCATCGAAGTACTTGTAGTGGGAGAAAATAACGTGGCCACCGACGTCGTACAGCTAGAACAGTCGCATGGTTAGGAATATGTCGAGATTGGAAGACGACGACTTACGAAACCCTCGGGGGTAGTGTCAGTGCCGGCAAGACCACCGGCCTTGTCAGAGGAATCGACAATCAGCCATGAAGGGCCGTTCTGTTAACATCGTCAGCCTGTAATTCTCGGCCTCAAGGTGAAGGTGGCGGTGAGCGCATACGATGTGGTTGAGACGCTTGGCAGCACCGAGACCAGTAGGTCCCATGCCAATAACGAGGACATCAACTTTACTGCAAAGATGATAAAATGTCAGCAAGACGTCTTTTGGGATGAACAAACAGTGCTTTCTAGTATACAGAGACGTTAAGCAATAGTGAACAGACGCAAAAGCAACTCACACGTCGGCCATGGTGGGGGTATTAGATGAAGCTGAAGTGGATGGATAGAAGACCACAAAAGGCACAGAAATATGCAGACGACGCCGACAACAATGGAGCAACGGAGAGGAGAAGAAGTTGTACAGAACAACAAGAAGACAGCGAGAAGATCAAAGTCTCGTGGTTGTTGTAGATATTGACCGCGATTGCAGAAAGTGAGGTGGCTTCAGGAGTCTGGCAGAAAAGGAGACGGCAACGGATCGATGGCGGGGCTAAAATTATTTTGGGTCGGGTCCCCTCGACCCTCGTAGCCTCCCTTAGTTGGGGCCCCACCCGCCGGCCCCTGATACTGTAGATTGTGGGTGGGCGTGGGTGGCCTGGTTCTAACATAGGATTGGATGATCTATGATATATTTCTCTGGTGTTGGTAGCACAATCAGGGCCAGAGTCATGATAAAGACAGGGACTCTCAGGAAAGGAGATTATTTTCAGTCCAGCTTAGGCCATGGATGTGTTGACACCGTACCTGCACAAAATTGTCAGTTCAGGAGCGGCTACTTTGTGGTGTAACTACCTACCTCAGTACCTAGTACCTAGGTAGATTTGAGATGATCTGTTGTGAAAGGCAATCTCATTGCCAGGTACATTGATAGATCAACCTTGTCGCCCCAAGCGAGGAACTACAAGATGAACTCCACTGTCTACGGAGTATACCTAAGGGTCTTTCCGCGACCAGCCTGCCCTAGACAGTTGCGAATCGCCTTCTAGTTGTTAGGTACAGTAGAATACGAATATGACAATCAGCTACAGTACGGTGTAGTAGTCGCAATATTCATATTTGAAATCATAAACGACATGCTATTCGGCCTATGCGTAACAAACACTGTGCCAGGAATGGTGACAATTTAGCCTCTTTTCTTAGTAGCTGTCGGGGTGGCTCCCGTCGTCTCGACTCCGCCAAGATTCCGTCAACTCCAATATCAGAGCAGTGTTCCAAGTATGTACCATGAGGCTGATCTTGCATTAATCCGATGCCTAGGCTTGATATATTTGAAACCTGCGTTCCCAAAATTATCAACGCATTGCCAACTCTATTGCTGCGCTTTGTTAGAACTTCAGTCAATAATGGCCAACGACATGCTTGTGGTCAAAGATCCCACGGGATGGATTCGATAGTCTGTTGGTACTGTACCAAGTAGGTCCACAGAGTCTTGTGCTGTTAATTTCCTAAGATGAGGTGTAATTCAACGCTCCATGACAGATAAGATAATCACTGTCAAGAGCGCCTTTGACTGGACAATTCAACACACTCCCAGTCACTCTATGCAACTGGCCAATCCAAAGCACACCCAAGACCGGATCTCAATTTCTCTTCTGACCATCGCCAAATTAAAAACGAAGCCACAACTTAATGCTTATATCCGGGTTGGATCAAATGTATGTATGTTCATCATTCTTGTCTGTTGTGCTGAAGCTCGTTAGACATGGTAAACAAGCTCGTGTTCAAGAATACCCGTATTTCGTGCAACCTGAGCTCCTCGCAATTTCTTGCAAACAACTGTCAAAGAAAATGTCGCTGACTGTTGCTGACGGTCAACCTGAGAAGCAAATATGAAAATATGTAATTTCAGGGGTGGTTTGCAAAACGGGTAAGTGGGGGGTTCTTATAAAGCAGCGATGTACCTGTACAGTGTAGCATGAATTCAGCTTTATCATGATACCTACCTTGAGATACGGGATGTCCAATGATTGTCCAAGCAATTTCTGCGCTCTTTAGATGGAGACTGTAGCAAAACAATGTTGCTAGCACGAAGCGGTCAACCGTTCAAGTAGAATTATGCCTATAGTTGGTTCACGCTAGTTGTTACATGCATGTAACAAGCTTTCGCCTCTCCCTTCTTTCTTTGGCCCTTAGTCTCTTACCTCCGTTGGTTGAGCGATGATCGCGGCTATGATTTCCACAATATCGGCTCATGTAAACCGACCTTGAAACCATCGTGGTCAACATGCTGGAGCAACGAGATGAAGGGCTGGAAGGCCACGCAGAAGGCTTCGTAACCTTCGTTTAAAAAACGTCACTGGACCCAATATAGCAAAGGATCAACTGGCGGTTTGTGAAGTGTCTCCACCAGGCACGGCTGTTCAATAACCTCTGACAGCATTGTATGGACTCTGAAACAGGAAGCAGATCAACCAGCCATCAGAATCGTTTTGGCGCCACTTTGTATGTGCTCCGTACTCTGTACTATGTTGTTTTATCGAGAGCCAACCGTGCGTGGCTTGCAACGCAAGGCTCGCCTCGCGGGTGAACTCCCGCATCAGCCTGGTCGTAGCTTGTTGTGGCATGCATGTTTCTCACAATGGTTACAGATCTCTCCTCTGTGCACGACGTACGGATTTTGCTACAAAGGGACGCCATGTAAAATACCTCATTACCGTTATTTGTTCTCTTGAGTATGAACGTAATGTTCTCAGTAAATACTCCAGAGCTAGTGTCCACCATGGGCCAGCTTTGAACAATGCACGTTGAGCCCTGGCTGGAACATGGTTACAGGGACCCCTTATGGGTTTCCAAGGATAGGTACATTTCCTCGACTTGGTTTGGTATCTCACTGTGTCTATCTCCGTATTCTCTACCTAATAATACATACCATGGCTTTCTGACACGATCAAAATGGGTCCTTGGCCCCCTAAGAATGCTTAACTGAAAGCCAAGTTCGGCAAACTGGGCCGTTTTTTCGGCCCAAGGTGATGGACCACTGAGCCGTCTCGGCTGGATCTGCAGATGTGTGGATGAGCTGGTGTTGATATTCTAGTAACGCCTGAATGCCAAGGTGAGATCTACCGATTAACTTGTTGGAGACATCATAGCAAACTATGATGGTTACTTCAGGCCACGGCAAGCTTTCTCACAGTCTGTTTGAAAGGCAGCTGAAGTTCTAAAGGAAGAAAAAGGAGCAAAGTGAGGACTATGATTCAAGTTGGGTTGCCGAAGCTGTCTGGCTGTGTGTGGCTATAACCTACCTGTAGTCCTGCGTAGGGTTACAAGCTCAATCATTCCTTACCGCTGAAGGAAGAGAGAATGCTGTGTGTTGAATCTGCCTCTCATAGCCAAGGTGTAAACCGAGATGGGATTAGAGTGACGTACTTGTATGTTTCTGGTAGAGGAGTATTATACGAATATAGACCGCGTAAGCTTTGAGGGCCAGACCGTCAATACCATGGGAATGCAAGAAAGAAGCCTGACAGTCCAAGGAATCGATAGACCGAATTAATTGCCTCTAGAGAATAGCTTGTGAACTTTAAGAAACTCATGTACTATGTGAACCACACTTACTTGTTTTTGGGTTTGTTCCCTTTACTAGACAGGATCTAGAACTTCCCTGGCTGTATTTAGACGAAAACATCCAAATTCGAGATGGTTCCGGCAGTTGGAGGTTCGCTCAACCGGGGCGGGGTTTGAGGTCTCCATCGTTGACAGCTGACAGTTGGAGACACCTGAAGGTAAGTACCTAAGCAGATAATGAGTCGACAGTGAGTTCTCGAAGATAGATGTATTCTCTTCTAGAAACTGACAGCTGTTAAAGGAGCAGTGCTGATTGAACGGCAAAGCCACTCAATCTAGCATGGTTTGTTCTTGTCGATAGTAGGAACCTACATACTCTCCGTACAGTAGTAGAATTGAGCCATTCAGCCACAAGCATTCCTCCCTCGAGCTTCACCACCATTGCAAAGTCCAGATTCGCATCGAAATACAGTAAGCGCACAGTGTGAATAGACCCCTCAGCTTATCTGGCAACGACAATTGGAGGGCGATCTCCCAACGTGGGCGGGATGATTCGCCAGGCTTGGCTCAGTCGTGACTAGCGGATGCCCCTGAATAGAACAACATCAGCCAGTTCCTGTTGTAGCTACAGTACCTGTACATAGTACCTTGCATCCCTCCAGCCGTTGCCCTTGTACACGCGTCAAATCAGCTTTTGCAGACCTCGGGTGCCATACGGCTGGGGGTACCAGTACCTGCCCGAGCATGAGAATTGTCTCGTTCCCGTCATCCACTTTGTTCGTGTTCAACTGGCTGAGGGCTTATTAGTGCTAGTCAGTCAGTCACTGCAGGGTCGGCCACCGTGCTGAGGTTTGTGGCTCCTCCACTAATATGCTAATTTCAGAGGGGAAAACCCTTCCGTAACATTTTTCTTGATTGCCGCGCCTCACCCTTGATTGATTCCTAGCTCGCCTTGCCTCCAACCAAAATAATAATAGCCCACACCACACCCCCTGGTTAAGATTTGGAGATCCAGTCAACATTGCCTATTCCCCTTTTACCAACTGAAGTACCCTTCATCATCTCAAGCCATCCCTCCCATTCCTTTTTTCTTTTTCATTTCCTCCCTCTTTCCTCTCGTACCAGAGACGACTTCTTGTCTTGCTGCCTTGTTTCTTCAGTCTTTTTCTTCACCTTATCCCTTGCGAAACCAGGCCACCTTGAACCAAAGCTCAAGGAGATCAACCTTTTTTTTCTCTTCGCTTTTTTTCTCTTCTTTGAGACCTTGTCTCTCCTGGGCCCCGCCAAATTGCATATCAAGCACCCCTCGCCTTTTCCGATTCTATTCCATTACAGGACTCGGCTGTCCGTCCGCTCGTTTGCGTGTCCCCCCTAAAATCTGTCTTCAAGGGGTCTCTTATCTACAACCACGACTTCCCTCGTCGACAGCCTCAACCATCTTCAATCGCATCCTTTACATCACCAACAACCAGATTAATCATAATGTCGGCTGACGAAAAGATCCGCGTCTCGGGCGAGACACCTCGTGCGACGACTCCTGTTCTTCCAACGGTTAACCCCGGTCTCGAGAAGTCGCAGTCTGCTCGCGCTTCGGTTCACCCTACTTTCTATGTTATGTCAGTAGTTTTCTCGAGTATCCTAAGAAGTGACTTGTCAATGCGCCAGAATTGTTGCTGACCACATTGTGTAGTGCATGGATTGGTTTTTCTTCGTCTGTCATCCTGTTCAACAAATGGCTCCTCGACACTCTCAACTTCCGTATGTTACCAACATTATTGGCATATATCTGCTCCTATGCTGACATGTCAACTCCCAGGCTACCCCGTCATTCTAACGACCTACCACTTGACCTTCGCGACAGTCATCACTCAGATTATGGCCCGATGGACTCCTTACCTTGACGGCCGCAAGACCGTTAAGATGACAGCTCGCGTTTACGTCCGTGCCGTTGTTCCCATCGGTATCTTCTTCAGCTTGAGTTTGATCTGCGGAAATTTGACATACCTGTACCTTTCTGTTGCTTTCATCCAGATGCTCAAGGCTACCACACCCGTTGCCGTTCTCATCTCTGGCTGGATTCTCGGTGTTTCTGCTCCCAATCTCAAGCAGTTCCTCAATGTCTCCGCTATTGTTGTCGGTGTTATCATCGCTTCCATGGGCGAAATCCACTTCGTCACTGTTGGCGTGCTCTTCCAGATGGGCGGTATCATTTTTGAGGCTCTGCGACTTACCATGGTCCAGCGCCTGCTGAGCTCCGCTGACTACAAGATGGACCCTCTCGTCTCTCTGTACTATTTCGCTCCCATCTGCGCTGTCATGAACGGCGTGGTTGCTCTTATTTGGGAGATCCCCAGGTGCTCAATGGCTGAGGTTTACCACGTTGGGTTGTTCACTTTCTTCCTTAATGGCCTCTGCGCTTTCATGCTCAATGTTTCCGTCGTCTTCCTGGTATGTTCCTAGTGGCAGTTCCTATGCAACTCGATACTAACGTGACTTTCAGATTGGCAAGACTTCTGCTGTCGTTCTCACACTGTGCGGTGTTCTCAAGGATATTCTCCTGGTCATTGCTTCCATGATGATCTGGGGCACTCAGGTTACTGGTCTTCAATTCTTCGGTTACTCTATTGCTCTTGGTGGCATGGTCTACTACAAGCTCGGCTACGAGCAGATCAAGGGCCACATTGCTGATGCCAACCGACAGTGGGCTGAGTTTGGTGCTCGCAAGCCCATTCTCCGCAAGGTCACCATCATCGTTGCCACCGCTTTCCTCATCTTCACCTTCTTTGGTGGTCTTGCTCCCGGTTACTCCTCAGAGGTTGATCCCACTAGACTGGCTAATGAGGTGTCTAACCGTTTCGGTATCAACGATGCCCAGCACGTCTAGTGCTCTGTATTATACGGTCTCCATATGAAGCAAGACCCGGACATTTAGTTGACGGGGCGAATGGCGATCTAAGGAACCTCTTTTCTATATCCGTTATTTCCTTATGTATTACGCCCAACCAAGTTATTGAACTTGGTCTGAATGTGTCCACAGTCGGATTGACTCAGCGCACTTTTCTGTGGATTGGAGACTTTTTTGATATATTCTGTTTGATTGGGGAAGGAAGGGTCTTATGAAGTGTCAAGCCATAGAGCTGGGCGCAAAGCGCGAGGTAGCGGTCCCATGCATGAACAGCATCACGAAAGGTCTAATTGATGTGTAACTCTAGACGGCGTTTGGCCATAGACATGTAGAAACGAAACGGTTTAAAAAAAACACACCATAAGAAAACTTCATTGATCTATAATCCGGCCTTCGTTTCACTGGGTACTGGGTATGTGTGCGCGTATTGTTCGGTTTGACGGAAATTTTAATTCATGTTATGGATTTCGTAAACCTCGTAGACGTTAAACCGTCAAGAAAAGTCCTCAAGGTCTATTCAACACCTCATTGATGGCATCAATTCATTGAACGCCGCCAGTGGTATCCTTCGGTCGGGACAACACGTCCGTCCGACCCGCGTTGTATATTGACGCTACAATCACGCGGCACGTAGAGATCTGGTTGTGATTTAAGAAACTTCATATTGAGCCCATAAAAACCGGCGTTCCTTAATGCCATCGATGCTCTGTACATCCCGCCAACTCCCTAACCGTGATGGAGAAAGATTCCTTTTTTTAAAACTCTGTGGTGGGTGGTTAGCAACAATCTAATTCACGTAGACGCCAAGAACACTCGGCGGGTTTTGATGCAGTTCTGCTTGAGTGGTATGGCGCAGCGATGGTATCACATACTGAGAGGGGTGAAGAACCATCGGTTCTTGCCGCTGGTGTATCGCTCCTCGAGCACCTTCTTGACAGTCTTCTTGGCATCCTCGCGCTGGGAAACCTCCTTGAAGGTGTCGTTGGAGACGGCGCCCTTGAGGCCCTCGAGCTCCAGGGTGTAGCGAGTGGGCATCAAGTGGTTGTAGTTGATGACCTTGATGAAAGGCTTGATCTTGTTTCGCTTCTCCTGGCGGGTCTTGGACATGCGGCGGGTGATCTTGGAGGGGTATCGCTCAATGCCGGCAACCAGGGCGTGGCCGAAAGGGTGAGGCTTGTTGCCGTTGTCAACGGGCTGGATGATGACAACCTATATGAAGCATATCGAGTCAGCGAAATGTTTCCTGGAAGAAAACGACGGAAGATATCGTTTGCCATCATAGCATTCCTGCGAGTTCTGCGCTCCGTGTCTTGTCATATAAAACACGAATAACCTCTTCGTTTCAATCCCTTCCCTCGACCCTATCTTGTTCGGATGTCGCAGAACTCGGGAAATGCCATGGGATAGCAGTATAAAATCTGTCGAGGTCGTACCTTCTTTCCGGCGTATCTGCCGCGGGTGATGATGGCGACTCGGCCGACCTTGAGGAACTTCATCTTGTCCGGCGGTGTGTTGTCTGCTGGTTAGTGAAGTTGCGAGGAGTTGTCAAGACAAGTTCAAATTACGCACCAAAATATTTTGTGTGGGCTGGTGGCAAGCGAGACCCAGCTAGTCACATGACAAGGTTCCTTCCATTTTTCGGAGCCTCCTGTGTGAGGGGTCTGTGCCCGAGCACCTGCCCTGAACTTTTCGAGGCACTCATTCTGTATTACCTAAGCTCGCTGGCGGCTCTAATTGTATGGATGGGTGGGCGTTAGGCAAGGCTCCTCCATTGAGTCACGTAACCTCATCATTGTTCATATACTTGATAAGATAGGAATATCACGATGCCTGCACCAACATATATCATCTCCCGCGTTGCGGATCCAGTTTTCGGTGTCTTGATTGGCCTTTCAGCCGCTGCAACCAGAATCAACCGTGAAGAAAAGGACAAAGGTCGAACGACTCAACAGACTCTTGAAGCTGCACGACGGTAATCCCGCAAATCATTAGCTGGAATAAGGAAAAAACTGACTAACAGCATAGACGAGTTGGACTTTCTTCCAAGTCTTCGTAATTATGTCTGGGCTTGCTTTGGCACCTGAGTTACTACTTGTTTTGCCAACTTGCAAGACCATAATGGCATGTCAAAACCTTTTGGGGTATTCTATCTCATTAAATACATGCACTTAGTCACCAAAAGATGGACCATATTCCTTCTTCATTGCTTGTCGAACAATTTTCCCGCAGAGTTTGGCCGTTGGGTTGACGCTCACGGCCAATCCCTTCGCAATTGGATTTCCATACCTCCCACCAAACGCTAGGTCTCGAGATGCTGCACCCTCAAAGTCGAGCCTTTCCCATTTGGATTCTTCAAGGGTCTCATCAATATCCAAAGAACGACTTAGCATTAGTCTGGATGTTTTCAGATATAATGCAGCTCTTTGGGTGTGAGCCATAGACAGAGTGCGCGCAACTTGAGGAGAAATAGGCATGCTTGGTGATGAAGGGGTGAGGAGTGCGATTGACGCTTCGATGTCGCTTAATGCTGTTACAACAGCCTTTTTCTTTTCCACCTGGTCGGGTGACTCTATTAAGGGCGCGGAGTTGTCTTTGGTATCGGAGAGCATCATCGCATCTCCGTATAGCCGCCTAAGGATCTGTACACGGTTGTTTCTGGCGCTGGCGTAGTTGGGATACTCAGCAATCATAATCTCAACCGCCGAAAGGCTTTTCTGATAACCCTTGACAGCAACATCTTTTCCTTCTTCAGATCCAAGACTCTTCAACTGGGTTTCAAGGCTCTGGATGGAACGAATTATGTCTCGCTCCCTCTCGACTACCCGCTCATATATCGTGGCATCTGTAATGTTTGGGTCCCGTGGTAATGAGGAGTCGAGAACAACACCGGCGTTTGGGTTTGACTCCGGATCCTTGATTTTCTCGAGGATATTGATATCGTGTTTGCTTAAGCATACAGATGCCATTTCGACTGTCGTCGAGCAGTGGCCGAGCAGATGAAGATAACTCAGTGATTCAATTTGGGACCTGCGATTCTGATTTTCGGCCACGACGATAGATTCAGGAAACCACCTCTGGAGGTGGAAATCCTGGAGTGTACGGGATCTGATGTGAGGTGCTGAGCGACAGAGATGGCGCTGAAAAGGGCTGGCTCAGGGTTCTAAATATCATTCCTGGTATGGGCATGCTGGATAAGCCGATCTGCTTGAGAGTCGTCTCGGCTTTAGCGGGAGATGATGGATACTTAGGCGACTAGTTCTCTGCATTGTCGTGCATCTCTCATTCGCAAGGACGTTTCGGCCGGCTTTGCTGCTGACAGTTCCGCAGTCCATCACAGGGCATGCCGCCATAGAGTGCTTGTTAAGCCGTGTTGGGGCTTCTAGAAGTAGTCGGCCAATGTCGGCTTGGGGCGGCTGGCACCGCAGCGGGACACTCGGCCGGGGAAGTTCCGCAGTGATAACCTCACAACCACCATCAACAACCTTCGGCACTACCGCCTTTGAGATCGATCAATTGGGCTCTCTTGGCTCTTTTGATGATATCAATCAGACCGCCGTCTGACGCGGAAGCCCCGCGCGTGACCCTTAACCCTGCCATGACGGGCATGGCTTTGCTTTCCTACGCCGCAAACCCCATTGGTTCCCAGTTTCATTGAAACTCTGAAAGCCAACGAGGATGTTACCGAAGGATATGACTGGTATATGCTATCTCCTGCTTATCCTGGCAGGCTTGTCTTGGGCCGTATAATGCCTTCTCCAGGCGGAGCTGTTCCGTGTGAGAAATGACAAAGAAACAAGCAATACCTGTTGCTTCATGGTTAAGCCGGGCTTGAATCAAGTTGGGATTTCTTACATATACTCGCCCATAGCCCCCCATTTCATCCATAACCATCAGCTCAAGTCAGTAACGAACTTCCTGCATACCTAGCTTCTCGAAGCCACCACACGGAAACAATTCGACCCTAAATACAAGCCTCAAACAAACGTTTACTCTATTCTGATATCAAAGACTCACCCATAAACCGTCTGTGTGTCAATGTCCCCTTCTGCCATCACCAACTCCCCTCCTCAGCAGGCAACTCAGCCTACTACTGTTCCCATCACTTCTGCCCTCGACCAAGCAAACAACACTTTTGCGGTTCAGCCGCCCCCTAACTTCACCGGCTATGACCATATAACCTGGTGGGTTGGCAATGCCAAACAGGCTGCCTCGTATTACACCAATCTTTTTGGCTTCAAGCCCATCGCATATAAGGGGCTCGAGACTGGAAGCCGATACTTTGCCTCGTATGTCATTGAGAACAACGATGTCCGCTTTGTCTTCACCTCGCCCCTGCGATCAGAAGCTCATTTCCCAGACGATGAACCTATCTCTAAGTCGGACCGAAAGCTTCTCAAGGAGATGTACGCTCATCTCGAACGCCATGGCGACGCCGTAAAGGACGTTGCCTTTGAGGTTGAGAATGTCGACGGAGTATATCACAAGGCTGTGCAGGAGGGTGCTATCGCTGTCCAAGACCCCAAGGTCAGCAAGGACAAGGAGCATGGCTCCGTCTCCACAGCCGTCATTTGCACATATGGTGACACCACCCATACCCTCATCTCCCGTCAAAACTATACGGGACCCTTCCTCCCTGGCTACCGAACCTGGAAGAAGCACAGTGCCACTGTGTCACTGCCAGACGTTCCCCTAGCCCGCATCGACCATTGCGTTGGTAACCAGTCCTGGAACGAGATGGACTCGGCCTGCGCTTTCTACGAGCAGTGCCTTTCGTTCCACCGTTTTTGGTCTGTGGATGATTCACAGATCTGTACCGAGTTCTCAGCTCTGAGCTCCGTTGTCATGGCTTCACCAAACAACATTGTTAAGATGCCCATCAATGAACCAGCTCTCGGCAAGAAGAAATCTCAGATTGAGGAGTACGTGATCTTTAACTCTGGACCTGGCGTCCAGCATATTGCACTTCTAACTCCCGATATCATCACTGCCGTCTCAGCCCTACGCGCTCGTGGTGTTGAGTTCATCGACGTTCCACCTTCATATTACACTGACATGCGCCACCGTCTCAAGACAGAACGTCGCAACTGGGAGCTCAAGGAAGAATTTGAAACTCTTGAGCGTCTCAACATTCTAATCGACTACGATGAGGGTGGTTACCTGCTTCAACTATTCACCAAGCCCCTAATGGACCGACCCACAGTCTTCATTGAGATCATTCAGCGCAATGACTTTGACGGCTTCGGCGCTGGTAACTTTAAGAGCTTGTTCGAGGCTATTGAGCGTGAGCAAGCTGAGCGTGGCAACCTGTAAAAGGGATGTCCCTGAGATGGGGCATGTCAATGAGGGGAAATCAAAATTGCATCACATATGCATATACATAGTCCATATTGCATGGGGAGGATTCAAAGAGAACCAAAATTTTGCTGGAGCATGAGGCGACTTTGCGATGGCATGTCATTATTGCAATATGGGACAGCAATACACCACATCAGTGCCTACGAGCTATTTACCCACAGGATACTTAGACTGAAATGCAATAAAACTTGACAGATACTTTAGTTCCTAATGCGTCGTTTCCAGGTTGTTATATGCGATGCCTACTCATAATATTTAGGGCATGGATGAATGTCGCCTCTTCTTTGTTCGCCTGGGATAACAACCTCCTTTCTCTCTTATCTAAAGCTACACATAACGACCCAATGTTTTACAAATACAGTCTCAACCTCTATGTCATTACAACATCACCATTGGTATATGCAGCTGTGCCGTTCGGCTCACCCGATGAGGCAGCGGCATCTGTCTTAGATAATAGGCTCTGGCAGCCCGGGCAGTTGTGGACAACCTCGTGGGCAAAGACGTCACAGTCGATGCAAAAGTGTTGTCCACATACTTCACATGCATATCGCCCACTTTCACTGACACCCTTGGCTGTCTTTGGTACGCCACTGTCTTCTCTAGACTTATCGGGTGCTTTGCCCTTTAGTGGCTCAGGGAATGGCGCTAAGCATGAGAAGCAGGCTGCAGAGCGGTTGGCTCTAGTCCAGGGCACCTCGACCCAGTTCCGTAACGGAAAGAGATGATGATATGAGCGGGCAAGGTGAGTCGATAGAATAAGGGTGAGATCACAAGCTGGACACTCAGCTGGGATGCGGCACACACGAGCGCCACAACGGGTGCAGAGATATCCCTCTCGGAACGGCCGATTATGGCACGCGCAGTAACTTGTAGTCCCGTTAGGAACAAGTGTTCGGGACGGGAAGCCCATCATGAGAAGACTGGCTGTGCTCTGTTCCGCCGTGCGTGTCACAGGAGGTGTCGTGGCTGCGAGAAAAAGTTCGCGGAAATGGACCTCGTCCATCGCGATATTGTATTGTGACTCATCGCCGGCATTCGTCCGTGAGCACAGATCAGCGCAAATAGCTACCTGGGCGGAAAGACCGACAATCGAGACACGTATTCGATCCGTTATCAAGTTCCCAATGGTTTCATGGATATCGCCGGGGTCGCTCGATAGTAATGCGCCATAGATAATGAGTACTTCTCGTGTGCCGTGAGAGGGCGTATGGCTATAGCAAGTCAGTTTGACTGTTTCTCTATCGTGTCCCAGTTGGAAACTCACAACAGAGCTCCTCGACACATCTCCAGAGCGTTCTGCAAGCTTGGGTTGCCTTGGGGATCGTCGTTCTCCAGCCCTTTTAGCTTTTCCAAGTGTTCTGTCGGGTTTCCTCCAACATCGCTAATCCTCACAGCAACTCCATCTCGCATGCCAATGATTCCTAGTTGCGAAATAGGATTTTGTTCAAAGAACTCTCGCACAAAGGCTGCCGCGTAACTCAGCATGAGGCGATACCTTGTAGGTAGCAGATCCTTCTCAGTCATAGCGAAGGACATGTCCAACACAAGCACCATATGTCGAATAATTCCTCTTTGTAAAGGCGTCGTATCGCGTAATAATCGCTTCCGCTTCTCGGCTTCAAGCGCTGTGAGACTTAGGATTCCATCTTCTTCGTCTGGTAGATTCGTCTCCCAAGTTCGTTTCGAGACTTCCCATGCTCTAGCTGAGTCGCCTTTTCTCGATTTGGCAGATTTCCCTTTCGCCGCTTGAGGATCGTCGTCTGTGACGCGGTGATCCATGAGATCATCATCCGACATATCGGCGACATACTCGCCGTCAGAGTCGGCCATGGTCGCGGTTGTTTAGGCCGTGCTTTGGCTGAAAGACGAAGACGCCGATAGCGGTTTTGGTAATAGGATCGATTGGGCTACAGTGTCGGGAGTAAGTCGATGGCCTGCCTCGGGGGCAATGTTAGTTAAGAAGAAGAACAAAAGATGTTGATGGTGACGGAATCAAGTTCGCAAGGCTGAAAGAGGTTTGCAGCCTTGCCTAAGAAGATCCACTCTTGAAGTATTAAAGTTGCACCTAACCAATCGCGCAATCGCAGGAAGAAACTTGGTTTATTGGTGGAGTTTTAGGGGCGACTGCAATAATATCACAGCCATCACGGCATGGCATGTTATTCACATAGCTGATATTAGGGTAGGATTAGCGCAACAGCCCGTCCAATTTTCAAAAATTGCTCTTTCAGTTTTTAAACTAACTTCGATTTCTTATGCATTAGTCGCTCATCAGGGTATAACTTCCAAGTCGAAAACTAATAAATACTATATCCAACCGGGCGTATAACAGGCTATTCAACGACAGCATGGAGAACCATACAACCCAACAACCGTTCTTACATCCAGGCCTGTCGGCAGAACTGCAACACGATCCTCCTTCCATATCCCCGACATGATTCGCAGATAACTCTTCTTGATGTAAATACCCAACCACTGGTCTATCAAATTGCGTCGCATAAATGGCTGTACAACTCAAGTGAAAATAAAGTTCGTTTTACTCCAGAAAAAATCGTATTCATCAACGTGTGTACGTCGTTCGACCGTGAGCTCGGCCGCCGAGTGTAATGAGGGATATCGAAACCGAATAAAAAAGATACGCCACAGAACGCCGTCCCAAGAAAAATACCGCCAAAATGCTCATGTGCCGCATCAGGGGTAGGTATTGGTTACCGGCATGGGCCAGTCGTCCTCAGTAATACTGGACCAGAAAACCCAAACCATGATAACGGATAGCAGGGTGAAGAGCGTCTGGAAAAGGGCGCCATCGATCTTTCCACTCGTGCCGTCACAAATATACTTGCTGATCGCGTAGTTGAAGACCTGGCCAATGGCAAAAAGAAGGGCGGCGGCGGCAAGATAAATCATAGGACGCGTCTCGCCCAGAATTCGAATTACAAGGATAGCCTCAAGAACAAGGAAGGCGACGAGGAGGATTAGAGGGACAAGCTGGTAAAGGACGTAGAGGGCGATGTTTCGGTTTCTGGGGGCATCGTAACTATCGTCCCAGTAGCCAGTCCACGAGAAGCCAGTGTCGAGGGCGATGTATCCAGTTCCAATAAGCAACAGAAGAGCTGAGATGGCAATTAGAGCCATCGACAGTGGCGTTCCATCGTCGATAATCTGATATCCAACAACGGCATTAAGCATTAGAATCCAACATGTGGCAATGATCATGCCGATATGGATAGCAGAGAAAGCCTGATGTTGTTAGAACACTGTGAAGCGAAAGAGAATCAGAAGAAATGTGTCGCGATCTTACAATTCTCACGGTGCTATTCAGTGGAAACTCTCCTACTGAAAAGATCTCGCATATACTGATGATAATGTAGCCGATGAGAAACATTTGCATCTCCCTTCGACCAACGGCAGCCCGCTTCTTCTCGGATCTCAACAGGAGAAAGACGGCGGTAACAATGGCAGCTCCGGCGAGGAGGATTGATCCTAAATTTCCCAGATGTCGCCCTCCGCTCAGGGAGATACCCGTGAGCTCACAGCCTCCCCAATTGCCATTCTGGTCGTGGTTCTGGGATAGAAGCTATCGACGATCAGTAGGGTCCCCATTGTTTCCGACTCCACATGACGATGTATGGCGTAGGGAGTAGGTAGAAGGTCGGACATACATTACAGACTGGGAGAGTCGAATCTCTGCAAAAGTCCTGTTGCACATAGATCAGAACGTGAACTCTGTTGAACGACAGAAAATCGAGGGCGTACATGAAAATTTCCAAATTCGGTAGACCCCATGGTGATTGCGGATGCGAAGCTCCTTGATCAAAGGGGTGCATCCACAAGCAACCACAATTGGGGAACAGAGCAGTTAGGTTGAGTTCGAGGTTGGAGTCGGCCGAGCAACAGAATTACAGACAAAGGAAAGTCGGCGTGACTTTTAATCGTATAGGTTTCGTCGGATTTTCGTACAGATAAATCAAAGATGAAGATGTAGAGTAGAAACAAGGGAAGAGGATTTTCTCGGCCCCTGGTCAAGCGAGTGTTCGTGCGGTGGTTGACTTGACGGTGTCGTTGCTAGGACGGGGCTGCGGGTGGCTGGTGGAACGACAAAGTCGTAATTTCGCGGTGTGTCCAGCTCCTCAATCGAGAATGTAGAAATTTTGCGACAAAGCTGGAGATGCTAGAAATAACAGTGAAGAATAAATTGAGTTGTGGTGAGAATAATTCTGATGGAGGATGCGACTTCCAAAGCAGGTCAGATCGTGACATTAACGGGCTGATTGATACAGGAAGAGATGGTTGGCATACACACACGCACGCGAAAGAGAGGCGGCGAGAGCCAATATAACATAACGACCCAGCGGGCCTCTAGCAGGTTTTTGGGTAGTCTCAACGATGGAGGTCACCCAGTTCCAGGGTCGCATCACATTGAAAGCCCCGTCTACGCCAGGCCAGGGCAGGCGAGCAGGGAGAGACTCAGCAGGGTTTCCTTGGATGGCAACAGGGCAAGTTCCAATTCGTTCCGTTAGTCAAGTTCGGTAGCCTTGGCCCGTGTGCCCTAGGCGCAAAGGTACTTCTGCTGATGACTCTCTGTTTCTGTTTCTGCGTCGGTTTCTGCATGTTGTGTTGTTAATTAGGTGGCCCTACGCCAACCTTACGCTCACGGGCATCAAGATGCGGGCTCGCTATTCCCCGGTCACTACCTGACTAGAACGCAGGTACGGAGTACCTACTGCTAAATGGCCGCTGAGTGGCTGTTGTAGCGGGCTTTCGAATTGACGCTAACATATTTGCAGCTAGTGATTAGCTTGGATCATCAAATTGCGATGGGCCACGCTTGATGAAGCCGGGGTCAATGAGATTGCTGTTGCAGGCATGAGGCAACCTCTAGTTGATAAGTTGAGTTAAATCGAGCTTGTTCGCAAAACGCAGGGTCAGTTCAAGAGGGAGGGACTGAATGGTGGAATTGCATCATATTTGAAAAGTCGAGTATCCAAGCCTAGACGAGTCACAGGTCGAGTTGTTGTTGAGTACAAAGGTTTGGCAGACAAGTTTGTAAAAGGGAGACTCAGATAACGAAGGGCATGTTTACTTTGATTGTTTTTGTTATGCGTTCTCGTATCGGTGAATAGTACCCAGACTGGCATAGGGCTTTGATCTTTCAGCGTCACATCCAACCAATCGACAGCATGTCTGGAGGGTACCTCATAGAGATGTGAGAGGCGCCATGCAAGTCACGATGTGGGTGGATGGATGTCAGTGCATATGAACTCATTTACGATATAAACCAACCACCTCTCAATTTGATCTTAGAGAAATCGATTATAGCGTCTGTTTCTGTCTTGCATCGGTCGTCTTGCATCGCGGTCTTCTGCATCGCATGGTTCACATCTTCATTGGTCTCTAACTTGAGTACTGATACCCTCAAACATAACGCTAAATGCTGTGTAAGGATATTGAAGGCGGGTCGTAGTGCAGCCGTTTCGTTTCACTCGTCCAATTGCGGCCTAAAGCAAATTGCAGTCTTGGCAATTGGCTTTTTGGTGGCGCTTTATGCTCAATGCTCAATGCTCAATATCAATGATCCTCTCTAGCGATGAATCACCTGCATGATTCTTGTTGCGAAGCGAGACGACTCCCTTCACCTTTACCCCGTCCTCTGCCAAATGGCCCCATCCCTCGCTTCATATGGAATATAGACGTTGGTCAAAGCCCTATAAAGCTCATGCCCTGCTCAATATGTGTTCAATTATTTTATCCTGTACAGTAGCTGCCCTTTTTATTCAACGACACATGTCTCCCTTGAGTTGCTAGCACGTTTCCAAACTTGGAAGCTCAAATTGCCAAGAGATTTCTGAATGCCCGCCACAGCCGGCCAAGGAACTTGTGCGAATACTGGTCTGCTTATTCCATCTCATCCGTCGTTGCCACAGCCCTCTGGGGATCGACAACATCAGCCACGTCGCACATGTGGCCCACATCCTATTCTTGCTTCCAGCTTCATCGATGTTCACCCCAATTTCCTGCTTGAGTAACCTTTCCACCATTTGGGCTGAATTCCAGACCCCGAATCCGTGGCTTTTAACATCAGCGTGCAGCTGAGCGCTGAGTTGGTCAGCAGCTAAATATATTTTTCCCCAGTTGATCGTCTGTGCCAGCAGACCCTGCTTTGTTTCAGAATCACGCCAAAGTTGCTTCATCGAATCTCGAAGACTTCTAACTTAATACTGCAATTGGTGCTTCAGGTTTTTCGTCTTGTTTCAGGCCTGTTTTCAATACCGCATTGCGTACGACCCAGGGGTCCAGGAAGACTACGACAGCTTTCTACTTAGGAAACAATAATAAGTTATATCCTAAAACTCATAAGTATTTCTGCCACTTAAGCTCTAAGTCCCTTGTTTTCTCACTCCGTAGACTCCGTATGTGCTAGTTATATCCTAGCCCAGAACTTACCAATGTGATGAGCCATTCATGCTTGTGGCGCAGCATCATCCATGCTCGTTATCTTGTGGCTGCATGCGGTACATCTTTTTGAAGCGAAGCCGTTGCTACATACATACCTTAGTACAAGCTCCATCGGGGTTCTTGAGTTTGATACGTGTAGTGGTGACGACGAAGGGGTGAATCTTCTCATCTTTCGGGAATGAGTTCCAGTCCCTGAATGTCCTCGACTTCGGTATCAGCAATACTAATGCTGAGTGACCTGTGTCTAGCTGGGTTGTTGTACGTTCATAAGACAGTTTCTGTGACCATCCAAAGTCTGGAAAAGTGATCCCGTGTATAGTAGCCAGTTGGTAGGTATTGTATCATTTCAGTTACCAACACAGCTAGACCCATCCTCAGCTTGGATTTATTTGGGATATCCATGAAATTTCTTGACACTCCATATAAACGAAAGGGTGCAAAAAGACGGGTTTAGGGTATCCTACCGAAGTCCATAGCTCAACTAACAGTCATTGGAAAAGTGAAACTTATGAAGTTAAGCATGTAACTACTGGCATCTACATTAGTCTGTCCTGATATATGTCTCATGCATGTGTGCGGTAGTATACATGGAGTTGGGTTTCTTCATCTGAATCACCGATTAAACCCGACGAGTGGATGTGATCGTGGCGTTGGAACTACAACACACGTATAGTATCTTAATCAGTGATATTATTGGGAAAACTGCTACACAAAATGGCCTAAACTAACTGTTGTAAGGTTTACTGGAAGGTTGGCTTGAAAGGCATACTATAATGGTATGTCAGAGGCTTATGGACGTGGTTATATCAGCTACCACTACCAGAAGCCTACGAGAATCACCCAGGTCCCATATGCCCATTACAAAACCAACACTTAATGAAATTCCATTTGGGCTACTGAGAGCCTCTGGATATATACATACTGACACGAGACATTGGATGACACCAAGGTGCGATTTTCAGCTCAACATATACTGCCCAAGGGGTACAATGAGAAAATAGGTCAAGCCGAGGGCAACAAACGTGAACGTGAGTACCAGAAGGTACTTCAGGCTGTTTAATGATAGCTTTTAGTTATATATACCACGAGGTTGGCGGTATTTCGTAGCTGTAGAGTACCCCATCAATGAAACAGATGAAGACAAGAACCACGACGAACATGTAATGAACAAATAGTAAACAGGACGAAACACACGTACAAATGAGCTCGGGTTCCTACTTTAGCTGAATTGATGGTTTTTCTGAGGTCCAAAACACTATGACCCATCCGGAGGTAGGTAGTAAAGGCCTGGCTGGCTAGGACAATTGTTTCTGCGACACAAACATCAGTGACCACCTTAACACAGTTACAAGCGTCACCTCGGCTGGCTTACAAGAGAATACGCTTACATGTATATACCGAAGATGTTTCTGTTGCGACAAGATCATATCATTCACATGTTTCATGTCCGGTATCCTGCCAGACTCATACTCAATTGAGCGAAGGTTTGAACAGCCCAACACAAATGATACGGAAGGTTATACTGGGCATTCGGAATTCAAGGAGGAATATATCACATGTAATCATGATGTAGCGTTCTCAACCTCTTCTCAAAATCCATTGGTTTACTCTCCTTATTTTTAGGTAGTTTAAGATTTTGTGTTGTCCATGAGGGCTCCCATGCACTTGTATAATTCATAGGTTATGCTTGTTGTCCGAAGACTGTGTTTTGCTCATGACAACTGCACAATATCTCCCCATTATGCCCATTATAACAGAGGAAGATATATTCCATCAGAGAAGATATAACCAAGCTTATGAAGGAAGACAGAGTTACTCCGTAGAAATGATCATATTCAATCTCTAGATCTACCCTTCATATGCTTAGAGAGCGAGATGTACACGTTACTGCGAACCAAGGTTTCATCTGGTAAGAGGCTGGACCCTGACATAAAATGACGCGACTGGTGGAACAAGGGGACAATGTGTAATTGACAGCTTATTCTCAAAGGGTCGGTCAACATTAGATCGTCATGTTCTAATCTTTCAACCTTGCTACATCCTAGTATACGATAGCACGGTCCATCCTCGAATCTGAATGTATATGAACTTCCTGATAAGCATTGCCATTCAAAGCAAAGGTCAGTATTGCTTTGGTAGATCCGTGATTAGGTAGGCTATAATTGTATCAAGTCAACAACTATTGTGAAATCTGTAAAGTGAACATCTCGCATTTGACAAACTCGATTATGGATCCTGTTCCAGTCCCACAAGAGTCAATAATGGAGATGGTGTGACGTAGTTTGAATCCACCACAACTCAAGCGGGCCCGCTAACATCAATATCTCAAGAAGACGATAGGCGCAAGCCTAAATCACTTCGAACCTGAATTTACCCTGGACTACTAGTTGTGTGAGTGGAACTCACTGAACATATTGAGATTTGAGTCTTGCCTCTTTGCGATAGCGTATTCTTGGGTGGAGGACAAAGTACTTTATAAGTACATCAAGGTATATCATGAAGTCAGGGGGTTACTTAGTATGTGCAGAGAACATCCTCATGAACATTGATTTCGTGGGGAAATACCAACGATTGGAACCGACCGCTTTTGGTCAGGTTGATCTGGGGTTACAAAGATTGTGAGTTGCCTCGAAGACTCATGACAAATGACGATGGGGGAGCCAGTGACTCACCGGTTCACCGACACGTCTCAAGTTGTAGATGAGGATAAATCAAATTGCATGAACTGCGCATCCTGCCAGGAGGGAATCAATAGAACCGGCATATTTCCAGCTTCCCTCCCACAGTCATACTCGAGTTCCAACTAAATAGGTAACAAGGCATGTGACTGGCTATGCTTGCACAGCCTTGAATGCGACTCGAGCCAGATCTAGCAGCGCGGCATCTGACTCGTCTCAGCTGAGGAGAGATATTTTCAGAGTGGCATTCTTATTTTGCTCTCCATTCATTGAGAGCAATAGTGGTTTTATCGAAGAAGCTGCCCGTGAACCCCCACTATATGGCTGTCTTGGTAGCTTGGCTCTATAACGCGTCCACACACCCCACACTTCACGATGTTTCGAAATGACCTACGAGGGACGGCAAGCTTGCCAACTTGCCCCGAGCGCCTATAGTAACAAGCGTGGAGAAGTGCCCGCTTGGGAGCGTGGAGTCTCCAAGACATGTTCTCATCGAGTTAAACTGCAAGCATGTGAAGATACTATATCCGTAAGACCGTTGAAGTTCAAAGTTTAAGGCTGGCAGAGATGAGCCATCATTACCCCTGAGAAAACGGAGGAATTGAAATTGGATAGAGCGAACTGACTGATGATCATGCAATCAAGCAAGATCAGAGATTGGGTAAAGTGGAATCGCTACTCCGTACTGTATTTGAGATAGAGTAGCGAGTATGGAGATCAGACGCAGACAGCCCAGTCAGTACAGTGCAAGAATTGGATACAATGCAGTAACTAGAGATCCCACATCTCAATCTGACAGCCCAGGCCAGGCAAACGCGACCTCGACCTCCTGAAAGCCTCCCCTGAACGGCAAACTCCCGTACATACTATTTTCCAGCAGCCGTCCCCTTGCTTCCATTGCTCTCGATCGAGTTTTAGTCGTCGACTTGTCCTATCCCTCAAGTTGCTGCCCTTCCTTCATCTTGAACAGCATTTCCTTCATCTTTATTTTCCCTTCGTTACCAACCTTCATCCTTATCATCAAATCACCTCTTTTCGTCCCGTTTTCCTCACCATCAAGTCGGTCATTTTCCCTCCAAACGAATCTCTTGAACATTTTCGTGATCGCTGCCCCTGCTGCTGTCTCGCCTGACTATTATTGAGGATTGTCACTTGGTGCAGTAATTGTCCGCTTGAGCTCCTATCCTGTCTCAATCGTGGTCATCTGCCTATCGTCCACTGCATCGACCCCAGCCAGCTACAGCTTTTCCCCAGTCGCGACTCCATCCTAGGCAGTTTGGTCTTGTCTCGTCTAGTTCGTCCCCTTTCTGAAGATCGTTCATCAATTCAGCTAAAGGGCCCATGACAGCGTTTTGCTTGTCGATTATTACCGCGCATTCCGCCTGTACCGCATCGCAACCTCACGCACACGCAATTTTGTCCAAGGTCACTCCGAAGTACCTGATCCCCGAATCTACGCTGCCGAGTGACGCAGTTTGAGCTACCACCAACCAGGGTCCCACCAAGCCCAGAAGAATAAGGCCTGATACAGCGTATCTCAACTGCTAGGAACCCACCTCACACGACCAATTGAACCGGCGCCCCAGTCAGCTATCACTATCTTTTGTTGTGTTTACCAGTCAACCTTTTTTTATCCGATTGAATCCTGCCATAGACGCCGATAGACCCTGATTCCGTACCGTCCACACCCCGGTCACCCGACCCCATCTTTCCCATTCCCCTCCGTCTGTCGCTGGGCCGTTCAAGGTGCCGATGACCTCGTTGTCTCTCGGCCTTTCCCCTTCTCTTTCCGTACCGTTTACCTTCAGTCTCTCTGCAGACGGGCGCTGCTGCTTAACAGCCCCATCTTCCCAAAATTCCTCCCTCAAAGTCTTCACGTCTTCCATCAAACATTCCTCTACGGACCCTTCGTCCTGATAACCAACAACACCAAGACCCGGATTCACAAGCGACGTCATTGCTCGCGTCCCGCAACGACCACGATCGTGCCTACGACGACGATAGCGACGACAACCGCCAACACCGCCCCGACGTTGCCAAGTCTCATCGTCGCTCGTCTTATTCTGGCTCCGAATCGTCGTGGACCGACACCGGCGATATTGGCGAGCAGCTGGCCGACGAGCACGATCCTGTTCGTCTACAGCTCTCTTCAGACGTTGAGGACGAACTTCTAGCCAACGTTCATCGTCGACATCCCAAGCACGGCAACCAGAAGAGGGTTCGCATCCAGGACTCACATCACCACCGCCGTTCTCAGTCGCGATCTGCCCTTATCAACAAAGAGGCTATTGAAGTTCCCAACTTCAACCCCCCAGGTCCCTCTCGCGCTGAACGTGTACTCGGCGCCATCATGGCCGGACGTACAGGTTCAATCCATGGCCTGACAGGCAAGGCCCTGATGTAAGACTATGCACTCTCGTCACTTGCAATTCATAGACTGACCTTTACCAGCTACTTCACCAGTATCTTCGTATCACTCGGTGTTTTCCTTTTTGGATATGATCAAGGTGTCATGTCAGGTATAATCACGTACGTTCCAATGCCTTTCGAACCCATCTAGGTTTTGACTAATCAATTACCAGTGGACCATACTTTATGGATTACTTTGGTCATCCTTCCAAGGCATACGTTGGTACTATGGTAGCTATCTTAGAGATTGGTGCATTCATCACTTCCCTGATGGTCGGTCGCATTGGCGACATCATCGGTCGAAGACGCACCATCTTCTACGGGTCTTGCATCTTCTTCGTCGGAGGTGCCCTTCAGACTCTGGCTACTTCCATGCCCATGATGATGGCTGGACGTTTCGTTGCCGGTTTCGGAGTTGGCATGCTCTCGACCATCGTGCCTGTTTATCAATCTGAAATCTCGCCCCCTCACAACCGAGGAAAACTGGCATGTATTGAGTTCACAGGGAATATCGTTGGTTACTCAACATCTGTCTGGGTTGATTATGGCTGCGGCTTCATCGAGAGTGACTATTCTTGGCGCATTCCTCTTGGACTGCAATGCTTCATGGGTGCTCTGCTTGGACTCGGCAGTCTGGTCATTGTTGAATCACCTCGGTAAGTCAATCGTATTTGGTGTGTGTCGAAATGGCTTGCTAATTTGACAGATGGCTTTTGGACAACGACCATGATGAAGAAGGGATGGTGGTCATTGCTAACTTGTACGGAGGCGGCGACATTCATGATCCTAAGGCTCGAGACGAGTATCGTGAGATCAAGATGAATGTCCTTCTTCAACGCCAAGAAGGCGAACGAACATATAAGGACATGTTTCGTCGCTACAAAACCCGAGTTTTTATTGCCATGTCCGCCCAAGCGCTCGCCCAGCTCAATGGCATCAACGTCATCTCCTACTACGCACCGTACGTCTTTGAGTCTGCTGGTTGGGTTGGTCATGACGCTGTCCTCATGACTGGTTTTAACAGTCTCACATATCTTATGTCAACAATTCCACCATGGTACTTGGTAGATCGTTGGGGTCGACGCAAGATCCTTCTTTCTGGTGCCACAGCCATGGCCATCTCACTATCGCTCATCTCTTACTTCCTCTTCCTCGATATCAAGTGGACTCCGCGATTGGTTGTTCTGTTCGTCATGATCTATAATGCCGCTTTTGGTTACTCATGGGGACCTATTCCCTGGCTCTATCCTCCCGAGATTCTCCCCCTTAGCATTCGATCAAAGGGTGCCAGTCTGTCTACAGCAACCAACTGGGCGGCCAACTGGCTTGTGGGTGAAATGACACCTATCCTCCAGGAATGGATTAAGTGGCGCATGTATCTCGTTCATGCATTCTTCTGTGTGGCCAGTGTTGTTATTGGTAAGTTCTTTTGCCATACCTGAGCTAACACTGCCTTACTGACATGTTACAAGTATACTTTATCTACCCGGAGACGTGCGGCGTCCGCCTGGAAGACATGGACTCGCTATTCGGAGACGCCAGTACCGTTGCTGGTACTCCTTCGTTACACGGCACTGAAACTGGTTCTTTGATGAGGGCCGGATCTCCTGTAGGATCCTCTAGAGGGCTCATTGGACCCTCATCTGCCATTCCTGGACTTTCCCTTGACCCCCCTGCGATCGATGATGACAGCAAGTCTCAGATGCAGACCGGCGGTGATGAACGAAGTATTGGTGGCTGGCTATCAAGAGTGGTCGGACGAAACAGGTCTGATAGTGGCAGTAGCGCGCAAGGTCGGTATGCTCCTCTTGGTCAACAAGAGGAGGGCCGAGAAAGCCGACGTGACGACTAGTGATGAAGTCTTTTGGAGTTTGTCTATAAGAATACCTGCATATAGATGGCGCACAAGGCGCAGGATGCGTTACCGCTAGGATAAGATAGCGCAACGATCGCCTTGAAGGATACTGGAGTCACTTGATGGGAAAGAATCAATTAAAGGTGCCAGGATCTAAAGGAGACTTACGAAGCGAAGGTGATGTGTGTGTGTTTTTGGATGTGGATCGCTGCATTTCTAAGGATCTATGGATCGATATATTTAGACCGAATTTTCATGGAGTCAGATGGCTAACAATGGCCTGTATATCATATGTAATGAAGAGCGGCTTGATACCTATAAAGAAGTGACTATGCCAGATAAAGTGTTATTACTATACTACTACGGATCTCTCGCAGTTTTCTGTTATGAACTCGACTTGTTCCGTGCTGGTTAAAGTGGGCCCATTACAACTTCTCACACATCATATCATGATGGGGACACCAATTACATCCAAACTGTCTGTCCAAATTCTGCAAGCATGGCTACCCCGACTGAGATAAGGCATGCTTACCGACATCTATATCGAAATATTCTCAAGGCAGTGCAATACACAATTCCTGCTCGCTTCGTAGCTCGCGATCAACTCCGGAGGGCCTTTCGCGAGCCAGGTGCCACATATGATGGACGGGGCATCAAGCGAACCATATGGTTTCTTCAGGCGGCAGCGAAAGAGAAAGGACTGGAGCATAAGATTTTGAAGAACTTATTGCGAGTTCGGCAGATGAGATACCGGAAAAGGGATTACTCGGCTTATGATCCGTTGAAACATGTAGCGTAAGTCTGAATCAATTTCCAGGAGTGAGCAGTGCTTATGTCGCGACTAGACAGGAGATGAGGGATGCAAATGCGACTGCGTATAATCATTATGATATGACGGTCGCTATGCTTAATAAAACTATGGGTATCTGTCTCCGTTGACATTGCTTGAGGCTCCCTCAAGTAAATTTGCAAAGAAGAGGAATCCGGTACGCCCACGACTTGCCTCAGAAACCTGCGGCAGCTCCCCTGGTGGACCTATGTTGAGACAATGAAAGGGACCTGTACATTAAAGGTACTGGATACACAAGGCAAAAGGAGTTGTATGGTTGATGGCAGATCTTGGGCGGAATAACCGACGAATTATTTGCCTATCTCATTTGGGAATTCTCAATTCCCCGAACGGCGAGACCTTAAATAGTACATGTACAATACATTAACATAAATTGCAATCCTCACTAGGCTAACCGAAGCCCTCAACGCCTTCATGAATGCTTTTCCTTTGTCTGTCTGTGATGGTATTATCCTTTAATCATGCTTGCTGTGTCTTTTATCGGCATTCGGAAGGAAGCTCTACTCCTCGCTCGGAACGTCAATGTCAACACCAAGCTCCTCAGAGAAAACCTGGTTCAGACTGGATCCATCACGAACGTAGATCCAGTCACCCATAGCTGTGCCCTCTTTCTCATTCTGACCCTCTCCAAAGAGGCACCAGTCGTAGCGCTTAGGGCCAGAGATGGGAGACGAAAGCCAGATCTGCTTATTGGGGGGCTGTTTATTGATGATGTATGTGCCCTTGTCAGGCCAACTGATGCTGAGAACTCCAGCCTGTAGATAAATGTATCAGATGGGATTGACGATAGTCGCATAAGTCATACGTACTGAGAAGTCGACGTCGATATCTTCCCGCTGGTCCTGGAGTTCCTCAAACTTGCCGACAACATTATCGAGGTACTCGTCCGCAAGGTCATGATACTCTTGCTCAGTAACATTGGCGACAACAGCATTCTGATGGATCTCTTCGGCTTCGTTCAACGGCTTGGCAGGATTCTCCGTATCAGGCATGATGCCCCGCTTGTCAGAAATCGTAGTCGAGAAACATTTTTGCGAAAGGGCAGATTGGATGGAAAAGCATGAGATTGCAGGAGCGATACGGAAGCTTGAGCGGCAGATGGGCGTTGAAGAGCGGATCGCTCGCGAAGCCAGGCGGGAAGCTTGAAATGCGATTTGTCGGGACATCTTGTTTGTTAGAAAATCAACTTTCGGAAATTGCGTCGTGACTATAGTATTGGACGTTTAGAAAGGGCCCGTAGATGAAACCCAGAATAGCATTCACTGTGACGAGCTCGGTCAATCGCTGTGATTCAGAAGATGAACGAGTTGAAGCAACCAAGCTCCCCGCGGTCTGGATAAGTGCAGCTGCGCGGTGGAACTGGCCAATTGCACCATGACTTTCGTCGAGGTACGTACCGGGGTCGCAGCTCCCGTACCCCGTCATCATCAGCATCGCGTCTTCATTGCAGACACATGCCCCTCCATTCACCATTTCTACCTACAACACCATTTGAATCCATACCGAACCTACTCCACTAGGTCATCTACGTTGATTTATGTGAGGGCACGAAGAGCTCCTGTCCCTAAGCATGATCAATGCCTTTCTGGTCTTCAACGGCCAAGGTCAGCCTCGTTTGACCAAGTTCTATACCCAATTGGTAGGTATGCTTTAATCCCCTCTAGATTTGTTACCGGAAACTCAGATGCGCCGCAAAGGAAACCAGTATACAACAGCGCCTCATCTCCGAAATATTTACGCTCGTCTCGAACCGACCGGCCGGATCTTGTAACTTCTTACCCCTGCCACCTCTGCTCGCCGCTTCAGGCACCTCCCACACCTCCTCGGAAGAACAGAACGATGTTCCAACACTAGTGACATACCGCAACTATGCGACCCTTTATTTCATTGTCATCTCTACATCGACCGAGTCGCCGCTTGCCCTTATCGATCTGATTCAAGTCTACGTGGAGGCCCTCGACAAGTTGTTCGAGAACGTCTGTGAGCTGGACTTAATCTTCAACTTTGAAACCCTGCACTCTACCTTATCGGAAATGATAATAGGAGGCGTGGTAATAGAGACAAACCTGGATCGCATTGTCTCAGGCGTAAAGGCGCAAGGAACGGTCGCAAAGAGACCTGTGAACGAAGGCAGAGGACCTACTGGCCTGGGAAGTGGACTGGGTATGGGCGCCAATTTTGCTTGGACCGGGCGATGAGGATTACGACCATTCAGAGCGACGAACGAAATGCATGATAGAGCGGATTACAAGATGTGCCTGCCTGTTGAGATATCCATGTATGTTTTGTCTCTACGACACTAACGCCGAACTCCAAGTATTGAATAATATACATATAGAACACTATTTTGATTCTGGTTCGTCCTTTGGGGGATGAAAAGGCGGCGCATCTGGTCGTCGTTCGTATCGTTTCTCCGGATCGACTGTGCCGAATAGATATTGTGTCTTCTTACGGATCTAATGATGACATTAGCAGTTCTTGGTTCTTAAACAATCGCAAATACGAACCTCTTCAGAAGGCTTATACTTCTGACCCCACCATTCGAACTCGGAGTAGAAGCAGATCCAGATCAGTGCAGCTGGAACTCGATTTAGGTAATAGTCCAGAAATGATGGCGTGAGGATAATCTTACCAACAATCGTCAGGAGCTGAGCAGTCTTGACAAATTTCACCCATCGCGGTGCTCGACTTGCTAGGATAATGCGACGTTTGTACTTCTTTTCAAACCGGAGTTGTTGCTGGACAGTAAGCTGCTTGAAGTTGGGAGGCCACACTTTTCGGGCCTTGTAAGGATTGGTTGCCACCGTCAGAGGAGCCTTCTTGAGAAGGCTGTCCTTTGAAGATGAGGCCATGTGTCTCATCAGAGTGGGGAACATTGTAATTGAGTCGCTTCCGACCTCGAATGACTCAATGATTCAAGACATGAAGCTTCGCATGAGGATTGTCGTTAGTGTTGGAGAATATTCAACAAGCGCCACATCACCGCCACATCACTAGCCACATTGACGCGCTACTACTGTACGAGTGTGCCCCGCGATTTTCACCCCTCCTTCTCAAGTCCGATTCACTCCCTTTCAAACAGTGACTCAAAAATTTCCACGGAATTTCGAAGTGCGTATTATTCACTCAACCTCCATATTTCCACATAATATTGGGAGGAAACTGATAGTTCTTTCTTTTTCTTCCCAGGTCTCGTCCACTTGCGACCATGGCTTCTACCGATTCTGTTCCCAAGGCCCTGGAGGCTCTCAACATCTCCAAGACCAAGGAGCTCAAAGGTGCAGGTCCAACTTCCTCCACTGTTTTCAAGTGGCCACTCTAACTAGGAGCAGACTGAGAAGCGAGACACTTTGATTGCGCTCGAGAAGAAATATCAGCAAAAATGGCAGGACGAGAAAGTCTTTGAAGCTAATGCTCCCACCACGGATGAGGTGCCCCTCCACTCCATTCCCGCCGCCGAGCTTCGGGAGCAGCAGCCCAAATTCTTTGGAACCATGGCCTACCCTTACATGAATGGAACTCTTCACGCTGGCCACTCTTTCTCCGTCAGCAAGGTCGAATTCGCCGCTGGTGTAGCACGCATGCAGGGAAAACGAACCCTCTTCCCCATGGGCTTCCACTGCACTGGTATGCCCATCAAGGCTTGTGCCGACAAGCTCGTCGACGAGGTCAAGATGTTCGGCCAAGATTTTTCAGGCTACAAGGATGATGAGCCCGTTATTGAAGAGAAAGCCCCCGTCGCCAAGCAGACCAAAGAGGATATCACCAAATTTAAGGCTACCAAGGGCAAAGCTGCGGCCAAAGCTGTCAAGATGAAGTATATAGAGCTTCTGCCCTCGAAATTTCCAACTTACTAATACACCTCACAGGTACCAGTTCCAGATCATGCAAGCTATCGGAATTCCTGCTGAGGAAATCCACAAGTTCGCTGACCCTCAACATTGGCTTCAATACTTCCCTCCACTGTGTAGGGAAGACCTGACCAATTTTGGTTGCCGTATCGACTGGCGCCGGTCATTCGTCACCACCGATGCTAACCCCTACTACGACGCGTTCGTTCGTTGGCAGATGAACAGCCTCAAGGCGCTGAACAAAATCAAGTTTGGCAAGCGATACACCATCTACTCTATTAAAGATGGTCAGCCTTGTATGGATCACGACCGAGCTGAAGGTGAGGGTGTTGGCCCTCAGGAATACACTGCCCTGAAGATTAAGGTTCTCGAATGGGCGCCCAAAGCTGCTGAGACCCTGAAGGATAAGCTTTCGGATGGTGTCAATGTTTACCAAATCGCGGCCACTCTGAGACCTGAGACCATGTATGGCCAGACTTGCTGTTTCGTTGGCCCTAAGATTACATACGGGATCTTCAAAGTTAATGAGAGCGACTACTACTGTATGACGGAGCGCGCAGCAAGGAACATGGCCTACCAGGGTATCTTTGCTAAGGAGGGTGTCATTGAGAAGGTTGCTGAGATCATTGGCTCCGACATGGTTGGCACTCTTGTTGATGCTCCTCTCTCTCTACACAAGGAGGGAGTCCGTGTCTTGCCTATGGAGACTGTTCTCCCTACAAAGGGCACTGGAGTTGTCACTTCCGTGCCTTCTGACAGTCCCGATGACTTTGCTACTGTGACCGACCTGGCGAAGAAGGCTGATTATTATGGGATTCAGAAGGAATGGGCCGAGCTTGAGATCTTCCCCATTATTGAGACACCCAGTTACGGTGACCTCTGCGCCCCTTTCCTAGTCAAGAAGCTCAAGATTGCCTCCCCCAAGGATACAAAGCAGCTCGAAGAGGCCAAGGAACTGGCGTACAAGGAAGGCTTCTACCAGGGTGTTCTGAAAGTAGGTCAGTTCAAGGGCGAGAAGGTCGAGGTTGCCAAACCCAAGGTCCGACAGCAGATGATCGATGCTGGTCAGGCATTTGCCTACTCCGAACCTGAGCGCAAGGTGGTCAGCCGGTCGGCTGATGAATGTATCGTTTCTCTTATGGATCAGTGGTACCTGGACTACGGCGAGGAATCGTGGAAGAAGACCGCCCTTGACTATGTGGATAATGGTCTCAACACTTACACAACTGAAGTCAAGAACAGCTTTGAAGGAGTTCTGAACTGGTTAAACCAGTGGGCTTGTGCTCGCTCCTTTGGTCTCGGGTCCAAGCTGCCCTGGGATCCTCAATTCCTTGTTGAGAGTCTAAGTGATTCAACTGTCTACATGGCCTACTACACTATCGCACATTATTTACACAAGGACATTTTCGGTAAGACGAGGGGAAGCGCAAATGTCGAACCGGAACAGATGATCGACGAAGTTTGGGACTATATCTTCTGCCGCCGTGAATTAAGTGACGAGATCGTCACAGACAGCAAGATTCCCAAAGAAATTCTGGAGAAGATGCGCCGCGAATTCGAGTACTTCTATCCTCTCGACGTGCGAGTATCGGGCAAAGTGAGTGAAATGAAAGTACCTATATTGAGATGAGGGGAAACTAATCTTCGTGCTCTATAGGATCTGATAAATAACCATCTCGTTTTCAGTTTATATTCCCGTTCGTGACCCTTTCCTTTCTTCTTCCTCATTTCCTGTTAGGGTTTTCCCTGGACTTTTGTGAAGTGTCTGGATTTTCATGGACCCTTCTATTTCGTTGCCCCATTTCAGCCAAATTTAGTATCCCTTGACTAACACTTCTCAGATTTGGCCCTATTCTCTCAAGAGTACTGGCCTCGAAGTATCCGCGCGAACGGCCATTTGATGTTGAATGGTGAGAAGATGAGTAAGAGCACCGGTAACTTCATGACTCTCCGAGACTTGACAGAGAAATACGGTGCGGATGCTTCTCGTATTGCCCTTGCAGATGCCGGTGACGGTGTAAACGACGCCAATTTCGAGGAGGACGTTGCCGACACGAACATTCTCCGATTATATACTCTCAAAGAGTGGTGTGAGGACATCGTTCGGGATCAAGATCAGCTTCGAACTGGCGAGTTGAATTCGTTCCAGGACGCTTTATTCAACAACGATATGAACGCGGTTATCAAGGAGGCTGTTGAGCAGTATGCCAACACTAACTACAAGCTGGCCTTGAAGGCTGGTCTATATGAGTTGACGAGCGCTCGCGATTTCTATCGAGAAGCCTGCGCAGCAGCTGGCATAAAACTGCACGGCGATCTTGCCCTCCGGTATATCGAGGTACAGGCTCTGTTGCTGGCGGTTGTTGCTCCTCATTGGTCTGAGTACATTTGGCTTGAGGTGCTGAAGAACAAGGGCACTATTCATAACGCTCGATTCCCCGAGATCAAGGAGGTCGATGCTTCACTGTCGGCAAAGCGTGACTATGTACGAAACACTGCTTCCAATGTCAACTCGGCGGAGGGTCTGCAACTGAAGAAGAAGGCCAAAGGCAAGGAGACATCCTTCGACCCCAAGAAGCCTAAGCAACTCACAATCTTTGTCACGGACAAATTTCCAGCTTGGCAAGCGAAATATATCGATATTTTGAAGGAGATGTGGAACGTGGAGGCCAAGTCAGTCAACGATAAGGAGCTCAATGGCAAGATTGGCAAGATGGGAGAAATGAAGAAAGCCATGCCATTTGTGCAGAACCTCAAGAGACGACTTCAGGCCGGTGAGCCAGCCAGCTTGGTCTTGGAGCAGAAGCTGGCGTTCAACGAGAAGGAGACTCTCCTGCAGATGGTTCCTGGATTGAAGCGAACTAGCGGCCTGGTTGCTTGCCACATCATCTCAGTCGAAGAGGGCAGCAAGAAGGGAACCAACCTCGGAGATGGAAAGGAGGTGGATCTTTCAGTACCTACAGCCGAGCATGCAGTCCCTGGACAGCCAACGTTCTATTTTGAAAATGTCGAGGCTTGATTGTAAGAGCTAAGAAAAGAAGATGATCTTGCTTGTTGCCAAAATAGAATGTATCACATGGGAATGCATCCAAACTCATCAGCTGAGGTTACGTGTTTCTGCATCAGATTTATGTACTGTGTGTGGATCGATAGATCTTTGGTCTGAGTACGGAGTACAAATTGGAAAAGACATCGATCGTCTATACTGAAGATGAGTTTGTTTTGTTATGCCTGACATGATTGCCGTGATTTGGATTTTGACCTGTGTTGAGCCTGATGAACCCCCATGTTAGGCCTCCCTCTTGGCCTTGACTCGCCTCGATGCTCGATACTCCAACTCGATATGTGTAATCCGGATTCTTGGGTAGGCTATTCTTGTCAGTAGGACTCGGTACACGTATACACTTACGCTGACATCACGTAGTGCTTTGCCACTAGACAATAAGCCAAAAAAAAAAAAAGTGGCAGTGACAGTGACAGTGACGCGATTCGATAATAGGTACGTGATAACTTTAATATTTATTGCCATTGCAAAGCAGTATTCCAGGAGTTGACAGAAGTCACAGAACATGGTTGAGCTTACAAGGTTGACCCAAACGAGAGAGGGGTAGTCGACAGCATCAACGAGGCGAGAGAAGAGCTTGGTGTATTATTGCATGGTTCGTTTCAACGACATTCAATAAGTTTACTCATATAGAAACAGACAGTCTGACTGAGCTTCTACCTTTGGCTTTTTTCTCCGAGCACTACGTGTACAGGGCAGGGGACAATTATTAATTTGATATTGAATATTTCCGCCTGCATCTCCATTTGGTCTGTAACAACCCCCTGGGAACAAATGTCAATGACGATGAATGGTATTCAGAAATGTTCCGGGGCAATAGCCAGTAATAAACAAAAGGGGCACCGAAAGCTTGTTCATGTAAAAACATGGAGTTTTCCGGGTCAGTTAAGGAGACAAAGATTGAAAAGGGGATATTCAGATTCGAGGGACCTAGTTATCATCACTATAACTGGACACTCTCCTTCAACCGCTGATTCAGATTGAAATATGGGATTGTGGACACATTCACTGATAGGTTCCATCAATTGCGCGTCGTGTGCGGTACGGTATGGTACATAACGATGCAGGCGACGGAAGCGGTAGAGGACGGGAGCGAGACAGGGCCAGAGTGCCGGGGGGCGGACAGGGGCAGGGGCAGGGTGTTGATTTTCTTTTGTATGGAACCACTATAACAGCACAGGCCATTAATATTTGCCGTTTTGCTAGGGTCCCTCTGGTCCAAGTAAATGACAAAGTTCAAGGCAATCGATCATGATGGAGCTTGTCGGAATGCCCGCGCTGTTTCGTCTTAATGCAATGTGTGATAAGGAAACGATAATAGAGTGAGAGTGGCTGGACGATCATTCCTGCTTATTCCCTCTCCCTCTCCTTTTCCCCTTGCTTGATGGCTTGGTGGTTACTGTTAAGGCCACAACCTGGTCTGAGCTGCTTGATTCTGCTTGCGCGTCAGAACCACAATTAAAAAAAATCCAACACAGATCTACAAATTATTAGTCCGAGCCGCAAAATACAATCCTAGCAACACTTGGTCCAGCCGCAAGATTTCAGGGCACAGGCTAACAGGGCACAGGGATATATGGAGGTCTCATCTGCAACTGCGGGAGAAGGGGAAATAGGGAATACAGGCAGCCGCTATTCGCACAGATTCCTTGTACTCGCATATTATTCCGTCCATGCTTTCCAGTATCAACAGTGAGTGGCTGGTTGGTGTTGTTGTACAACGTCCCCAGTTATCTTGCGGTTGTTTTTAGAAACATCCACTGGCAGAATCGAGCTGTTTTTTCCCTATTCGCCTTGGTCTGGAAAGCTTGCGCAATCCGCCTCCACCAACCCCAAACAATCTAACCCACGCCCAACCGCGACCATTCATGATTGTTCCCTGATCCTCGAAGGTTCAGATACAGTGCAGCATAACATTTATGACGCAAGTCTCTTGTTGTCCAGTGAAACTGTGTAGGTCTATGGAACTGCACAGCCGATCATCTTGAGGGCTGTTCCTGTTTCCATGAATCTCTAGAGGATTGGCGTAGGCTGGCTAGGCTGGACCTGAACATTCTGCAGCGCTGTTATGCTTAGTTGGCTGTCTCTCCCGTGGTGTGCATCCATCAAGTCAATATCTTGTCGTCTTGCATACGGCTGCGGGTAGTATCAGATCTTGGTTGGTTGATCTAGCAACAATATACCGTAGTGCATAAGCATCAGCATCAGCGGAACGGTTGGTGTGAGGCTGGGTCTGTCTATTTTTTGCTGATTATCGAATTACTCACTGTACAGCCGCGTCAATTCTGCACTGCAGTCAACCGGTGTAGTCCAGCGTGACTCAACAGAGAGCCCTCCTTTCACTGCAACCTCAACTGACACTGTAGATTGCGTTGGCTCTGTGCCTTGATTTTCAGACAGAGACAACAAAAAGTCAGTGTGGACCCTCTCAGCTCTGTAACTGACGCACCGGATCAACTTCCTCGTTGAGGCCCTGGCATCTGGTATTGGGTGATATCGAAATATCCTGGCGGTGGAGTCATTTATAGTACAACGGTGGAACTCGAAGACACCAAAAGAAGTGGGTGGTTTGGGGTTGGGATGATGCAACCGCCCCCTGGGGCTGGTATCATGTATCTTGTATGTATGTACTGCACCGACTGACTCTCCTCTCAACCCTTGCGAGGCTCTCAGGTATATAGGAGTCGAAGCTCCTCTGCTCATTCAGCCGATTTCTCATCCTCAGCATCCACTCAACAACTACTACAACAACTACAGTCGCTACACCAACACTCGTTTAAACCCGATCTAATTCTCTTCGAATTCTTCTACCAACAACCAAACAACCTAAAATCACCATCAAAATGCACGCTTCCGCTGCCGTCCTCGCTTTCGTCGCTGTTGCGGCTGCTGCCCAGACCCCTGTGGCTCCTGTTGCTACTCCCGTTGCTACTCCCGGTGCCCGTTAGTTCCAACCCTTTCTCACGATCCTCTCTTCACGACAGTTCAACTAACATCAATGTCAACAGCCACCAACGGTACTAAGCCCGGCTCTGGCTCTGGCTCCGGCTCTGGCTCCGGTTCCGGCTCCACCCCCGCCAACGGCGCTGCTGCCCTCGGCCTCAGCGGTCTCGCTGGTGCTCTCGCTGTCGCCCTTGCCCTGTAAACGATTCCATTCGGAACTTGTACAGGGTTTGGTGGATATGAGAACATGCTGCATTTTGATGCATTGTCCTGGAGGAACCGTGCTGGTGCGCGTATAACTTTCGATGGAGATAGATCGGGAACGTGTTGTCCTGATTAGAATAGATAGACCAATGGAGCGAAATCACCTCCTGCTATATTAATACTAATCGCATACCACCACTGTCTGATTTCCTTTTTTTTTTTCGTCCAAATTTCTTATATTATTACCTAGCCCACATGAACTTCTCATGGTCCTGCTTGTCTCTGGAAGCTTGGCGGAAACCCTGAACCAACGGAGTAATGGCGGCAAATCTATTTCCGCCATAACCTTTGTGTTGTGCTCTTGTCTTAACTTGCTGGTGCCTCAATCGCTTCTTCCCTGCTCGTCGCCCGTGTAGATTGGCATGATTGTGGCGGCGACACACACCCCAGGGGTTACAAAAAAAACACGACAATCGGTTTGGTGACAAATGAGTGAATTTTCGCGTAAGCGATTCTCATGTTCTTCGCAACCCCCTAGACAGAGTACGTTGAATGAGCCGGGCTTCCAGGTACTCTGGGACCACTCTTGTCCTACCAAGGCAGGGGTTTCTGCTCGCATTGGTTTGGGGATGTTGCGAAAACGGGATCTTCAAGGATTCCGGAAGTTGTGGCCGATTTAGTGGGACAGAAGCCTCAAGCTCCTCAGAGGGTGTCGTGCTCACGGCGGAAGGGCGACTGCTGTGCCGGGCCTAGTCGCATGGGTGGGTAGTCGCAATCTGTATGATTCTATCGCCATTCTTGCTTCACTCAAGCGGCTATAGGAACCTGTCCGCCCGAGGTGCCTGAAGTGGGAGGTTTTGGTAGGTCATCCTGAACTTGTTAACAGAAAACCACGGGCAAAAATCGCAAGACATACCAGATCAAAGATAACCCGGATCATGAGACTGCAACTAGGACATACGGCAATATCCTGCTCGTCCAGCAAATCCTCGAGTGTGATTTGGAACTTGTCGCCGCAAGGACATGGGAACTGGTAAACCCCCATAGCCTCGTCAAAAGTCATATCCTCGATCTCGACCTCGTCGTAGATAGAAATACCCTCGTCGTCGGACATTGTGGCTGTTAGTTGACGGCTGATATGGTCATAAGAAAGGTATTCCTCGGTGATGTTATGTTTATCCAAAATGTTCAGAAAAGGTGCCCCGCGATGCGATCAAAAATTCAGTCATGCCTGCGGAGAGTGGCTCAGAGTATTTTATTAAATGTGGCTGTGCTCAATTTGTGGCTGCTGGGTCAAGTGTCAATCACATGCCGAGCGCATTAGGGAAATGTGGGGAGGCTTACACCTGCCCCAGATTCATCGACCGAGGAAGCTTCTGTAGGTAGTTATGGGGAAACTCCATCGATATCTTGGAGCTCACAAGACGGCCTTGGTCATGTAGTGCAGGAATCTTACTCCCTTCAACACTTTGAATACTTTCTCCCTTTCTTTGGGCTTTGATCCTAAGACTTTTGTTTGAACCGGTGCTTGTTTTTTATTTGGATACCAGTTGACTTCCCATTTCCCCATGCGCTTAGCTGCTTTGAATAGATCTACGACGTGACGTCGATACGCCTCGGCTCATCCCCAATCTCGACCACGTTTCGACTTCAAGTGACTACGGAGTCATCGCTAGGGATCTTTCATAATAATATACCATTATCAACCTAGTCTACAGAGTCTCTGGGTCTGCGCGCGCGTTATGGCATCGCAATCGAAGCTCGCCTTGCCAGGCGATCGCACCCTCCGGGGTATCATCTCACAGCTCACAACCCTCTACGTTTCCAATCGCACACGTATCTCACGCGCTGTATGGATAACACTGTTTGCTGCCCTCGCTAATCGAATTCGCCTTGCCATATCCGAGCAAAAGGCAGCCTCCGCCCGTGAATCTGCCCAGCGCGCAGCCCGTCGTGGTACCACATCCAGTGGAAGCGAGGAAACACCTCGAAAGAAAGTCGAGCTGAATCGCGAGTTCTTTCGGTCATTGCTTCGGCTGCTCAAGATTGTTGTTCCAGGATGGCGCAGCAAAGAGTCGAGGTTACTGATGAGCCACAGCTTCTTCTTGGTTCTCAGGACTTTGATTAGTCTACGCGTCGCCGAGATGGATGGTGCTATTGTAAAGGCTCTCGTGAAGGGAAACGGAAAGGAATTCCTGAAGCGCATAGTATGGTGGATGCTCATCGCGGTCCCTGCGACCTTCACCAACTCCATGGTAAGTCCGATAATTCCCCGATATTCCTTGGTTGCTCACAACTGCCTTAGCTATCGTATCACCAAGCTGAACTGTCGCTGAAATATCGATCGCGGCTTACGCAGCATATACATGACAAATACTTATCCAACCTAACTTTCTACGGTATCTCGGCTTTGGATGACAGAATAAAGAACCCAGATCAACTGATTGCGGTCGATGTATCAAAGTTCTCCAATAGTCTGGCCGAATTGTACAGTAATTTAGCCAAACCTCTACTTGATATGGTATGTTGAATTTCTTGCATTCAGAAACTTTGTTGCTAACACCATTCAGACAATATATACCTGGTCTTTGTCGAAGAGCGTTGGTGGTGAAGGCGTTGTCTTCATGTCACTCCTTGTCCAATTATCAGCCAACGTGATGAGAGCACTAACTCCGCCGTTTGGGAAATATGTTGCAGATGAAGCAAGGTTGGAGGGCGAATTCCGCTTCCAGCACTCGCGCCTTATCGATTATAGCGAAGAAGTCGCTTTATACGGCGGTCACAACGCTGAAAAGGACACGTTAGACAAGGGCTACTTTACTCTTATCAAGCATGTCAACTACATCCTCCGTCGACGCTTTTACCACGGATTCATGGAAGATTTTGTCATTAAATATTTCTGGGGCGCGCTTGGTCTGATGCTCTGCAGTGTTCCTGTCTTTGTTAAGATGCCTGGCCATATCGCCATGAATATGGGCGATCGAACAGAAGCCTTTGTTACCAACAGACGGATGCTTCTCTCTGCATCCGACGCATTTGGCCGTATCATGTTCTCATATAGAGAGGTTATGGAACTGGCGGGCTACACATCTCGTGTTGCTACTCTACTGGATGTGATGGATGATGTCCAGTCCGGTCACTTCGAGAAGAAGCTCGTCTCCTCTTCGGGAGTTGAAGGTAACGAGGCTGTCCTCAAGGGGCGTGGAACTGTCCATGAGAGTAATGACATTACTTTTATTGATGTGTAAGTTGGAGATCACTGGGTTCTATTACTGCGCTAACCCATTCGCCCAAATAGGCCCATTATCTCACCTAACGGCGACGTACTAATCAGAGCTTTATCTTTCACTCTCAAACACGGAGACCACTTGCTTGTTGTTGGGCCCAATGGCTGCGGTAAATCGTCTCTTTTCCGCATTCTTGGCGGTCTCTGGCCTGTTTATGGAGGCACAGTCTACAAGCCCCCCTTCCATGCCATTTTCTACATCCCTCAACGGCCTTACCTTTCCCGAGGCTCCCTTCGCCAACAAATAATTTACCCGGATTCTCTTCGCCAGATGCGTGCTCGTGGTGTCACGGACGCGGACCTTCTCGAGTATCTCAAGATACTTGGTCTTGAGCACCTACCTGAATTATACGAGGAAGGTTGGGACGCCGAGGCTGAGTGGCGTGATGTTCTTTCTGGTGGTCTCCAACAGCGTGTTGCCATGGCTCGACTCTTCTACCATCGCCCTAAGTACGCCATCCTTGATGAGTGTACCAGCAGTGTTACCCTTGAGACAGAGAAGGCCATGTATGATACAGCAAAGGCTCTGGGCATCACTCTCATGACTGTCAGTCACCGTCGAAGTTTGTGGAAGTATCACTCTCACATCCTTCAGTTCGATGGCCAGGGTAACTATGTTTTTACCAAGCTTGATGCCAATCGACGTCTCAAACTTGAGGATGAGAAGGAAGAGCTGGAGGTTCGGTTGCGCCAGGTCCCCGAATTGGAGCGCCGCATCGCCGAATTGACGGCTGCTTAGGCGGAACGACCTATATTATGGTTTTAGTGAAAATATCACCGATATCCGTGGCTGAAAATTTGCGCAGATATGAGTGTATTTCCTTGGAGGTACTTAGACATTGGCATGAGATATTTAGTTGATAAGAGATTATATTACACGCAATAGCTGAAACAGCCTCTTCGCCAACCACTCGATGGTATGCTGCATGTTTGTACTGTACCGAGATATGCAACCCGTGCCAAATCTCAGGATGGACAACCAAGCACAGAGTTTATGTACACGTCCCTGGAGGTGTGTGTCATGGCTCCCAACCCACCACCAAACCTCTCACGTCAAGCATACTCCCATAGCCTGCCCCAGCATCAAAGCCTATCCTAGTGTCTTACACACTCCTTTGTTTGCTAGGATGGAAACGGCATGTCTTCTTATGCAGGCTGTTATCGCCTCTCATGATAGCTTGATGGTCGGCGCCGCATTCCCAGCAGAACTCATACCCACATCTTGAACCTGTAATACACAAGAATTAGCACTGTATAGGTATTTCACCTACAGCTAGCTTCAAAGAAAACTGCGGCCTACCGCATCAACTAAGTAAATTGAGTAGTACCCATGGATCTTGTTGCATTTTTCAGCTACTTGATACAGACTCATTGACACTACTCAATTAATAGCTAGAAAGGGAACCGAAGCATATGTGTAAGACGTTCCATTTCAAGCCGCAGTCCCAGCAAAATTGGTATTTGCATTTTACACCTGCTATGATTAGTGTCCATATAACGTGGCCGCGTGGAGGTCCTGTGTGACCACAGTACCCATGATAGTGAAGCAGCATTATAAAGGACTTGCATGTGCGGAAAGATAAAATGACAACAGTAAAGGTGGCAAAGAACTTACATGTCATATGTGCACTATAATGCTTGTTAGTACTGTGGTTGCCTTTATAGAACATGGAGATTTGATGCTTACCAGCCGTGACTTTTCTCGATAGCCCATCCGCATCCTCCACATGGCTTTGATGTAGCTCTCAATGTTGCGTTGCTCTTTGCCTCTTCTTCTCTCCTTCTGGCTGCAATTTTGCGCCTTTCTTCTGCTGCATTCCGGGACGATGCCTTTTCGCGAAGAGCTCGTTGCTTCTGATGTCTCTCTTGCTCGAGCTGTCGTTGTCTTTCCTGGGTCCTCTGCCTCTCACGTTCTAGCTCTCGTTGCCTCTCTTGCTGAAGCTGCCGTTGCCTTTCTTGGTACCTCTGTCTCTGTCTCTCTTGTTCTTGGTGCCGTTGCCTCTCTTGCCTCCTCTGCCTCTCACGTTCTAGCTCTCGTTGCCTCTCCTGCTCTAGCTGCCGTTGTCTTTCCTGGTTCCTCTGCCGCTCTCGTTCTCGTTGCATCTCCTGGTTCTCCAGTTTTTGTTCACGACGCCCCTCCTTGTTCCTCTGTCTCTCATGTGCTCGCTCTCTGGCTCTCCGATCTTGTACCTCTTGGCGCTCGGTCTCAGTATTTTCTCGAGTAGCAAATCTGTGAGCGAAATCTCGGTCTGCCTCTTCGCGCTCAATTTCAGCAATTTCTTCGCTGGCAACCCTGCGAGCGAAGTCCAGATCTGCCTCTTCTTGAGCTGCTTGAGCTGCTTGAGCTTCCTCCCACATTTCATTTTCCAGTTCCAAGTAGCTACGGAATTCTGGATCCTCTTGAAGCCGATCATACTCGTCGCAAGACAAGTCTTCATGCCAGTTGACTCTGTGGCGAAAGCATGAGCGGTGATTGCACTTAATGCAAACGACGATGGGTTGAGTAGACCCAGAGTCATGGATCTGTCCAGAGCCGCAATCAGAGGTACACCAGAAGAATTTCTCATCGTCTGCCACGGCAGCTCGAAGCGCCTGTCCTTCGTATCTGTATGGTGTTAGTCATATTCTATCAGTTTGAGTACTGTATTCATACTTGGCAATTGTCTGTTCATCGGCAAGGCGTTTAATGTCGTTATACTCTAGTTTTTCTTTGCACTCGTCGCAACTGATTTCGTTCCAGTATTCGGTTTTCATGGCCACTTGGATTGATCGCACCATGCACTCCAAACATATAGTAGGAGTGTGCGTGCATTTTGAAGTCACAAAATCTGGAAAAGAATCTGTAGCTTTCATGTCGCTACAGGCAATACACTCTCGGCTGCCTGTTGCGTTTACTGTCACAGCATCACTGTCTGGTGACTCGGGCAGATCAAGGGACGGGCTTGTAGAGGATGAAAATGTAGATGAAGCGGCGGCGGCGGCACTGGCTATAGGTTTTTCATGAGATGAAATATTGTGGTGTCTGATATCAGAAATCCTTGTATCTGTATTCTCAAGGTCGAAGTCTGTTAAGTTTATGATAGCCGCTGGGGTAGGATGGTAGCCTTGTCGAGGCGGCAAAGCGGAAGGAAACCCATGAGCAACAACTATATCGCGACGAGGCTCTGCAGTAAACTCAAAGTCGTCGAGAAAAGAAGGACTTTGATAGCGAAAATGGGCTTGTGTTGATAGTACAGGGGCTGTATCGTATGCTTGAGGCTGAGCCGTGTGACTTGATGACTCTTGAGGTCTGTTCGTTCGTTTTTGCACTTCAGTAGCGCTACTTTCATCTTCAAAACCACTCATAATGGCCAAGTTAACGGGCCCATAGAAGCTGCCATTTTGGGCAGACATGTCCTTGGTGCGCGGAACTTTGGACTGTTGGCGAGGCGGTTGAATAGGGGCGCGTTGCTCAGGGTTGCGCTTTCGAGGGGGGGAAGGGCGAGAATTTGAATATTGATCAGGGGAAGGACGTGTCTTTTTTGAAGTTACTTTATTCCTGCGCTGACTGGCAGTGACAGGGGCAGTGTCAGTGCCATTTCTGGTTCTCGGGGCAGTTGTCTGATTCGTTGAAGTCGAAGTTGAAGTTGAAGTCGTTGCCTTGACCTTCTTCTCCTTCTTTGGTACGACCTTGTAGCCTTTGTTTCTTCTGAAGCAGAGCATTTCGCAAAGAAAGTAGAGCACTCAGAAAAGGAAACACAGGGGTTCACAAGGGAAGCAGGGACCCGATCTCCCGTCCAAGAATAAGTTGACGTTTCACAGCCCTGCCCAGATTAGTAGGCAATGCTAAGTGGGCAAGTATGATGTTTGATGATGGTTTGCCAAAGAATTGATTGACGCAACTTCAAAGCAGTGGGGGACTTTTTGAACGCTGTTAACGTTAAGTTCAAAGGAGATACATTGAGGCTACTATCAAAGAAAGCAAGAAAGAAAGAAAGTAAATTTGGTGTCTTGAAAGTCAGTTCCGGAGCTGGGGGCCATCTTGACACCACATTGGCCCGAGAATCCCTTCAGCGGGTTAAGGCAAAAGGTAAACGGTTAGGCTTCATCGGAGGGCGATTGAAGCCATTCACAACCACGAATTCGACACATCTACCCTTAGACCCTTAGTTCCCGGCCCATGTGCGTGCCAGGTTAAGGTTATAACATGGATCCCACGTGGGCCCCACCTTCTCCAAGCCATCTGGAGCCGATGCACTCACCCCCTGGGGCGGTATAGGTATGGTCAGCTACCCAAGGTACTGAGGTAGGTACGGTAGATCATAGGCGGGCGCAATGACGAGAACTGTGCTACCGACTGAGAATAACTCTTCTTTTGATATTAAACAAGACCAGCTTGGTAAATTTTGTCCAAAAATCTGTGCCAGAGTCATCAGAGTTTGGTGCAAATTCGGATATCATTACCTTGGTTACGGCTTGAGACTCGCAGATACAAGAATCACCGTGAGCATGCAGATAACTTCAAACATATTCACATGACACAGTACTAAAGCGCTGGTCTGCCATAACAGTTAACATAAAGCATAACAAAATTGCCTCAACGAAACTTACTTTGGTAGATCATAGTGTAACCAGTGGATGCGGAGGTATACACAGCTTCGATCTTACAGTTCAGCTCGTAGTACCATTGTCCGTCGCATCCCTTTCTGCGGCGTAGCTGATTCTCCGGAATATGATTAACGTCCGCTTCAACGATTGAGAGAATTTTGACATTGTCGTTGCGGGACAATGGAGCTTCTCGAGACAAAGGGTCATTGTATATAGTCATCCTAACTGTTCGAATGCGTCCTTTACTAACAGGATTTGTCCATACAAATGTGGTGATATATGGTTCATTCTCAGACACAGTAGAGCCCTATTGTGAAGTCAGTTTGTCCAGATTTGCTAAGTAAAATGGCGTCTGTCATCCTACTCTCGTAATGAACCACTCCATGACCCGGACTTTGTAGCAGCCGTCGAGACCGCACCAATATCTTTTGCTCTTTAGATTTCTGTGGGACTCTTCATCCCAACGAACACTCCATTCAGTGCCATAGTGTTTTCGGGCCTTGCGGTTTTCCACTTTGACCGCTGTGGAGTCAGGGGAGGAAAGAGCAAGTCCTTTGAGCACTGCTCCCTGTACAATAGCCTGCCAAGCGTTGGGAGGCTGCAATATCCGCACAGAGCTATCTATGGCAGCTCTAAGTCGTTCCTTGAGGTAATTTGAGGACCCAAAGCCGCCTACCAAAAGAATGGCTTGAACAGGCACGTTACCAGCTGTGATCTGATCCTTTACCAATCTGATGACCTCAAGCACCACAGGCTCAAATATTTTATTGACGTCTGATGCCCTCAAGGCAAAACGACCACGATTTATACCGAGAGACCTGTTGTTGGCCAATCCTGCTACGGGGATGTTGTAGGTCTCGTCGGGTTCAACGCTGAAAGCGAACTGACGCTTGACCTTGTTCTCAAACACGTCCAGGGCGTCAGCCAAGATCTCGTCATCGAAGCCCTCTTCATTGCCGAGTTTTCTCTGAAGAAACTTTGAGAAGCGCATGTTGAGGAACGTGGAGCCGCAAAGTGCACCTGAACCTGGAGCAGCTTCCTGGACTTCTAGGATAGGCTTCGTGCTCAGGATTGTGTACGAGATCAGGTCGACAGTACCACCGCCTGCGTCGACCACAATGATGGTGTCTCCGGGGTAAAGGGCATTCAGGTCCAAGTCATGAAGGGCATAAATGGCAGCTGCTTCAGGTTCAGAAACCAGGTGGACGTGGTGCTCGGGCGCGGAAATCATAGCTTGTTCGCATGCCTTCTTAGTCTTTTCCTTCGCTAAGTCGCTCCAAATAGCAGGTACAGTGATGACAAATTCCAAAGGAGTGCTGTTGACGAGACCATTGCCGAGCTTCTCACGCAAGGTGTACATAAGGTGCTCAAGGAGCTGCGCAATAAAGTCGGTGACAAGTTCGTCGATATTTCGGCCACTTCGTGTGCCCTCAGTGCGTGGATTGTGGCCAACAGCCTGTGTGGAAGGGTCTAAGTCCCTTTGAAGGCATGAGCCATCCAGCTGCTTATTCTTATGAAGGTTTTGGTACTTACAGCTTGAACCACTCGACAACTTCATGTTGAGGTGCATTCACAGGGACTGAAAACCCCCATTCGATCTTGTCTCCGCTGTATCGAATTCTTGTGGGGACTTTATCGCTAGATTGCCCTTCCTTGTTGGCACTCGATACAGGCCATTGCGTGATGCAAGTTCGTCGTGAGGGGTTGCGACTCTCAGCCCAAGCGACTCCAGAGTATGTGGTCCCAAAATCAAGGCCGACGACAATCTTTCGATTGGCTGTTTTGGACTGATCCACTTCCATCGAAAAGGGTTTTTGGTGATTAGTTATGAAACGAAAATAAATATGACATCAGTCTCACAGCTCGGGGTAGTGATGCGCCTCGCGTGGTAGCTGAGCCACAAGTGTGAAATTAATAGGTAGGTAGGGAAAGGAGGAGGGAGGTGGTCTTTGGGTAAGGAACAAAAATGTGTGTAGATCCCTCAAACAGAAGAGAGAATTTGTCATAGGTAGAGAAGAGCGCTGTTCCTTGAGGTAGGTACTAACTTATGCAGAAGGTGGCAGTGATATCGACAGGCATAAGTGGACTTGCTGCACGGTGTTACATACAATCCCAATCTACAGGTACCTACTAAGTAGATTCTAGGTACCATGAGGAAGGTGATTTTGGTATCCTTTGTTCCTGCCTGAACAAGCACCCTCTCGGTACTCGGTCATTTAAGGTACTACCTAAGGTACCTAATAGGTAGGTAGGTACTAAAGGTACTAATGTATAGTAGGTAAAGTACCTAAGTCCCGTTTGTTGCTGCTGGCAGTATCTGTCAAGGGTCTTACTCCGACATCTCAGTCATCACGGCTTGAAGTCCAAATTAATTATTACGGCAGGATGTTGGGTCACAATGTTTCCCTTATTTTCCAGAATACGGTACTCGGCTTGAGTAATGAGAAGTAGTTGTTCGCATGTTGAGCGACTGGCCTGTTAAGTTTCGCAAGGCCTCACTTGTTCTGTCTTTATAATCAATGACTGACCACGCACTCAGCATCGGTACTCTCTACCAGAAGTATAGTATCCTTAGAAAGCTGACAGTAGGTATGTTGACCTGAATGATGCTGGACGGTAAGAGGCAGATGTGCATGGACGTTAATACAAAGCAGCCACTAAAGCATTAGTTCTATCAGAAACAGATGCGGCTGAGTGTGAATCTGTCTGGTGTCCTCGGGAACAAGAAAATATCGGGCCTTGATATAGGGTGTCAAAATAGGCCTAGTAGAGGATCTCCTAAGCCTAGGCTAGATTTACCTGAATATTTTTATCGCTTAGGGTCAAGATCCCGAGTTTTCTTTCCTCCCCTAGCATATGTATGCCACACTTGGCAGGGGTGCAACAGGGGTTTCGCTGATCACTCTGCGGGGGTTGGTTTAATAAAAGGTTTGTACTTCACTCCACTTCCAATAATAAAGACTCAGAACATGCCTGTTTGGCAATACGATGTAGAGTTCCATGCGACTTGAATGGCATCAGGTCTCTTCATTAGTCCCGCTACTATTTATATATTGTATATAACATGACGGTTTTACCGACTGACCCCTGCCAGTAACGAGCATCCTGCTCCGCTTTGAATCCAGAAAGTGCTTGAAGATATCACCAAAGAGACAAAATCGTTTTCATGAAACTCCAGGGGACTGTACCAAGGTTTCTTATTTAGAAGCAAGGGAGATTAAACACGTTGCGAAACAATTGAGTAATCAGCTACCAGTCAGATTAAATGCAGGCGTCCTGTAGTTGATCGCTGTTTGTGGCTGCTCATCCATCGCAGAGGTCTGGCTTCTAGGTCCTGGAGTCTGCAGGCACCCGAACTAACGCGCCTCGCCTTTCCATACAGAGCACTTTTTCTCCTTTTCATTGCTACACTTTCGCACGTTTGTTTGCTGCACCAGCGTAGTACCGTCCAGCCGCTGCCGCTCAATCGGGCTTTTTCATGGCTTTGTTCTACTTATCCATTTACGTGCATCGTTAGTAGGTAGACTTTTACGATTATTCTGATCAGAAGCTCACAACTCAACACAAAATCTCATTTTGATCATTTTACCAATGCCTAGCTTTGCGCCTAACTCTCCCCTTGGGAAGCTTACAAACGAATTCATTGAAACGAGCAGGCTCAAAACAAGCACCGAAGAAGGGAATGATTGCATGCCTCGTGTCAGCCATCTAGACAATAATTCCCTTCCTACCAGTGTTGGTGAAGAACTCCATCCAATGCCTAGGCTCACAGATTCACTCATGAGGCTTGACTGCAAGAACGTGCTGTAGAATAGGAAGGGATTCAAACTGCAGAAACTTGACCCTCCACCTTCCGAAGAAGACTTGTCACACCCCGCACAGTATGTGCACCATAGTACCAGCTTTTTATATGAGGCAGGTCGGACAAGGAGATGCCCCTCAAGAGTCCTATCGTTATTCGAAAACAACAAATCCTAGTAGCTTGGGGTTCGGAGGAACAGCGACGAGCTTACCAAGACAATGGGCATCGAACATTGATTTCGTATTTGTTTGCATTGAAGTCCTCCGAAAAAGGTTAACCATCTTTCTTCGAGTGAGAGGTTATGCTCGGGGGTTTAGGAAGGACAACACACCATGCGACTAGCCCATGACTGTTTACCTACTGTGTGGCAAGGAGCGGGATATATCCTGGGAACCCAAGGAAGGTGACAGCTATAGGGCGGGAAACCAATGTCGTCTGTTTGAACACAAACTGTGCTCCATCGCAGGAGTGGTGTGAGCAACTGATATTTGTCCTAACTTAGTAGTTAACAGAGAAATCCCTACCGCATTGATTGTTGTGCCTCGAACAAGTCCTTGTCATAAATGACATCATTCTATCAAGATACATTTCCTATACATAAGTCCAAGTCAAGGGCCTATGCTATTCACACAAGATGCAGTAGAATGAATTATCAAGTCTTGATGCCGCACAGGCTCTAGACGTAAATTGTACAAGTGTGCTGCAAGCACGCAAACCCACACAGAGAGAGTTCCCTATGGCCTGCCCTAACTAGGTAGGCATAAATAATATCATAGGTATCCATAACACCAAGCTTACATGACGGAAATAGTTTGCGAAAAAGTAAAGAAACAAATGAATGCGAAGAGGTCTTTCTGTGACGAAGCTGGCAACATTCGTGAGGGAAACAAGCCAGAAGATAACAAAATATAAAAAAGAAAAGAGCCCGTCTCTGCTTGTGGCCAGGAGAGCAGTGAGGTATCAGCACATTGTATATCCATCCTTTCTCCCTAGTTCACACGTCGTCTCCATCCCCAAGGTGATCCAACCCATGGGTCCTCTAGCTGTGAATACACATCTTCTTTCCTTCTAAACCCCCTTTTCGGGTAGAACAACATTCATGCAAGAATCAGAAATACAAAGGAAGGGTATAAAGAGAACCTCTATAGGGTCAGCCGTTCATGTTTCTACCGTCTCGTATCAGTGTTCGGAGAGTCTCGCCTCTCAGTGCCGGGACGCCTTATCGTCGAACCCTACGTTGTAGCGGCCAAAATAAGCCCGGAAGTAGTCCTACTCTTCGTCCAGACTTCCCATCATGCCATTGCCTTTGCTGCCCTTGCGGCCAAGCTTGAGCATGCTGAATCTCTTGCGGACACTACCCTTCTTGCTAGGGATCTTGTTCTCAACAGCCTTTTCGTTGCCGTGACCGAATTGCCGATCGAAACTCCCTCGGCTGCTAAACCCTCCGGGAGACTCAGGATGGTTGTCGTCTTGAGATTGAGTGCGGAAAAGGCTATGCCGACGGTTGTGTTCTTTGCTTTGACTTTGGCTCAAAGAGCGGCTCAGGTTGCTCGCTGTTTCAATATCAACAGCAGGCTCCTCAGGCTCAGTTGGCAACTCGGGTTCCTTCTTCTTGCTGCCCCCAAGGAAACTGAGTCGTGTGCCTCGTTTTGAGACGGGCCTAATGACTGACGCTTCCTCTGTGGTGACGCCGTTTACCGAAACCCCAATATTCTTATGTTTGGGGCTGGCTTCAGAAGAACGAGACGAGCGTCTCCAAGTAGGAGAAGGTGTCGTAACCTCTTCGCGTTGAGGCTGAGGAGGCGTGAAGTGTGCGATTTCCGACGCAAATGTACTCTCAAAGACTAGAAGGAGTTAGTTGTCTGGACCAGCCTGTGATTAAAGGCTAACTTACACCTATGAAGCTCCTCATGTCTACTATTGAGAATTCCATTGGAACTTCGGGCAAAGATGGCAAGGCACCTCTTGATCATGATAGCATGGTCCACGAGTGCCATCTTGATAGCGCTGTCTTGGGGTGTCATTTCTGCCTCTAATACTTCCTGGTCCTCATCCTCTTCAGCATCATCGTTAACTTCCTTGGGCTCTGGCAGTAGTTGGTGGTAACATGCTACACTACTTTCGGAAGTTGGGTTGACAGAAACGCTGACTGCATCAAGAAGAAGTTGAGCATGATCCCCGTTACCGTCAGCAACTCGATGCTCAAGGGCAGTCATTTCCTGGGTTTTGCGGACAATCCGCTCCAAGGCTGTCTCATGGGCGCTAAGTCTAACTTCCTGCGTGCCAACAACTTCGCTGCGACGAAGTATTGTAGGGAAGGCATCAGCAGTTGTGAAAACCAGTTTCTCGGCAGAGTGCTCCTTGACAGGGCCATTTGTATTGCGTCGTGTGGAGATAGAAAAGGTCTGAGGATGAGATGATAAAAGAAAATCCCGAATTACTTGTGGCACCCGTGCGCGCTGGAAAACCTGGTGGCTGAGGTCGCGATGAGGAGTGACAGCTGAGATAACCAGGAACTGGCCTTCAACATCTTCAACATCGCCCCCAGTGACAATTTGAGCAGCTGGATACTGCTCCTGCATGCGGTCCGTAAAAGCGGAAGCGCGTTCGCTTGGAGATCCCTCGTATATATACTCCTTGTCTCTAAGGTTAGCATGAAATCCAAGCCCTTTGTAGACAACCTTGAAGTATTTAGGAACGAGTTTGTCACTTTTGGAGATGGTCTCATATATCGTTGCGATTGCTCGTTCGGTCCTGGCCAGCTTGGAGAAATCGAAGACGTTGGTCTCGTACTGTGTTTGCAGCTCTTTATATGCTGCCAACGCATGACTCCAAGACTCTCCCTCTTCGAAGTATTTGATCATGTCGAAGTAGAGTCTCTCTTTTCGCTCAAACTGAGATTGTGCCGGAAATTCCGGGTCGGGCAGAGCAGATGTCTGGCTAGCCGGATCCCACTCATACAGATCAGCATGCAGCCGTAGGGACAACCCAGCTTCTGTGTGGTTCCGCGATTCGGCTTGCAGATCGGCAAGCTGGTGCACATAACGAACAAAGATCTCCTCCTTTTGCATATCGCGAAGGAATTCCATGAGCCGCAAACGATTAATGAGATGTGTTGCTTCTCCAGGATCCTCACTACTGTGGACTGCAACCAGGAGGTCGAGAAACTCATCTATAGTTCCAACAAACTCACGTAGAGCTGTATACAAGGGTTCGTCAGGAATTTCCGCTAGAGGCTCAAAACGTTCAAGTAGCTCGGATATGAACAGTTTCTGAAGGATGCTCTCAGTCAAAGGCTTCTCCTTGAAGAACAGATCCAATCGATCGATTGTCTCTGTCTGAACGATCGATAGATCCTCGCTCAGTGTCCATTCGCTGACAATCATAGTCTGTAGCACTTCGACAGCCATTCTTCGAAGACCTTCATGCACGCTGAGGCACAACTCGACGATAGGACCAACAAGTGCCGGGACATATTGAACTTGATACCCTCCCATCTTTGTTAGATTGTATCGGCTTCGTTCATCGGGGGTAGTCTCCCAACCAATAGCCTCCCAAGTGCAACGAAGGAGCTCAGCACCGTGTTCTCGAACATCCCCCGCGATCTTCCACACTGCTCTTCGCTTCTGCTCAGGGAACGTCTCCAACGCGAGAGACGTACTGCCCACGAGTTTAAGGAGTGTGGTAAAGAAGAGCTTCCATAGCTCAGTATTAAAGCTCTCTGCTTCCTCTGGGTCGGGAAGGAAAGCTTCTAGCATTGTACCAGAGAGATACTCAAGTGTCCGCATGGTCGATTTGTGATGATGAATGTGTACACTCAACCAGCCCAGAGGATATGCTTCTCCCTGCAGTATGCTCATGTGTACCCTGAGAAGATTCTCTAATAGAGTAGTCAAGTCGTCCTCGGCAAGCTCCAGTTGTATGCCTGAGGGTGAATTAGAAATTGCGGACAAAATAGCAGAAAGCTCGACCAAGGCTTCATCAAACTGAAGATCTTCATTAACAGGTTTAGTAGGGAAAGGGTAGGACGATGGGAAAAGAAGAGAAAGGCGATCCTTCGGCTTCCGGGGGGCAGCAAGGATCGCTAGGTAAGAATCGATTATTTTCGGAATGTGGTCCGGAATTTCTGAGCCGAGAAAGTCGATCTGGCTCGCCAATATAGAACAGCATAGACGGATCTGGTCTCTCCATTGGTCGGTCACTTCTTCAGAGTGACCCCAGTGAGGAGTGATCCATCGAACGGTGTTGGTGCTGAGGGCTAATTTTTGGTCAGAGTGGGCAAACAAGTCCAGTTTGCCATAATTGATAATCAAGACAAGCTTATACAGAACAAGTTTGCCCTTCACATCCGTGCACGAGTCCATAAAGTCAATGGCAATATGCAATATTTCCTCTGTCGTCAGCAACCCAGCAAGTTCTGGTAGCCACGTATGGAAATGCTGGACGGCGAGCGTCTGGGTTCCAACAAGTGCAGGGGCAGAGTTGCGCATCATCGCGTCAAGTGCCTTAAAGATGGCGCGGAGCTCGCGTGTAAAACCGGTGGTGTTGGATGTGATACCAATGCCAGCCTCTTTCTCCTTCTGCTGGGTTCTAGCATGTGTGATAAATTTAAGGATGTGCCTGACAACCTTGAAAGTAGCACGCAGCTTTCGGGCAGTCTCGGGCTCCGTTGGATTCTGAAGGAGCCGTGTAAAAGACCGCATGAGACAAGGAGTCGCAAAGGGGTAATTGAACTGGTTCTCGGCATACTGATCAACCAGTGGACCTAGGTTGAATCTTCGGTCATGTACAATACCTAATACTCTGACCAAGGCAGTGAAGACAAGATCCTCAAATTCATGGCTTCCGGAGTACTCCACGAGGATTCCAAATAGGCCATCAAGCACATCGCTGAGCAACTTGACCACTTCGATTTCAGGCACAAAAATGAGTTGCCTAAGTACACCTGGAACCTCCTCTCGCTGAAGATCTCGCCACTTCAAGAGCCCTAAGATCACTCTGTCCTGGGAGAACCTTGTGCTGCAGAGGTAGGTATCGATACGGAGCACGGCAAGTGGGCCAGTGACTTCCGCAGGATGGTCATCTTTGCCTTGCGGGGTCCACGATAGGGACAGATACCCGCCCTTTCCAGTTGGCCCAGGTTGTGCGGTAGAGGTATGCTCATCTATCTTATAAAGCAGCAGACCGTGTAAGCCATCCCTTATGAATGCCCCCTGGTCCCATAACGGCATGTGACCAATGGCAAATGGGGGGTTGGGCATATCAGAAACAAACATGACAACATGAGCTTGTGAGACTTCGCTGGGGGCCAGAGCAAGACGCAGTGTCTGATTCCAGGGCTCTCCTCGTTCCGTGGCTATCGATTTGAATGTGCTCAGGGCTTCTGTATTGGAGGACGCAAAAATGCAGTTCTCAATCCGCTCTCCGGAGGTCTTTCTAACCTCGAGAGTTATCTGGAGGTTGTTTCCATGAACACTAGAGGGCATAGCCGTTGCGCTACCACCAAATCGAGACAGAAGGTTTTGTTTTCCCAGGGCAGCGTCAGTTACGGTGAAGTAGATGTCAGAGCGAGGTCTTGTGGGGGCTCCCGAGAATCCCATCTTGCTTGTCTTCGTCACGCCTGAGAGAATTGTTGGAGTGGATTTTATGAGGATGTCGGCGTCAGGGTGATTAAAACTTTTGAGCTGAAGCTGCAATCGCTCACCCCTTCGTGACTTTTCATAGTGTCCAGAAGGGCTGTCCAGTAATTCCTTGACCAGCGGATCCCAATCATCACCAGCGTCCTTTTCGCCTGCATGCCTCGAAGATGTCGACCAGATATTAATCAGATGTTCGACCTCATCATCTTGCTTCATGATTGGATTCAATCGGAGAACGCCAAGACCGATTGTGCGATCCGCAATCTGCACTCCATCATGGGGGCTGCCGGTTTTTGAGCCTGCTGTACTTGGAGGTCCAGTGCCTTCTCGGCTTTCGGCGCCGCTTGTTGAAAGTCGTTCATCATTTTGCTCGGCAACGGCGTCCATCCGCGTCACAGGTGACCCTCTCGAAATGCCAGATCTTGAGCTCTTACCACCCCACATGAGGCTCCGTCTTGTTGACTTCATTCCGCCTGAAGATGTCGGTTTCATGTGGTCCCTCGAGTATGGGGCTGTTGGGCCGGTACCTGAGCGCGAGAGAGGCTGAGACGGTATAATCTGCTGAGATGCTAGCACTTTGACAACCAGGAAGAGCTCTGTTTCTGCTGAAGGAACATCGCCCACGTCTTGTGAGGATAAATCTGTGAAAAGAATCTTCGTCTGTGCATGCTTGGCCAGGTTGACGATTGTGCCCCCGGCAGGGATTTTCACTGTAAAGCCTTCTGAAAGAGTAGTGGGCTGACCATATTGAGGTTTGCTGACGAGGTAAAAAACCAGTGATGTCTCTTCAATCGAGGCGCCGGCGAAGCCCTTGATATCAACCATGAGATGGTGTAGAGCAGTCAGCTCGACAAGGGACTGTGGGGGCTCATCCAATAGACTCATCACAGACTGCAACTTGGTGACTTTGACAATACAATCGTCGGCTGTTAAGACCCTTCCCCGAGCTTCAGGATCTCTCACAATAACTTCACCTCCACATAATTTATTTACCCTGACCAAGTCCCAGACGGTCCTTTCACGTAAATGATCGTACTCGTGTGCAGTAAGAACGTTATACAGAAATTGTTGCCGATGTAAGTTGAGGCCTGTAATAAGCTGGGAAAGTTGATCCAGTCGGCTATATTGTCGGGAGAGTAGGAGTTCATGGAGGTTGGTGGAATGCCATTCTCGGAGACAGGAGGCGATCTCGTCTATTAAAGGTTCCGATAGCGAAGTTGGTGTCTCGTCTCCGATCTTGAGCATTGGTACGGGTGCAGCCGGTCGTGGAGCGTTGGGATCTCTATCCGCGGGTATTGATAGACTCCCCAGAGTGCCATTGGGAAGTTCCTTGAAGGGCGCTCTGCCTTTGCTCGAAATCGTTGACCTATTTCCGTCTTTTCGGCTCTTGCGCGCTGAAATATTCGTCACACCACTCTTGGCACTATCACTCGCGCGAGGCATATCAACGTCCAAGGCTGGGCCATCGCTTGCTGCATCGTCATTTTCATCGCCCTCTTCGGGCTCTCCTAGCATCTCGCGAACCTCAACACAGCTTCGTGGGAAGATTCCGCTGAACACACGCGCCTCGAGTGTCTGACCCTTGACAGAAGTCAGACCAGCCAGTAGACTGGGAGGCGCTACGAGGTAGCCGCGCAGCCAGTTGCCGTCTGGTGTCTCTTCGATAATGTAGAGCTCATCGCCAATCTCGAGGGGAAGGTCGGCGGGACTCGAAGCAGGGAAAGGGTAGGTCGCGACAGCGAACGCGATACGGGGAAGAGGCTGCCAGGGCATTGAATATCGTAGGGGACTGGTGCAGCTTATCGAAGAGTTCACGGCCGCCAGAACTGCCGTAGTTGGAGGTTTCGCAGCTGGGGGTCGGCAACAGCGAGAGGTGGGTATAAGCTTTAACGGTTCGAGAGAAGGTCGGGTCAGGAGTTTGTGAATACGGCGGTTGGTCTTTGTTGCACTACTGAACTCATCAAGAATTCAGATATCAAAGCGCAGTGCCAGGAGCTGTCGTTAAACGTGTGCCCCGTCGACCAATCGCGGGCTCATGGGATCTTGGAATTGGTCCCTGCAGCGCAGTTCCGAGAATGACAGTCAGTATATGATATGGCGTTGAACAGGCGTAGGCACAGGTACAAGGTAGCGAGCGTTCAGCTCGTTGTTAGTCGATTTTTGTTCGAATGCGCCAAGTTGATCAAAAGCGAACGTTGTTGCTGAGTGAGCTGTTCAGTTTGGTTGGCAGGTCGCTCAAATCAAATTCAAACCCCTGAGCAAACGCGAAATAGCTTGCGGCGGGTTTTGGCAAGGGTTCTAGATCGAGGGGTGGCCTCAGCCTTTTCGCGGGATGAATATGGATGGATGTTGGTTCGAGCGTAGGCTACGAATGGAAGAGGCAAGACAGGGTCGTCAAGAAGGGCAAAAGGAACGTCAAAGAATTGCCAGAAGTGAAGAGACAATAAGGGAGAGTTGCTATTGTTGGATTGAAAGGCTAAAGTGCTATGGCACAAATGATGAAACCAACGTTGAGATGGATCGTTAACTATGTGCTAAAAGAGTCGAGAAAGTTGGGCTAGCATGATACCGTTCCAGGTCTCGGGAGGGGATAAAATGCGCCAGTTCTAGTCAAAGTCTGTAACAGTACCAACATATTTCTTACTGCATATGGATCTCAATGTACTTGTCTAGTAAATGTGAAGAATAATTGCTTTTTTATCTCTGGGATCATGCCCAATCTCAATTCCATCCCGTCTCCACTAGTGTCTGCGGTATGTGCTGCAAGTTAATGAGGTTGTGGATCGACAACCCATGAGTTTGGGGATTATTAGATGCAACTCGAGATTCTAGACGCGAAGAAAATAAGCGGGTCGGAATTAGCCATTAACATTGACGTGCCGCTCCCCTGGAGACCTGCAGCCCTTTTTGCCCATTTCGCTCACACTACATGGGCTGTCTTACACACCACCAAGGTAACATTAATGAGACGACATCCCCAGCAACTTGATAGCTTCTGCGAGTCCGTGCAGCTTCTAATACCTACGGTAAATGCTCAGATCAGACGAAATGCGAAATGTGTCCGGTTATCGAGTTGGCTCGTGCCAGTACAACCCACTCTCATCGACGGCCCGCATCCAAACCGTCTAGTACCTTATGTATCTATCTCCATCTATATGCAGGGTTCGCATTAACATTCCCAACCTCTGGCTCCAGGTCTATCTCTAGTATGAATCGTCGTGCAAATTTGATGCCCTTGCTTTAGTCGGGTTCCACTGCCTCCCCAGACAGCCAGAATGCTATTGCATTGTGTGATATTCAAGCCACCGACTTTGATCAAAGGAATGCCCTGTCTTACATGATAGCCTCAAAAGGTCAACCAACCGCCAGCAACCAACTGACCGGACATAAACGGAATCGTATTTCCGGTGGTACAAAGCCACCAATACTTCACCCTCGTCGGGGGAACCCGATGACCCAAAGTGAACAACTACCCTGCCATGCTGGAATTTAAGCCTCCAATTCTGAGACAACCCACGGAACTCAGATCCGTGGTGAGAATGCTTTATACCATCCTTGCATCAACCCTGCATTAGTTAGGCCCAAAACTCTGATATGTACCACGGTCAGCCTCATCCTGCATGAGTGGCTTATTGTTTATAAAGAGGCATGACTTTGGTATCGTAGAGTCAATGCTACAAGAAGGATCTGAAATGTTCATGGCTGCATACCCTGGAGAAATTTGGTCAAATCGGGACGATCTCCGGATATTTACTCAGAAGCTGCTGGTCTTCATCTTTTTATTGAAGCACGTTAGATCGACGATAGCAGCTATTTTAGATCAGATATAACAGTATTGTCAGGCGGGAGACCGCCGGGTTCATAATAGCTTAATCACGCCAACGCACACAATTTCATAGAAGCATGAAACTCCAGCAAAGTAAGCTACTATTTCCAATGAGAAGTAACCCTACCAGAGTCGAAGTTTCATTGTATGTGTTCATTACATATGTGGTATACCTTACAGAAGGAGAAATATTGAAGTTTGATATACCTAGTTACCCTAGACCAGTATATACAAAACCCTTTTAACGCTAGTACATACGGAATCATGTAATACAGAGCTTGACACACTTGTATAACGACGGCATATATGTGGCCATAGCTATCAAAGGGGGGGATGTTGTGAGTCCTGCGTTTACTCTTCTTTAACAGTTGGTTTAACTGCCGGCTCAGTTTCACCTACTCACTCTGACTGGCGTACCTTGTTCACCTAGGCAGCCTTATATTGATTTACAGTCTCTGAATTTACTAGGACTAAAAGAGATACCAACCATACCATGGGAACCGTAATACTGAAGCGGGTTTTGAATCCTCATGAAAAAAGCTACATGGGAAATGCCGCCGTGGTATAAGTACAATCATCGGGCAATTCCTCTGTTATCGGCAGTCGACAATCGAATAATAGAAAGACCCATGTCCTTGAGAGGAGAACCGCCAGGGCAGATACCCACCTGACAACCACGTCCAGTTGATCTATCCCCAATCAGATCCTCTACTACATCACGGGCTTCTGATCATCGGTACCGACCACCTTGGAGATACACATTACCAACACTCCATGAAACTTCTAACTTCGCATGTTATGTTGGGACAATCGTTCCAACTTGCAGAAAAGGACAGTCAAATCACTTATCTTCTATGGTTCTTGAGACTTACTCTAGCACCTAACTAATTCAACTCACAACTAACAAAATAGCACATTTAGCTCATAATCAGAGCAAACCCCCACACTGCTTCTCTCCAAGACCATGCATTCGGCCATAATTCCCAATAAGGCAGCCCAAAGCACAACGTCCACGCTACGGCCGGGGATTTCTATATAACCCGCCAATTCAATGTTCTCATACAACCTCGTGCCATTATAGGCCCTGCGGTTTAACGTAGTATCTCAGGCGGAGGTCCAAGAATGGCCAACTTATAAGCTGGCGGTTTCCCAGCTGAAAGACTTACCTCCGAGTCTTTGATCAGCAGGCCAGGACTACCGCCACGTACCCGACATACTGTTCCCCTCCAAGTATGCCGCCTACCTTATGTCTATCACTGAATACTGACTTCCAATAGTAAACTTAAGCAAGATGGTGCTGATTACTCAACTTCTATCGGGCCTTGCCCTTGCTTCAGGCATCCTTGCGTCACCTATCGAGCGCCGTGCTGTTATTAACCACGATGCTGTCGTTGGGTTTCCGCAAACTGTTCCTTCCAATACAGCTGGCTCACTCTATCTGAAGTACAAGCCTTACCTCAAGGTCTTTAACGGATGTGTGCCATTCCCCGCGGTTGATAGCAATGGAAACACTGGGTATGTTAAGTTTAGACGTCTTTGAATTGGGGCTGACCTGCTTGGTAGAGGAGGCCTAGCCACAACTGGCTCATCTAATGGAGGTTGCAGTAGCAGTACCGGCCAGGTCTACGTACGAGGCGGGACTTACAATGGCCGCTACGGTATTATGTATTCTTGGTATATGCCAAAGGATTCACCCTCTCCCGGACTAGGGCATCGCCACGACTGGGAAAACGCGGTGATATGGTTGTCTGGCGAAAGCACAAGTGCTACAGTTGTTGGCATGGCAGTGTCTCAACACGGAGGATATGACAAGAGAACGTCCGGTACATTCTCCGGAAACAGTCCTTTAGTGGGATATACTGCCATCTGGCCTACCAACCACCAAATGATCTTTACTAACGACAAAGGTGGCCAGCAGCCGCTGATTGCCTGGGAGAGTTTGACCGCTGCGGCTCGTACGGCTTTGACAAACACTGACTTCGGCAGTGCCAACGTCCCATTCAAGGACGGAAGCTTCGAGTCGAATCTGGACAAAGCAACTGTCTAAAACCTCATATAGATTCACACGTGGGTAAGAGAGATGCTGAAAGGGATTGACATCAGTTTTAGCCTCTGATCCCCAGTGTTCCTAATATACACGTGTTAATCGACAGCATAAATCGGTATTCGTACAACATATAATGTATCCTCTCAAGGAAGTACATACATAGTATTCCGATAAGCACGCCTGATTGATTAGGGGTTTCAGATCAATATTGCATCATAGGTGATCCTACGTTGTTGTTAATGTGATGGTTGTTTGCCACTTCCTACGCATCCAATCACTAGCTTCCTCATAGTCAACGACACTCACGAAAGACTGTGGGCCGTTGACGGAACAAGCATGTGGGCCTTGTATCGTTGAAACAGATCCTCTGCGTGTTAGTTAAGCTCAAGTAGGGGCCCACCCAAAAACAATAGAATGTGGTGATGACCTCTCTGGTAATGGCTGTAAAACCCTCTCGCACAATTCAAAGATACCCAAGTGGCGAGCAGATAGGGGCACGTTACGTTTCCCATTTGAACCAATCGATAGTCTACTTCATTTTCAGCATGGACGTTATTAGTGAAGCTACTCAACTTCAGGCATTAAATCGCCGCACATACCTGGATAGCTCGGTTTTGCTATGACCCCCGCGCTGTCGATTGACATCATATTTGATGAGTGTATCTGATATTACTATCAACCACGGCGCCATCTTTGAGATCGAGTTCTCGATTTTTTAAGTACTTCTTATTATACATTCGCGAAAATCAGCTGACCCCAGCCGCAGCAATTCGTAGGTGTATACATCACATACCTTGCCTTTTTTTTCTTTTTCTTTCGGACTCTAATTCAGTTGGAATTCTACCATCTCGACGCATTCATATCATTTCTTCTACACGCGGCAGAGACATTTCCCACATTTCCCAACTTCACCGACCTTACAATTTAGCCACACGTTGATCAAGTGTTACCTCCAAATCACACCAAAGAATATACTGAGCTGCAAGAAAGCACTCAAAATGGGGACACCGTTCATCAGTCTCCTCGAGCCTAGCAAGCTTGACGGATACAAACGTGGAGCGCCTCTTGAAGAGCAGCCATCGTCGGTCTCACAGACTTTCCTAGATGCCATGGAAGTTCGCGAGCAAGTCTTTGTCAAGGAGCAAAATGTTCCGGCCGAGAACGAAGTTGATGATGACGATCCTCGTTCGTGTCACTGGGTTGTCTACGCCAGCGTCAACAAGGTCGAGGAGCTAGAAGTTCGCGATGACGAGGGAAACGTGATACAACCACGAAAGAGCTCGACACGCTCAACACCGATCGGCACCATCAGACTGGTGCCGTTTCCGCACGACCCACACCCAGAGAAAGGGGGCAAATACTGGAATGGAATCCTCCAAGACGACAATGGTAGCCAGAATGGACACAAGAAGATAAAGGCACCGTCGGGAATCAAGCCGTATATCAAAGACCGGGAGACGACATTTCACAATGGCCAAGAGCCGTATGTAAAACTAGGACGACTGGCAGTGATCAAAGAGTTCCGAGGACATGGCATCTCTGGACTTCTCGTCAACACAGCGCTCAGTTGGCTGAAAGCTCACCCTTCGTACTTCAATCCCAACATCAAAGTAGTCGGCCTCGAACATCTCAATCCAGTCGGAGATGTCATGGTGATTCCCCAGTGGTCAGGACTCGTCTGCGTCCATGCGCAGAAGCAGGTGGTACGGCTTTGGAAGAAATGGGGATTTGAAGTAGATGAGGAGATGGGCACCTGGTGGGAAGAGGGCATGCCTCATGTTGGTATGTTTCAACGCTTGGAGATTTCAGAGAAGATACCCCGTCTAGATTAGGTAGTTGCCTTCTATCCCCCAAAATAAGTCAACTATACTACCGCTATAAATTGAAATGGAAAGACAAAATGTTGAGTTTAGGCGAGACAGTCAGTTTAAGCCAGACATGGAAAACCATAGAATTATAAACACAGACAGCTTTTGCTTATACATTGAATTTTAGTTCATTCACCTCTAAGGGAGCTCGACTTCTATTGAATCTAGAGCCACCTAAGAAAATCCCTAGCCGCGTTCCCAGACCCGATGAACGCAAAATGCAATTCTGGAAAGAAGCCGGAACACGCCAAAGCCAACCCTTCCAAACATGATACCACCTTTGCACCTTTTATCGGTTGCTCTTGGCCACACGCTCCAACTCGTCCTTCTTCTTGATAGCATAAGAGTTGCTGGAACCCTTGGCAGCGTTGATCAGCTCCTCAGCAAGGCACTCAGCAATGGACTTGACGTTGCGGAAAGAGGCCTCGCGAGCACCAGTGGTGAGGAGGGAGATAGCCTGGTTAACTCGGCGGAGGGGAGAGACATCAACGGCTTGTCGTCGGACGGTACCGGCGGAACCAATTCGGGTAGAGTCTTCGCGAGGACCGCAGTTGACGATGGCGTCGACAGCGACCTGGATAGGGTTCTGATCGGTCATGAGGTGGATCTACCCCTGATGTTAGCACTCTATGAAGGCCAAGAAAAAAAAAACGCCTTCGTGGGCTTCTTAGGTCTGACGTACGATCTCGAAGGCGTGGGCGACAATTCGGACAGCCATGAGCTTCTTTCCGTTGTTGCGGCCGTGGTGCATCAGAGAGTTGGTCAATCGCTCAATGATAGGGCAGTTGGCCTTGCGGAATCGCTTTGTGGCATAACGGCCAGCAGTGTGGGTGACGTAGACGGGGTTTCGCAGGGAAATGTAGTCACTATTCGTAGGCCATCCGTCAGCATCCCGTCGCGCACAAATGAAGTTTTTCAAGATAACTTCCTCAGAGTCAAAACGTACGTCAGGGAGATGTCGCGGACCTCGACATCGTAGTCCCACTTGTTGAAGAGCTTGACATTGCCAACCTCCTTGACAACATCCTTGGGGAGCACCTCATAGAGGGCGGAGTTCTCGACCTCGATCTCGCCGGCGTCAGACATTTTTGCTGTTGCAGTGGTCTCGGGACTGACGGGCTGCGGTTAGTACAGTTGTGATCGAAGTGGGAGGGAGTTCGAAATCGAAGTTTACAATGTGGGCGCAACTGAGATTCGAGAGAGGCGATGTGCTTGGGGTGGGGCGCGTGCAACCAATCAAGGCAACCACTCACGTCGGGTCTGGGTCACACCTTCTTTTTTCTTAGGGCTCGGCTGCCCTGCAACATCTCGGGTGGCTCTTTCCACTTTCCAATCGTGCAGTGTCAATCGAGCGAGGTCTTCGGATTGAACACCACACTTTGTCTTGTCCAACCCAGACAACAGCACATCAGACAAAATGGTAAGTCCACGATGATGCCCTCCATTTGCTGAAGCGGCGGACTTTGCAAACATGAAATTTTGACTGACTTGGACACCAGGCCCCCGCCGCTGGAGCAAAGAAGCAAAAGAAGAAGTGGTATGTATAAAGCGTACCGTCATCGACGATTTACAAAAAACTTACGCATCATCAAAGGTCCAAGGGAAAGGTCAAGGACAAGGCCCAACACGCCGTCGTTCTCGACAAGACCACCTCTGAGAAGCTCTACAAGGATGTGCAGTCTTACCGTCTCGTCACCATTGCCACCCTCGTCGACCGAATGAAGATCAACGGCTCTCTGGCGCGACAGTGCCTTGCTGACCTCGAGGAGAAGGGCATCATCAAGCCTGTGGTCACTCACAGCAAGATGAAGATCTACAGTATGGCCTCCCCCTTCTCGCACGAACATTCTGGCCCGATGCGCTATATCCGATCAACTGCTGACATGACTCCAGCCCGTGCCGTCGGTGGTTCTGACTAAATGCAATGAACGATAAACTTGAGTCTCACGATTGTGCGTCTGGGCGGCCTGGACGATAGACAGGCCGCATGGTCGGAGGGTGTTGCAAGGCGAAAAACACAAGCCTGGTTTAGGACGCTATTCATGCTCGGTTAAGCATTGGGACGGAATCGCTTTAGCACACAAGGCAACGGAATAAAAAATCTTCGAAATGACCAAACTATAGTTCCTTGTGATTTACAACCATGTGTTCTGATGGTGTGGGAGAGATGCTATTGTCCCATTTCCCACAATCATTGTGCAACTACTTGATGTTTGACAGGCTATCAAATTTGTGGTATAACCACTCGTTGAAGCGAAAATTGACTGACAGATATATGATATTGAAAACCCAACATCTGTTCTGTTGCTTACAAGGAGTTGAGGGTTACTAGGCCACCTGCACGTGTGATAAAGGTGGGTGATTCACTGGAGCAGGCGGTCGTTGCTCAGGCGTCCTCAGCTACCCTTGTCAAAGACTAGGTTTGTAGAATTCGTTGCCAATATATTGTAATCTTGACTCAGAGATCTGGATTTGGTCATAAATTGTGATGCTAGCTTGTGATCGGGACCTCGGGACCTCCAACAAAACTGAAGTTCGACAGTATGATCATTGCCGACCGGAAAGGTCTAACTATGATTCCTTCTATAGCCTATCTCTTCCATACTAGAGCGACCGACAAATTCGTATGCCAGCAACACAGTTTAGTGAGGCTCGCGGAAAATGATTGCTAAATTGTGCGTGGTAGCTGCTGAAACAACGACTTCTCTGCTCCTTTGCACAAAGAGGAACTAGTATTCGATCTGCGGCCTTTAGTGCTCGACAGGAACTTCATCGTATTTCATCTCACTCCACAGTGGCTCGACAATGAGTTCCCATTTTGGGCCCAGACAAACGCTGCGTATGCCAATGCCTGAGTTATGAAGCAAAAGTCTCTGTCAGTACCCAGCGTTCGTTCCCATGAATACCAAGTCATGGCGCTGGTCTTGGTTGCTTGGATACCCTTGTAGTACACAGTACTGCCAGCGTAGCCTTGTTTCTCACCAAATTCCATCCTGATATCGAATTCCGAGCTTTCGGAGAAGATGAGTCTTGCACTGGGAGTCTAGCATCATGGGCAAGAATCCAGCACATTGAAGATTCTCACTGTAGCACGTGACCTAATATTTTCAATACAAGGTTACCTAGTTAGTAGGTAATTTAGTTGGGGTATTGACGTTACAGAAAAGACTCTTGGAGCACAGCATACGGACCCGTGGTTATGTAGAATATGTGAATATAGATGTCGACTAGGAAAGGCATCAAGTCCACTGTGCCCTGCAAGCAATTGAGGCAGTCCTCTCTCTTATCATGACTTTTGGTGACCAGGTCACACAGTCTAACCTAGATGGGACGTAGCCGCTTGGTCTGTGGACAGATAGTATGTGCCATGTACAGTATATTTCACATCCGCTATCCGAGGACAAACGGCAGAGGTTTGGCCACTGACATAACCGAAAGACCGTAAGATTAAAAAGACCAGTCAGTCTGGATACGGTAGGGCAACAGGTATCATGTCGTCATGATGCCTTGTTTCACCTTCGTGGCAGCGCGGTGTCGGAAAATTGTAATCTATAAAACAGAAGGCAGGAGATACCTAAGTAGGTGGTTTCTGTCCTTTTCGAGAGGCTGGTTTTTATAGGTCAATGGCTCCAAAGAGGGTCAGCAAAAACATTTGGGAAGATCCTAAGCGATTTGTAGTTAGGTGTTTGAGACGGTCCCCTGATAAATCTCTCCAGAAGGAAGAGGCAGAGGATAAAGTCATTAGGTTTTTAATCATGAAGTTGGCGAATATTATTGTTCACGAATTGGATTGACTCGAGTAAACGGGCGTCGTGAGAGATAAGCTAGGTACCTACCTAAATCAGGACGGAGGGCATAACTGGAGAGAAAAACCTACCTAGGTGGCCGAATCTGCATGACGATAACTAAACCCTTGTTTATACTGTGCAGTACAGTGCATTTCCAAAAGAGACACGAGCGAGGCGGTGGCGGACTCTTCATTCGGCTCAAAGGGATGAGCTTGTTTTCTTTTGACCGAAGCCTGAGGAAAACTACTCTCGGCGAACAAGAAATCTTTAGAACTTGATATGAGGAGCCTGAGCAAACTCGTCAAAAAGCCCACTATGCTTTTGTAATTTCATCTAAGGGTTTTATCACTTATTAGAAAAAGCCCCATGTTCTAACCTGTCCTCTCTATACTGGCCTCTATTATAGAAGCATGAGAAGGATATACTTCAGTCACGGTCTGGGTACTCTAGGTATTACATGAAGCTTCATAAACCATATTTAGATATTCCCCGAGAGGAGGGGGTTTCTATTCAATAGTTGAACCGTTATAGGGCCCTTCTCATAGATCTTTAGATCCCGTGTGGGATATCGCTGCCAATGGACTAACAGAGCAAGGACAATTAATCACAACCATTTACTATGTAACCCACAATTTTCGACTTTCATAGTCTAGGTAGGTCGTGATCAATATTCATTAACACAGATAAGCCAATATACTACATGAAGCCAATTGAGCCGGGGTGGTGCGGCTATGTACTCCCTGAGATCGCTGAGTTGAAAGCTTCCTCGGTTGTTGAACAGAACTGGACCCGAGCAAAATTCTGAACAAGAAAAAAAAAAGATTGCTCCCCATATCAAACAAACAAACAAACACCAATTGGACAGATAGGGTGAACCAGGGGGGCAAACCGGGGGAAGCGATGAGGAAGATCCAAGAAGACCAAGACCAACACAGCGTGGCTCACCTTGATTGACGCAAAAAGCTTGCGCACTGTGCCAGGTGTGCAAGGCTTCTTTCGGGGGTTGCGACCTGTGGAGGGACCGGAAGTTAGTGGATTAGAGAACGAGCTGGGGCTAGGAAAGGTGGGTGAAAGGATGTCATGATGGAGGGAGGGATGGCGGAGAGACTACCTACCTATCCAAAGTAATGAGAGACTGACGACATTTGATTGAGATAAGCCAATTACAGTACATGTTGGTAAGTGCGGTAAGAGAAATCCATGGAAGCATAATGGACTAGAAATTGACTCAAAAATGATTTATTTAATCATGTTTCTCATCAATGCTGTGCATACAGAAAACTTTTCCGCCTGCAGGGCAATTGACTATCATGGATGCTTAGGAGCCCATGTGCAGCCTACAGCCTACAAGCACCAAATTCAATGTAGGTACCTACCTACCTACTGCTTTGTACAGTACCCCATACAGTAAAAAATGACCCCGAGGTGAGCTCCCATGTCTCAGAACGGGACTAGGTCTCGGCGCTCGACAAAAAATCGGGGTGAACCGGCATCTCATCTTGCAGCCGGGCAGCAAGCTCAAACCTGGATTTGTGCCAGATATTACCCACAATTCAGTTCACTGATCACCACTGAGTGGCCACTTGTCCACCCCCTGAAAAAAGCTCAGAGGCGCTCTGGGTAGCCGGGGCACATAGACAGGTGGGCGAGGCTGTGGCCTCAGGCTTCTAACACGCACTGTTGCCGTGGAGAGTACAGGTTGGCTTGGTTTTGGTTGGCTGGGGTCCCAGCTCCCTTTAGCGCGGGCCCGGAAAGATTCGCTCAAAAGCGCCTTTCATTCAGATCCGCCGCAATTTTTTTCCCTCCCCCCAAATACCTCGCACCCCCCGTCGGCGCAGATTTATTTTCTCTCGACTTCATTCTCTCTCTTTCTTCTTTCATCCTCAATCTCCCCTCAATCCTTTCTTCTTGTTCAAGGGAAAGACCTTCACAACCGCTACCATGTCTGCTGAGCAACCCCAGAAGGTCTTGGGCATGCCCGTAAGTCTCTTCTTCCTTTGATCACAGATCCTCTCGACCGTGAAATGCCGCGGCATGAAAAAGATGATGTGTTCATCAATCAGCCGCCCGCAAGTCCTTGTATGTAATCGATCATCAAATACGGATGTGTCGATTGCAATTCACTCAATGGGCTCTGGTTGATGAAGACGTGCTTTTCTACTTTACTGCAACCTGTTCGCAATATGTCAGATTAGAATGCTAACACGCTTATAGCCTTTCCTGGCCGACTTCTTGAGTATGTTCCCACGAACCTACCGCTTATGAGCATTAATTCATGGGGCACCATGCCCTTTGTGCCGTGCTTGACGAATAAAGGCCTCGTATATGATGCTAACACCTCACAGTGGGTGGTGTTTCCGCCGCCGTCTCGAAGACCGCCGCCGCTCCCATTGAGCGTGTCAAGCTCCTCATCCAGAACCAGGTCAGTTAAACACTATCAAGCATACTCCGTCACATCCACTAACTCCCAGCAGGATGAGATGCTTAAGACCGGTCGTCTCGACCGTAAGTACGCCGGTATCGGTGACTGCTTTAAGCGCACTATGGCCGATGAGGGTGTCATGTCCCTCTGGCGAGGAAACACTGCCAACGTCATCCGATACTTCCCTACCCAGGCTCTGAACTTTGCTTTCCGTGACAAGTTCAAGAAGATGTTCGGTTACAAGAAGGACAAGGATGGCTACGCCCTCTGGATGGCTGGTAACCTTGCCTCCGGTGGTGCCGCTGGTGCCACTTCCCTCCTCTTCGTCTACTCTCTGGACTACGCCCGTACCCGTCTTGCCAACGATGCCAAGAACGCTAAGAAGGGTGGTGACCGTCAGTTCAACGGTCTCGTTGATGTCTACAAGAAGACCCTCGCCTCTGATGGTATTGCCGGTCTCTACCGTGGTTTCATGCCTTCAGTTGCCGGTATCGTTGTTTACCGTGGTCTCTACTTCGGAATGTACGACTCTATCAAGCCCGTCGTCCTTGTCGGTAACCTGGCCAACAACTTCCTTGCCTCTTTCGCTCTCGGCTGGATCGTCACCACTGGTGCCGGTATCGCCTCTTACCCTCTTGACACCATTCGACGACGCATGATGATGACTTCTGGTGAGGCCGTCAAGTACAAGAACACTATGGATGCTGCCCGCCAGATCGTCGCCAAGGAGGGTGTCAAGTCTCTCTTCAAGGGTGCTGGTGCCAACATTCTCCGTGGTGTTGCCGGTGCTGGTGTCCTCTCCATCTACGATCAGCTCCAGGTCCTCCTCTTCGGCAAGGCCTTCAAATAAGTGCTTTGTATAACAGACCCTGTATAGACATGTGTGTGGGGGAAATAAGGAATCCGGGGGGATCTCAATCTGTGGGCTTGACATGGTGTCCGCTGGTTGAAACTAAAAGGCGAGATCGAAGCGCAGGTTGAGGGAAGTTGTCACAGATACCCGACGTGGTCCTCTGAAACAGCAGCTCTTACGGGTTAGAGTGGCATAGGCACGGCGTCTTTTTCTAATCTTGCTTTGCCTTCCGTTCTAGGCCGCTGTAATTTATACACCAATGCAATTTCCCTTTACTGTCCATACATGGTCCACTGATCCTTGTGATGTCACTTTTTGGTTCATTGTTCTTTTCCGTCATCATCTGACTTCGTGATATTGAGGGTTTTGTTTTGTTACCTGTAACTTGACGTTGGATGCTGACTAAGCCACCAGTATCTACCATGCGGGTTCAACGCGGTTGCCAAAGTCATTCTTGTGCGGTGCAACAACTTCATGACGTTGGAACCGTAGTGTCTACTTGAACTTTCGACATGCCTCCAAAGCAACCATCAGGTACAGGCCGCGGCCGACCAAAAGCGACAACGAAGAAAGGCGCTAAGGCATCGGAACCTGAATCCGAACCACAATCGAGCAATCCATTTGAACTCTCAGATGACGATAACGACCGCCACGTGAACTCAATGCGTGAAGCACAAGCTGCAGAAGAGGAGGAACCCGACAAGTCGATCCCTCCAGAGCTACTCACACGGTTGCTGCACGAGTTCTTTGCTAAGGATGCGACGCGGATATCAAGGGATGCAAACGCCGCGGCGGGCAAATACTTTGATGTATTTGTGAGAGAGGCTATTGCCAGAGCGGCTATCGAGAAGGATGGCGGATTTCTTGAAGTCGAGGACTTGGAGAAGGTATCGCCACAGTTGTTGCTGGATCTTTAAGTGGTAACAACTGGTATCCCCTCCACCTGAGGGGTGAACAAAGAGTCGAAGTGTTCGATGGGTATGCATCTGGAGAGAAGCCCTGACGACGGCCGCGCATGACTGATGCTTTCATACATAGACCGTATGGTGACTCTGCGGGCCAGCGACTTCCTATGTTGCACTTTGACGATAATACCGGTACGTGTATCTGAAAACTATTCGATCGACTTTTCATAAACATTAACACAATAGCAGCTGAGACTTTGATCTTCGAAAACTCATTACGGCAACACGATGTCTCCCACTACACCTGATATCCATCTCAAGCTCAAGGAAGTGAGGACGGAGTACCATCCGATAGATGCAATGGTCGCTGGCACTGCGCCTGGTGTCTTCCAACTGTGCCAGCACCGATTGTTCATATTGGCGCTCGCGGTCCTACCCCTGATCTTCTGCCGCAAATGCGTGTGAACCATCATCAGCTATGTACGAGGATACGGAATCCTTGACTTGGGGCGCTGGGAAGTTGCTATCCAGAGATGTTGCCTGGTTCCCAGTCGATACACGTCATTACTGTGTCCTAGGAATTGTAAGAAAGGGGGAGATCACTTTTATCTGTCAATACCTACGTAATCGAAATCGGAACCACGAATTCGAGTTCTTCAGGGGTTTGTTAATGTGAAAGAAGATTCAAGATGTATTCGTAGAGTCAACTAGGCGGAGATGCCGTAATGCGTATATATCCAGACCTTGGCAGGTTATATTTGCAATGACTCCTGTAACCTCAAGCTCTGAGAAGGCCCATGTAGTCCGTAGGCCTGGATCCCAAAGCCATGCAAATGTCTACAACAGTGGTGAGTTGAACCTGGTGTTGTGCTTTTCTTTATCGTTCCTGTTTGAAGGCAGTCCTCAGTTGGGGTAACTGTTCTCGCACATTGTACAAGTCGTCGTTGCGTCTAACAAATTCCACTGTGAGTCTCAGAATTTGAACTCGCTGAAGGCCATCTTTAGCCGCCTGTTGACCAAGCTGAAGTTCATTAAAAGTTCGTCTAAGTACAATTGGAATAGGAAATTAATCATAGTAAGATCAAGCTGGGGTGTTCCTAATGGCAAAACTCCAACAGGTCATCCCTCCACATAAGTATGTTTGGAATCTGCAACCAACACGAAACATCACAGCTGAAACCCGACAAACTAATGCAACGTCAGCGCAGACTTAAATAATGTTATTCTGCGTTAGGAGCAAGCCAAGGCTCCCAAGTTTCAAATTCCTGTACATATGGCCGCTTTGCACCCATGTGGACCTTAAACCCTTTACGGACCAATAATGGCAGCGAAACTATATTCGTCTCAAGATATTACGGATGAGGCACTTCCGAAGCAGACGAACCCCTGGTCGATCTGTTCCGACACGGTTGGGCCTGGAGCCGAGGCCTATAGTCGCCGAAAATATCTAACTGTTAGATCTGTTGTGGTATAGGTCTGGATAATAGGCATACTAAGCGCCATGGGTTGATTTCTCAGTTGACTTAACTTGACCAGCAAAATGAACAATTCATTTCGAACAGAACGACCACCAAACCAATGTTGACGATGAAAATCCAAACAAGAGGAAGTGACCATAATCGCTTGTGCGAGTTGCGATGGCCACTCTTCTGTATTCAACTCCGAACCTTATGTCGTGGAGCTCAATATCTGAACCTCACGTATAGCCTGGGTAGTTCCCAAGCCTGACCAAAGCTGGCCAAGACATACCCAGCGCTATTTGTTTCATTCCTCAACTCTTACAGCAAAGCCCTGTTGATAGTGTCTCATACTACGCCTATCCTGTAAGTCTACCGAGGAGCCGAGACGGAAGCCCCAAGATCCATCTTTCGGCGCCGTTAGGAGGCGTGCTTCAGATGTGCCTCGAAACTCGTAATCAGGGTCAAGAACACTATAGGCCAAGCCCTAAGGTAGATGTATATATACCAATCCGTCTCGTCTCTTTTGTTTTGTTTCTCCTCATCTCTCTATCTCGTTCCATAATCAACAGTCTGGTCCTGTTCCCATTGGACACGTTTCCTTTGTCCTTTCAATCTTTCATTAATTATTCTTGTTACTTTCTCAGACGAGGCTAGTCCTTGAGAGCGCAAGTCGCTTCTTTTCTTTACTCCTATCTCTGAACATCTCTCCCAGAGTGTCCCTCCTTTGCCTCTACCAAATATTCATAACCCCAAATCTCTAATCATTATGTATTTCTCTCAAATTGCTATTGTAGCCCTTGCGGCTGTTGCTGGAGGTATGTGTCCATGGAGCGAAAAGAAGAGGAATCAGCTAACAATCCTTTTTAGCCGTTGATGTCCAAGTCGTCTCGGTTGGCAGAAACTCAGCAACAAACGCCACTGGTCTCAAGTTCTGGCCTGAAAAGATCACAGCAGAGCCAGGAACCATGGTTCAGTTTCAATTCTGGGCTGGCAACCACACAGTGACACAGTCTACCTTCGACGACCCTTGTGTGCCCATTGGCAACGTTATGTCGAACGTCACTGGCATCTACTCTGGCTACCAGCCTGTCGAGGCTAGCATGTCCAAGGGCATGATTCCCACTTACACCATCATGGTCAAGGACAAGAAGCCTATGTGGCTGTTCTGCAGCAAGGCAAAACACTGTCAAGGTGGAATGTCGATGGTTATCAACGAAAAGTGAGTTTGCTACGACCTTCTGTCAGGGTTCTTTACTAAACACCATCCAGCACATCCGCCAATGCTACAAGATCGCTCAACAACTACAAGAGCCTCTGCAGTTCAGCTACAGTCTCCGAAGTGGTTCCTGTTCAAGGTGGTGGCTCACCACAAGGCGGAAATGGTGGCAATGGCACCAACACAGGCGGTTCTGGAGGCGGTAGCTCCGGTGGCGGCTCCGGAGACGATAGCTCAGACGACGGCAGCAGCTCCGGTGGCGACAGCTCTGATGACGGCAGCTCCTCAGGTGACGACAGCTCTGATGACGGTTCTGAGGATGGCTCTGGCACGCCAACTGGTGTCTCTGCTCCTGGAGCTACTGGCACTCCCACAGCTGGTTCTTCAGGCGATCCTGTGGTCACTGCTGCTGCTGCTGAGCTCAGGGCCCCTCTTTCGATGATGCTAGCAGTCGGTGCCGCTGCTATGTATGTACTATAAGCTGAGAGCATGACGAACTTTTGAATGGATAGACATAATGCTGGGAACAATAATGGGGATATTTGTACCAATTGCTGGAACGGTTGGGCAGCCTCGGGATAGGCACAGTCATAAACGGTGTTTACGGCCAAGTTCAACGGGAAAGTGTATCAAGGTTGAACGTTTAGATAACAACCAAAAATACCCAAGACCATTAGAGAGATCATCATCATTATTCCTTAATTTGAAGTTTTTTCTTCTTTTTGTATATTTTTATTAATAACTTTCCACGCTTATACATATCATGCCTTTGGAGCTATGGCTCAGTTGGGTTTGAAAATGGATAGGTATATGTTAACCAAAAACTAAAAAGTACATGGACAGTGTGAGTAAAGATCAATCCTTCTTGGGAATCTTTCTGGTCTTTCTGCTTCTCTGAGCCTGGCCACAAAGCTTCTTGGGCTTCTCTTTCTCCAGCCAGCCGGGTTCCCGATACACATATCCCACCTTGGTGTACTTCTTGCTGTTGGCAAAGAAGTCGACCCAATGCTGGAGCGCGGCGTCGGCCCTCTTTTTAGCCTCTTCTCTCTCTTTTATCTTTAGCTCAGCAAGGGCCTCGGGTGTCCAGTGAGAGTCAACTTCAGGATCGTCAAGCGGGAGGAAAGCCTCTTCATAGCCACGGAGGTCGGCGGTCTGATCCTCAGCAAAGCAGCCGGTCACGAAGCCGCGAGCAGCATCGGTAGCAGCGAAGTAGCTGTAGGAGCCACCTGGGCCGTACATGCGGCGGCCGTTGGAGACATCGTAAATCGTACCATTGATGGCCAGAAGAAGAGGTCTATCGGGGTCGGTACCGTCGTGAAGAGAGAGTTCCTCCAAAGTCATATATACAGGTGGTGGCTAACGGAGAACGGTAGTTAGTAATAGTACGGCAATCACCATAGATTCAACATACAGGTCCAAGAATTAAGTCCTTGTAGAATCTCTGGGTCATCCAGTTAGGCTTGTTCTTGTGTCCCCACCAGAAACTCTCTCCTCCGCTAATAATATAGCTTAGACCCATCGAGGCCACAATAATGAAGCTGATGACACGAACGACATCGAGGTAAGGGGAGTAACCATCCCATGGGTCTTCTTCATCGACCTCGGCAGAGGACCTTTTCTTGCCCTTTTTTGTCGGAGTCGAAGGCTGAGAGACGTCGGTCTCGGTCTCGTTCTTGGGCTGAGGCTTTCGCTGTCGCAGAGTTGATTCATCGGCCATCTTGACAAGTAACGAATGTGATCTTGAACAAGTTGTAGAAAAGATGCATAGAAAAGAATTGAAAGGAGGGAGAGACAGATTTATAGTAACGAATGTTACATACAATAGGGGCGATCTTAATATAAAGTGGCGTGTGCTGTCACCTTGACCTGGCCTCTGCTCGGAGTCGGAAGCTTCAACTCTGTCCCTTTTCCATGGATAAATGGAGTGAACTTGTGACGTTGGACAGCTTTATCGTGATTCTGGCACGCCTTATCAGCCAAGTCACTCCACTTCGCGGGGTCAGCACAGTCAAAAAATGCTGATTGGACCGTTGAGGTCAAGATACGCTACAAACACACCACTAGGGGTAAGTTACAAATAAACGTCCAAATTGCTCGCATGAGATCACATGATGGCGTCTCTATCACCACAGCAACGAAATGGCCACCAACTGATACCCACCAAAGTGGGATGGTAAACAATCCATACTACACCAGCACCACTTTTACTCAACTTTGCCTTAGCACAACACACTAATAACTTTCAAGTCAACTGTCGACCCTGCATAACGGCAGCCACTTGCGATAAAACCCAATCAGTTCAGTTTGATACCTCATATCTACATCTGCCTCCACGTTTGCGTCGAGATTATATTTAACAACAATGGAAGAGACAAACAGTCCACCCGGCTCACCGGGCGGCCCTCTTCAGGCCGTCACTGCGGAACGTGTGAACCAACAAAGAGAGCGGGAGTCCGTATTCTCTCACCTTCGTGGTGGCTCAAGAGACAATTCCGTTCATGATAAGATCAGCCAGTTCAACAACCTTAGTGTTACTATGCAATCAAAACAATTGGAACGCAAAACAGCAGATGCTGCTTTGAAGCGCGCCATGCTTGGCCGCGAAGAGGCCGAAACTGAGTTGCGCAGATACAGAGAGGAGAACAAAAATCTACGAAAGGCCATCGATGAGGGCAAAGACCGTGAGCGAAAAGTCGGAGAACGTCTGGAGTCGTTAATGGTAGGTATCCTCGGAAGCCAATGTAAACATTGCATGTTGACGATGTCACAGGAGAACTATGGCCGGGCAAAGGAGACTCATGCGCACACACAAGCCCTATGGGAGAAGGAAATACGGCGCGCACGAAAAGAGACATTCAAAACACAATCATCAATCGTCAAACTCCAAGAAGAACTGAAGTCAGCACGCACAAACGCAAAAATGATCGACGAAAACCTCAAACGAGAAAAGGCCAGGAGCAAAATCCGAGAGCAAGAAGCATTCGAAGCGCGCTATCAGATTGTTGGTGTCCAAGAACAACTTGACCAAGCACTGGAGCGTATCAAGCTCGTCGAGCAGGAGCGTGACGCCTACAAGACCGCGGCCAAGAACGAAGAAGTTGCTCGTATCGCTGCCGAAGGACGTATTCCTCTACCACCACAGGATGCTGACGATGAGTTTGGTTCTCCAAACAAGGATAAGAGGCGAGGGTCAAGAGATCCTCGAGTATCTCTATCGACAATGGACATCATCTCCTCGGAAGCCAGTGAGGTTGAGATTGAAGAATTGTCCATCCAGTTGCAGTGGGAGCGTCAGAGAGCAGACCGTGCCCATGAGATGATCGAATTCTTACAAGCCGAATGCCATCTCCGATGCTGTGCTTGCTCCAAGTCAACCCGTCGTGCCAGTGCTGAGGCCCCTCGCCAGAAACGCCGAAGCTCTTTTGGACTAGAGGGTCCAAACGACAAGGTCCTGAAATTGGACAGTGAAGCAGTAGAGGGCGAGAAGCGTGCTGCAACTCCTCCCCGTATCGAGGAACCGCGTGCCCAGACCGAGTCCGACACAGGAGCAGAGCCTGATGTTCAGCCTGAGCCAGTCCAAGAACAGCACCTGCAAGAGCCCCCTCAACGTATCATCAAATCCAGGAAAGAGCCCCGTCGAAGCACCATATTCTGTCCCAAAGAAGGGATTTTCCGGACGGTTTCAGAGCAAGAAGCCGAGATCATTGAGGCACAACGCAAAATCGAAGAGACCCAGGCCACTGCCAAGGGTCAGCGAGAAAGTCATGCTGAGAGCGAATATCAGGATGTTGACGAGGTTGTAATTGAAGAGCAAGTTGAGGCCGAGACCACGATCGGTGATGGTACTGAGATGGAGCCCCGTTACTCTGGCGAGTACGATAACTACCGGAGATATGCACGAACCCCTTCAGTCGAGCCTCCGGCCTTCGCTATGCTTGCCCAAGAGAGAACATCACTCGCCTCACTTCTCAACGCTCCTCACAGTCACTCGGCACCTGTTCCTTCAGTACCGACCATGCCAGACGTGGCCGAGGATATACTTGTCTCTCCTGACACTCGACCTCACACCACAAATGCCTTCTACACCGTCACCACTACGACAACCGTGCCAGTCCACGACGACAAGGTCGGGAATAGTGCCTCCTTCAACGAGCGTCTCCGCACACCATCCCACAATAGCACAGGCACCACCTTTGATATGTCAAATCCTGCTCTCACCCCTACTATGACACGCGAGCAGGCTCTCGCCAAGATCCGTGAACGCCGTGGCCGTGCACGTTCAATGGCACAGGGCACAATGACACCCAGCCGTCGAATGGTCGAGGGTGTTGAACGACGAGATATGAGTGCTCCCACAGGCAAGGTTGCTGGCAAAGGGCGATAAATGTTGAATGACCAACTTGTATGAGCCATGACACGACCTAACGAACACCCTACTACTCTTCACATTCACCCCTATTCCCCCCTCCTGAAAACTTTCTCTTTTCCGACCCGACCCGACCATCTATAAAAGGTTATCGCTTTTCACCTCTCCTGATGGGCCCCTATCTTTCCGTTCACCCTTTAGCCCATCACTTCTTCTCTTTTTCTGCAGGGCGAAGGGGCGTTATTGTGTTTTCTCTATAAACTGTTACTGTCAGGTCACTTGGGACTCGAGAACATGCAGCATCATTCAGCGAATTTCCATCTTGTTTCTATGACCGTTTTATGGATGGTCTCGTGGATTCTCATGGCATGTGTCAGACGAAGTCTTGTGTTGGTTTTGGTCATAATTAATATGCGCTGGCTGGATTGTGTACAAATCGTTTGTTCCGTATTTCCAATACCACTATAACTGTGTCAAATACCCCCGTTTTCATATTTTCGTGTGGCATCTCATACTATTGGACGTCTCAGAGATGCTCGTTATTATCTCCAAGATGCCATTTACAGATCTGATTCGTAACATGAATGCATTTTCAGTTCTCGCTAATACGACTGCTAAGACCACGTGAAATGTACTGAATTAGCTGCCCAGAAAGCCCCTTGACATGTTGCGCGACAATTGCGAGCGCATTGCATCAAGCTTCGCTGCAACAAGAATACATTCAACACCCCTGCCGCTTGGTGCGTTCTGAATGCGTAACCTCCATTGCCCTGTTGTGACAACCCACTCCTCATCGCCTGAGTCACCATCTGCTCGCTTTCGCTTCCGGGGGTATTCGTTTGTGGAAGATTCGGACGCCGCGGTGTTGATGAAGTCCTCGAGATAATCCTTCCTGTCGAGAATAATGGCGGATTCGGGCTCCAGGACTATACGAACAAGATCTTCCTTTAATAGTATATTTCCAAGGCTTGTCAACTGTCCGTGATTAGTGAGATGTTCCGTTTTGATCGCTTGGTGAAAGTTTAGCTTTGACGAGATAAGCTCAAACAACTTTGCAACTCGTGCTTTAGTGTCCCTAAAGAACTCTGCCCTAACGTTACTTCCTGAGAAATGAAGCTTTGTCGTTTCGCCGCCGATTTCAAGGACCAGCTCAGCAGGCTTCTCGTCCACGTAAGGTCGAGCGTATTGCACAAAGCCAGCCAACGGGTCTGTATTACTGACAAAAACACTAACACCACTCTTCTGTATGTTCTCAAGACGAAGAACAATCTCATCGCGTCTCGTGGCTTGATTGTAACTTAGCGAGTGTGGGATAAGGCGCTGCTCAAGGCCCTTAAAATGAAAGTAGCGCGCATCACTGAGGAGGTCCTGGCGGTGTGCTTCATCACGTATTCGAATAGGATATCCTCGGAGAAAGTGTAGGAGCTCAGCAAATGTATCAGCGCTGCGCTTCGGAACCGAAGGAGGGAGGATCGAGGGTGGACGGATTAGTCCTTCGCGGTCAAGGCCGGGGAAGAGATCATCCGGGCGTGAGAAAAAAGCTGCAAAGCCGAGGGAGAAGTAGTTTGGAGAATTTCCTGGGTCGTTGAAGATCTCGCGAGGAATCTGGAACTCGCGATGGCCGATGGAGATAAAGATACTCTCCTCGTAGAGCTGAGAGATTAGCTTGGGCACTGTTTACTCGAGATGTCAGTTCAGAGTTTGGAATGCAAGATGAAGGCGACCAACAGCTATAGAATTGTGCATCTGAAAACAGACGCACAAAGTGCTCGCCGTCGCGAGGTTGCACATGGTAACCCTGAAGATGAAGAGAGATATCGCGAAAGATCGCTGGATCGCGATCAATGTAGAGTGTTCGGATAGCCGAGTTCGACTCGTCGTTTCGTTCTTTTGCCGATTCCAACTGGCAAACAAAGTATTGAGAGAAGTATGAAGGTGCTGTGAGGCATCAGCTGAGATCTGTAAGATAGACAATTGCGCAGGCGCAATGCGACAAGTCAGTTGTCGCAAAGAGAGTTCTAAAGTCAAAACTCACCGTCAGAGGATAACGATGCCCCTGAGAGCTTAAACAATTCGCTGCCGATCTGAATTGGAAAGACGCGCTCATGAGGCAGAATAAGCGGGATCCGAGAGACGTTGCGCTCTGACAGTGGCTCAACCGTTAAATTTCCAGCATCAGAGGAAGCGATTGAGGTCATGGTAACGGTATTCGTAAGAGACTTGCCGGTTTTCCAAAGGTGCAACAATTTCTCGGTGAAATGCGACAGCAAGCTCACAAGTGAGTGCAATGCCTCTTGAACCTGAAGAGTTGAAGTCGCAGAGGACCGTTTTGACGTTGACAAGCTACTGTTGTTTAAATTTATCCAGTGACAGCTCTGAGCTTACACGAGGGCTGCATGAGCTTGCGCCACTAGACATGGATAGTGGCTGACAGATACATTATTAACAGCCTTACAAAGTCGCGACGCCTGGGTTTAAAATCATTGTCACGATGCTGAATTGTTTTCATCTATGTTCTATAACAGGCTTTTGATGCTTGTAGCACAATTAATCGTCGTGTAACATCATACGAATATTCAGCCTTCAACGTCAATCAACTCATTAGGTCCTTGTGCAGAAGTGACGCTCGATATCCCGTAGAGATTCTGAGACTATCGGCTCATCAACTCAACTCCGTTTCGGACAACTCCAACGACTGCTCCAGTCTGGATCAACTCACTGCCTCCACCGGCGACTCTATGCTCGATGTTGGCGAGACCATCCAGCCAGGTGATCATCACCTCAGGACCAACCTCTAGCTTCACCAACTCCTCGGAGAGCGCTGTGATAATATCCGCCAGCGCAAGACCTCGCGACACCTTGAGAGCGTTGATAGTGTTGAGACAACTTGTGACATCCGATGTCTTAAGCAGTGTCGACACAATCTCTTTGACGGCATCAGGTGGGGGTGCCGCAATGCAGTTATAAATAGTCTCCGTTGTGATGTTTTCGCGTTCGATTTCGCTGTCGGGGACTTTGGGTGCATCCTTCGCTCGCAATGGTGTACCTGGACCTCTGTTAGCGCTCATGTTGGGAAAGATAGATGCATGCAGACTCACTTGATGCGTGACAGGCCTGTAGAACGTTCAATGCTCTTCGCATATCACCCTTACTCAGCTTCACCAACGCATCAACCGCCTCTCCGCCAATCCTAACATGCTCCTCCTCCACCACCTTGTCAACTAGCACCCTAATATCGCCCTCCTTTAGCGGACTGAACCGGAACCGTGTACATCGACTCAGAAGCGCAGGGCTGAGCTTGTGGGAATAGTTTGCAATGATGCAGAACCGTGTGTTGGTGGTGTATTTCTCCATTATTCGTCGTAGAGCCATCTGGGCTGTGCTCGTCATGGCATCAGCCTCATCCAGAACAATGAGCTTAAATCCAGCCATCGAGTTGCTTGAACGGGCAGATGCACCGCCCATGGAGAATATCTGTTTGGTACTAGCAAATGTCTTGATCTGCTCTCGCACTACATCGATACCACGGTCGTCGGAGGCATTGAGTTCGAGGACCATCTGGCGCATATTCGCAGCTCCGTAGATACGACGAGCAAGTGCCAGAATTGTCGACGTCTTTCCAGTACCTGGAGGGCCATAGAGGAGTAGATGAGGGAGACGATTCTGGTCGATGAATTTGTTGATAGTAGCAAGGATATCTTGATGGCCCGAGACGTCGTCAAGGGTGTTTGGGCGGTACTTTTCAACCCTGTGTTCCGTTAATGCTGATCTTTGATGACGTTCTTTACAAATACCTACCAAGGGAGACTATCCTCAGCCTCAACTGGCAGATTGGCAGCACTTCGCTTGCCTTGCTTGGCTTCAGAGGAAAAGATCACATCTTTGCTGGCAACGGGGACATCAACGTCCATCTCATCCCCAATATCGGACATATTTGTGCTTTCTTTCTTATTGATTTCGATCCTTTATTGATGTTGTTGTCCGGGGTTGCTCGTCCTGCAATTCTTGAGCTTGTTGCGCTGAAACTTTGAATGTTTAGGTCAGTTAAGGAACACGCGTTAGGTTACACCTAAACGCGTCTAAGCGTGTCAGTCAATTAAGACCCTTGCACATAGCAACGGCCAATCACAAGGGCGAAGTGGTCAACTTCACACTTCCACTTACACACTTTAACTGGAGTATCGTTCTTCCTTAAGGCATCAGTATATCTTTTTTGTTAATATTTATTTCCAAATAAAAGATCGTTGTAGCACCGATTCGGATATGTCATCGTGAATACAAGTCAGTATCAATTGCAACTCTAAAGTTGTCTAGAGATATCACCCAAAGAACCCCCAAGGTGACATAACCAATAATCATTCCAGCGCCCATCATTCATCACCCTATATGCTCATTAAAAAGAAGAATATCTAATTGTATCCTGGAGGCCACCAGAAAATAATACAAGGCGGTGAACTCTCCTGTCTCATTTCATCTCATCACTCATCGTTCACGTAACTGATTCGTCCCCAAGCCCACAATCTCAAACATTATGGGGATAATAGCCACTGCAAACCAAGCAATGCCTATCACACCAGTTAGCAACAAATTTCTCTGGCAAGAAAAAGATCTCCAGAAACTTACCAGTGTAAACCACGAGCTTAGTCACAACCTCGACGTCGTATCGCACACGAGGTTTGATTAATTGCGAGAACATCTCGCGCTCTCCCAACCCGTCCTCGGTGCCCGTAACAAAGATCTCAACCCGATCATCATCGGCGGCTGGTGTTGTCACAACCTCGCCGGTTCCCATCATCTGCTCAAATTCGACGAGTCGGTTTGCCTGTGCACCAGACGCCTGAGCTCCCTTACCAGAATAATCTTCAGGCATGGTCTGGAGCTCCAGGTTGCTTGACTTGCTCTTCAAGCTATGGTTACTACTAACACTCTCGCGTCGCTTGCGCTCTCTATACGCCAGGGTCTCGTACGCATCTGCGGCACTCTGAGGACCAATCGACACAGAGCGACCTCGGGTGGTAGGGTTTCGGATACTCTCGACCATGCGTGGGAAGTCGGACGGCGAAGGGAAAAGAGTGTCGATACGAGAGCCTGTTGGTACAGTCTTGTACTTACTAGCAGGAGTGAAGAATCGTCGAGGCATGTTCACGCCAACCTGTTCAAATATTCGGAATAGATGAGGTAAGAGCTTAAGCAGCAGAGGCTTCATCGTCTCGCGCCACGCAAAGACGACAAGAACGCCGAAAACGATCCTAGCTACGTTGGCAGCCAATCCCAAGTGCGTGATATCCACTGATCCTCCACCATGCGCATGAGTTTCCCAAGGATCTAGCGCAATTTTGCCGTACGTCCAAGTGCCGAATTCGAGACCAATGACAACACCAGCAAAGGCAACACTGTCATCGTAGCATGGACAGTCGTCTGCCGGCTCAGGATGGATGCGTACGAGTACAAGAATAATCAGGGCAGCTACGAGAGGCGCAGCCCAAGAGCTGGAGTGCATATATTCATCCAGGGGAGGTCCGTAGTAGAATTCGAGAAGAGAGATCGCGGCACCCATGATAGACCCTACAATTACGTCGAGGAAGCCATGCATGCCACAGTATAAGCGCCCAAAAATAATCGAAGCAGCGTAGAAGTATGAGAGGCCTTCGAGTGCGAACTTGGTGGTTGGAGCCAGTGTGTTATCGGGACTGCGTAGTATCAGAAGCGCATAGACAGCAACGGATACGGCATTGGCGCTATGAGTCGAAGGGAAGCCATATTCGAGGGCTGCAGAGCCAGACATCGTGATTCGGTGCAAAGGAGGCGAAAGTGGTCGCGGGAGAGAGTAGAAGTCCTTGATAAAGCCTGTCCAGAAGACACCGAGCGCAAGAATATGCACAAGTCTACACAATGAAACATGTCAGTACCTGTTAAATCCTGTAATCTCGACCGAATCTAGAGATTTGTCACTGCAACTGCAGCGCAACATCATGCGGCGCAGCGTATGCAGACGTTGAATATGGTGTGACCTACCCCTTGCCAAATGCTGCATAACCACACCAGAAGCAGATGGGTAATCCGATCATGAAGAAGGTATGGGTTCCGAGGTTGGCAGTGATGGCGAAGTAGCTATCGAGAGCTGGAGTCCGCAACTTTTCTTGCATCCAAGCAAGGTAGGGTGTCTCCCAGCGGATCAGAGGCAGCATCTGTTGGCGCAGATCGTACCGCCATTTTGGCAGGGCGCGCTTGTCTGCGATAAGAGCAATCAGCAAAGCGCGTGACGTGAGAGAGGTCGTTATTGAGGCGTACAGTGATCGAGACTTCTCAGTCCGGCATCGGGAACGTCATCGCCTTTGGCAGAGCCGTTTGTCGTAGGCAGAACCGTGGTGGTCGTGGTGGCAGCGGGAATGTGGGCGCTCAACGGCGGGGCATCGTGTTGAGGGTCGCTCATGGTTTTGCGGCGGGAGTAAGGTGAGAGATACGTCAATTGCGACGAGTACAAGATCCAATACAATGACGAAACATTGAGGTCAAAGAGGACCCGATAAGGAATGTCGTGAGCCTGGATGCGGCCTTGGGCTTCAATGGACGGAAGTCCTGCTGAGAATGTAGTTGCAATGGAGGAGTTTAGTGGGAATAGTTAACCAACGACGGATGGAAGCGGCGGGAGTTTGATCAAGTGGAGTTTTGCACTATGTTACATGAACTGAACCAAACCAGCGGAGGCCAAGGTTCATGTGTAAAAGGCAGGTAGGTGGTCAGCTATTTGTTTATGCATCCAGTAAGGGAAACAATGGTCAACTGATCCTTGTCGTGGGATAAAAGGGTCAGATTGGGTAGATATTTGTCCGCCATCATCTTGTTTGATTGTCCATCAACGTCTGCTGCGTTGGGCTTCAACCCTTTGCACTCACAGAGGACAGCAAGACAAGGACACGAAATCAGGGTTTAATCAACGGATCGGTTACCTCGCTAACTCAAAACTTTGCGGTTCTCCTCTTCAATCCCCTGCTGATACCCCAGAGGCGAAACCCCATCGTGGAAGCTGATGCGCTGCACTAAACAAGTAAGCCACTGGTTTAAAAGCAGGGGATTCTAGTCTTATAAGTATTTACTGAGGCCAATATGGATATATTCAGAGTAACAGGGAAATTGTCTAGATTATGTGCAAAAAAGCCATGGCTACTAGGAGACGAATATCTATCAGCCATGACATGAGAGGTGGCCAGCCAGGAACCGATTGCTGGGTCAGGGGTACGGAGTACTTCGATGGTATTATCTGGTGGCTTAAAAAGAAACCCCCCATCAGTCGTACAGTGTGGCAATGACATCGGTGCTGCATGGGAGGTTGGCTGGTCAAGGTAGTAGGTAGGTAGATAATTAAGCATACAATTGAAAAGCAGAGAATATTCGGCCGGCAACGATCAAAATAACCTGAAGCACAAGGACATGAAAATAAATGATAATACATATTCATTTCACAGCATGTCGTGGAATTCGAAGTATACACCTTTATCGTAAAAAGTCTGGCCTTCGTCCCCATCCAAGCCAATATTTACAGACTCAACTTCAAATTTCATCACCACATCAAACTCACCATCTATAAACCACCTCACACATCCCGCCTCCACCACCGCCCATGTCCTTCTCTCTCCGCGGTAAACATGCCATCGTGGTCGGGGGTACCGGTACGCTGGGCTTCCGTATCGCGAGCGCACTTGCAGACCGCGGGTCTGTTGTAACCATCATGAGCCGCAATGCCGTTGATGATCGCCAAGTCCTTGAGTCCAGACTCAAACCCTTTGAGCCTCTCCCGTACAAGGAGAACTACGACGGCAGTAGGCGCCCAACAGAGCACCAATTCAAACGCCTCGATGTTCAAAGGGTAGACATTTTCAAGGGTCTGTTTCCCACTCTAGGTCCCGTTGATGTCCTCGTCAACTGTGCTGGCACCAGTCAAGCGTCGGCGCTCAAAAGGACTGGCGAAGAGGAAATACAGCGGATCCTGAACCTCAACCTCCGAGCGACTATCCTCGCCTCTAAATATGCCAAATTAACCCCTCATGGTGCGTCCCACCAAGCAGTTACTTATGCTCGATAGCATCTTCTCACACGTGCTCATAGGATGCATCATCAATGTTTCAAGTCTTATGGCTACCAAAATGGGTGCTGGTGCTACAGTATACGCCGCTTCAAAAGCTGGTGTCATTGGTACGTTCATGATATATCCCTGATCTGATGCTAATGATTCCCACATTATTATACATGTCAAAAACCTGCTGACTCCATATCGTCGCAGCTTTCACCCGTGCCCTAGCCCTTGAGTATAAAAGTCGCTCTATCCGCGTCAATACATTGCTACCAGGTTGGATACAGAGTCCAATGTGGAATGGTGAGTCTCCCCTTCCTGCGCCTTCGATCCCTGGCGCCAATCACCCTTGCGAAGATGAAAACCAATGTTAATGTACAATGCCCTGTTTTAGAGCTTAATGAGACTGCTCGTGAGGCTTACCTCAAGCAGTGCCCCTTGGGTCGTTTGGGCACGCCCGATGAGGTAGCCGACGCTGCCATGTTTTTGATAACCAACCGTTTCGCCAATAATTGTGTGCTCAACCTGGATGGTGGCTTAAGCGCCAACTAGTAAAGCCATAGTTCCTAGGATATAGTCCTTACAGCCCCTTGAATTACCCTTCAATCGTCAATGACGATAGCGCCGCCGCCGGTATGACTTTGGACTTCGTCCGCGTCTACAATATCGGTTCCGGATTCGGTGATCTTGAGTTTCTTGAGAGGTGGTTCAGCATCCTCTCCATGCCGTCTCTTGGTACCCTTCGGCTCGGCGCTAACGACCTGCTCATCGTTGAGTTCCCCATTGCCATTCGTGGAGACTGGCTGGAACTTTTTTGGTCGGCGTGGAATTTCAGGAACATCCGGGAACGTAGCCTTGACCGGTTTCTCGTCTTCCTTCAATGTACTATGAATTGTAAGCCTAGTTCAATAACAAGAGACAAAGACAAACCCTTCTTGGACATTGATAACCACATTGACGAATGTGTCTTCGTCGTCCTGGTCGATGACAGTCAAGAACGAGTCCTTCTTAATACCTAACAGGTCTGTCAGTCCTCCACGTGCAGTTGATTTGTCCTTTCATTGAGGCCTTACCGAGATCACTCAGCTTTTTGGGTAGATTCTCATCGTCGCCATCTTCAAAGCATTCAACCAAGGTTCCTATGTCATTGTTCACGACGAACTCCTTGCCTTCAAATCCCAATTTTGACAAGACGATGTCATCAACGAGATCCTTGAGAGTTGCTCGAGACAGGTCTGCAACAATACTTGTGAAGTAAACACTGCAAACGGGGCAGTCGGGATTTGGCTCTCTGGATCTATCAGGGGCCAGAAGTCGAGCTGGGGCAAAGGGGGTCAGGAAGACCTCCTTGGACTGTGCATACTCGCCCTTCAGAACTTTGAAAGACTGAAGAACACAGAGGCCAGCGACGATTGCGTTGGTTGTGGCAATCGCTGGAATAATGTTGCCTGCCATCTGCTTGGTATCGAACCGAGACTTCTTGTCAATGCCAAAAATTGTTGAGCGAATGTTGGCACTTGCAGTCACAAAGTCAAGGGTATCAATATCATCCTTGTCAAATGTGATCGTGGGGTTGGGGTCTTCAGGTTTTTTGTTCTTCTTGAGTTCAAGAATTCGTTTGCTTAGTCGGTCCAGACTGTCATTGAAGACCGCTAGACTCTCTTCCAGGGACCAAACCCGCTGATCGTCGTTCAGAATCTTGTCCTTGTTGGCGATAGCCTCGCCAGCCTGAGCGAGAATGGTTTGATATTGAAGAGGCTCGGGAGCTCGCCGAGATGTCCATATCCCCTCCACGGAACGTAGTCGCTCAATGTCGGCGTTGAACACCTTGTCGAATAGCATGTGAGGGAACTTGGACGTGCCAGTAGCATCCCGAATTATCTTGAGCGCTTCGGATTCTTTCTTCAATTCTTCAATCTCTTTGGCTGGCTCTTGTCAGTATGTGCTGCCCCTTAACACAGCATCTCACTTACCATTGTCGGCATCAGTTGAGTGGTCAAATGCGGCCTGATCTTCACTTGTGCCAAATATCTCGCTAAATTCTTTGTTAGCAAACTTCCGCAAGCCGATATCTATATGCATACTTAAGCAAATAACTTTTACCCCATACAATGCAGTGGATGGGTTGGCTTGGGGTGCTTCGAATTGTACACACAGGGAAAGACTTGGGCGCTTCCTTGGGAGTACAGTCGTAGCATGCAGTAACGCCTTTTTTGATAACCTGCACCTGGCCATTGAATCCGGTGGTGCCACTCTCGATCAGGGGCACATCAGCTGCCAGGCACATCTTATTGACGTGCCTGCGCGCTTCTAGGTTATCCAGGGCATTGAAAGCAATGCGGAATTGTTGGAACCAGGCCACAGTGAATTCGTCGTCCTTTATATTGCCATGGTGTGCGACAATCTTGACATTGGGATTAAAACGTTCTGCTGCCTCCTTGGCCACCTGTGCGTTGATTAGTATCTAACCAAACTCCATTTCGGGCAGAATGACGCACTAGAGCCTTTGATTTTTTTATGTGTTCGTGACGGAAAAGAAACTGTCGGTTCAGGTTCGAAAGGTCGATGGTATCGAGGTCTACAATATGTATTTCGCCAAAGCCTGTGAGAACCAGGTTCTTGAGCAACTCGCATCCAATTCCGCCAGCACCAACCATGAGCACACGAGCCTGCGCGATCCGAGTTAGCAGACCCACAATGATAATATGTGGTCGAGCAAGATTCCATGTCGCATCGCATACAGTCCAGTCCTAGATACATCGCTCCTGAGGCGTCGGATCGCGTCGGATCCAGGTGCGAGATCAAGGCTAAGATGTGAAATTTGGTTCCGTGCTTGAGAAACGTACCTGCTTGACAGAGGTATTGAGTGATGCGCCCAGCGACTGCTGGTTGTGTCGGTCACGCGTCATGGCCGGCGTGCGTTTCCGGGATTCTTTCTCGGATGGGGCAGTTTTCGTTTGCTGCTGCTGTTGCTGCTGCTGTTGCTGTTGCTGTAGTGGTGTTTGTATTTGTGGTTGCCGCTCAGAAGCTGGAGTAACAGCTGGAGCTGCAGCCGCATTCTGTGTCTGGGCCGGAGCCTGATCGGCGCTCATCGCATTCATCGTTATAGTGATCGCTTTCTATACGCGGAAATGGGATCGAAAGAATGGGATAGCCCGATCTGAGGGCTGCGCATTAAGGTCGAGTCGGTGCGCTTGTTGGTGAAGAATGTCGCGATCAGTTGCAGGTGGAAAGGTTGAATAGGATGTTAGTGGTCAGAGAGCTGATTTAGAGCACACAGCAGGGGAGCGGCGTTGCAGGGCGACCAATCGGACGGGCCTATCACAGAGCTTCGAACTTCTAAAGCCGGGAATTCTTGGTGTCAAGGCTTAAAGATTGGGCTCCACTGTGTACTACGTTGCCAATGAGCACACCACTAACCATCACAACTGGAGATCCTCGAAGAGCAAGAAACCCCACACCTTTTTGCATAAGATGCTACAACAAACTCACCAAAAGGCTGCTCAGTTCCTCCTAGCCCAACTAGGTCATTTTAATAAATTCATACCAAGGTTCTAGTTACCTAAGCTTGCTTGCCTCCTCTTAGAAGTCTTGGCATGTTAGCACTTTACCTTAGCTGAAGCTCAGGGAGCCTCGGGGAGCAAGAAAACATCAGACCTCGATATATTCGTAGGGTGTCAGAATAAACTTAACAAAGGGTAGCCTAAGTCTATACTAACATTTTCCTAAGCTTATGCCAAGTTACCTAAGTCTTTTTGTCACTTAGGATGAACCTAAGGTCCTGAGTTTCCTTTTCTCCCTAGGGGAGCCCCTCAATTTACAGAAGTTTAAGGTAGGCGAATTTTTCTTTCATAACTGATGGGTTGGGTGAGATGGTGACGTGCAGATGCACGGGCATGTAAGGACAATGGGTGAAGTACCTACCTTATCTAAGGGGCACTTCAACGAAAGAGTGTTACAAGGTCATACATTTAGTGAATATCACATGAACTGGTAACTTCCAGAAGCAATTGACTATTCACTGACCATCATACTGTTTCTTCCTTTGCCGTATTTCGGCCATGGCAAGCTGCAAGGGAAGCATAATACACTGGGCTGTTTGTAGCAGTTGTGCGACCGCGGGGCCGCTCCCGGGGCGTAAAAAAAAATTCAGGGACCTGGATACTCGACTCGACCTTGACAGTCCAGACTGAATCATACAAAGAAAACTGTCCGCCATTGTCACTCTTTGCCTTTTTTTCCCTCCTCTACGCTTTCTCCTTTTCGCTTCGCTCATTCTCTTTTTCCCTAACGTGTAACAACCTATTTCTGTAGCGATGTCTGACGATGAGGTTGACACCGAACTGCTGGATCTTCTCCGCCAACATCTTCAGGGGAAGATCAATATCCAGGAGGAGCCCGAGACAGGCGTCCTGGAGAGCGCTGAATATGTCTATGACAGTTGCATTGATGTTGCCGTCGACATGCGTGCATCTAAAAAGGCGGCGGAGAGCATTTACGAGCAAATGCAACAGAAGAGTTACTCAACTGCCACCTGGTCAGAGCATGAACTTCACCCCAAGGCCAAGGACGAAACTACTGTCAACTTCATTTTCACTATGGACTTGCTAAACTTTTCTTTCTGGTCTGAACTGCCTGATGATGAACGCTTTGCTATTGAGTATCGCGGGAAAAGATGGACTGGTTATTGGAGTTTGGTGGCAGCTCTCCAAAGAGCAATTGATGAAGGTCAGTTATCATTTTTCACGATGACTCACATAGCAAGCTAATACTTGACCGCATTAAAGGCATTCCTATCACAGATCCTTTCTACTGGAAGAACGAAGAAGAGTGTACCCTAGAATCCCTCACCCATGTTTTCCGGTCATGCACAGAAGAGGAAATTCCTCTCCTCGAAGAACGTTTAGACTGCCTCCGAGAAGCTGGCCAGGTACTCTTTAAGGCAAGCCAGAACAACGTCAATCCTCACATTTACCAGTAATTCTGACCACATATACCAGCACTATGATGGCTCTGTTGCAGAGCTCATTTACGCTGCTGACGGTTCTGCGGCACGCCTGGTGAACTTGCTGGCGCAGGATTTTGATTGCTTTCGTGATGAGCATCGTTTCGAGGATGGCAAGATGATTCGGCTGATGAAGAGAGCGCAAATCCTCGTTGCGGATCTCTGGGCATGCTTCAACGGCGCGTCATACGGCGAATTTCGAGACATCGACAAGATCACCATGTTTGCAGATTATCGTATTCCTCAAATTTTGATGACTATGGGCGCCTTGTATTGTTCTCCTACGGTTGCAGCTGCCATCAAGGACAAGAAGATGATAGAGAGCGGGTGTTCATGGGAGCTACAGATACGAGGTGAGTCGTTTAAACTGCAGTCTTCTTCTTTTACTGAACAAATTAGCTTGCAGTATCTGGTGTGTTGAGCTGATTCGACGAGAGATTCTGCGTCAACACCCTGACGCTCATGTCAACGCCATCCTAATAGACTTTTTCCTCTACGATAGTATGAAGGAACTAGAAGCGGCGGGTAAAGAGCCCATTCCACATCATCGGACAAGGAGTATTTGGTACTAGATGAAGGCCGCGAGGCCTGTACTCTCTAGCTTTTTTTTTTTTTGTGTGTATTTTGAGACCCAAGTTTAGATCATAGATTTCTCATTCGACGAGCTCTTTATGCGCTTATAGAATAATTGAGACAGCAAATAAAGCCACATCGGCACCTGAACATCATTCTCCCAAACACCTTACTCCGTGAAACTGCCTCTGGTGACCAAATAACAGGACAAGACATTTCAGGCACCTACAGCTGTTGAATTGAGGATCTCATCCATGTGAGCCGTTTCGATTTTATCGTTACCCTTGCTGTCTTCCTTGAGAAGAACAGCGAGGACTTCAATTGGAGGGCTGAGACCCAGACGTTCAGCTCGTTTCCAGCGCTTAATGCGAGGCATGCCTACACAGGGCTGCGCAGGTTAGTTACGGTAGATCCATGGTAGCCCAGGCTGACTTACACCATATTGTGAGCTGACATCGAAATATCGAAGGATCTTCTCACTCAAAGATACACCTTGCTGGTGCAATCGCGGCGTAGTCCATTGGTCTTCAATGGACTTCCAGTACTTCTTGATCTGTGTGTCTGTAACTTTCTCTGCTTGCAGCTCCAATTCAGACTTCGCAGGTTCTGGGACTGCCTCAATCTCCATGAATGCCTCAGCTTCTGCTTCCTTATCAACCTTTAGGGACTCATGGTCGTTGACAACATTATCTTCAACCTCACGCTGTGCAGCATGCTGGCTGGGGTCGAGCTTTGAGATGGAAGCAGAGATGGCAGACTTCTTGGCGCTTTTGGGTACTGGTTTGGTGACTTTGTTTGAGAAACTCAGAGTAGACTGTCCCTTGGCTGGCGGGCCCCTGCTGCGAGCGCTGGCAGCGGATCGTCGAGTTGTGGGCATAGTGGGCTCAGCTCCTAAAACAAGACGGCGCTGCTTAATGCTGAGGATGACGCTTGATGAGCTGTAAGTAAGATCGATAGAATTGTAAACAGGCGCTGGCTGTTTCCAAACAGTTAAATAGTTTGCAACTTTAACGGTTAACGTTGAGAGAACATATGCTTTATGGTGGGTGATGATGATCGAAATGCGAGGTGGTTGAATAAATTGACCACTAGTACGGATACATACAGGGTCAGTGACTGCATGGGTGGCTCTAATGGGAAGGCTGGAGGGGACAAACAAATGCATGACGTGCAAGCCTTAAGATTGGCAGGACAACGCGAACTTGAGCGCGAGATCACGTGCCTTACATACTCTGGTTGTGGGAGTTCGAGGGCAAAGCAAGAAGTTTCTGTTTCTAATGACATGAATTGGTAACGATCCTTAAGGTTTAATTAGATCTCAATACCTTCGGTCCTGTTAGATTTCCTGGTCTTGCTCCCAGTCTGTGGATTACATTGAAACAACTTAGCTAAGGTAGCGAGCGTACTGATGCTATCAAGTTCACATATACAAGCTGTTAGGGAAACGTGATAACATGAGCTTGTAATGTCAAATTTTTCTGACTTTGTCTTGGTGATCAAATTGCCTCGTCACCAAGAGCTTCCCGTTTCTATTATACAATGATCAACCACCAGTAGCCTCTCGGTAGAACGAAAGGCTCCTGTTTGCGCCAGCAGTGCAGAACATCTCGCTTCTGACAGTCTTCGGTAGCCACTTTACAGACCAAAGAGCTTTGTCCGTCTCACTATGGGTTGCCACACACGCGCTTCGCTCAATTGACCATACCTTAACCTTTCCATCCATTGAACCACTTAGCAGATACTCTCCTGTATCACTCCAGTCGAGTGATGTGATCCACGAAGAGTGTCCAGTCAGGTTCCCAACATGTTCTCCGTGTTTCATGTCGTAGAGTGCGATGATTCCAGCGTCACCTGCTGCAGCAAGTCGAGTGTTGCCTGGAGAAAAGGCAACTGATCGTACAGGCTTTGCGAGACCTGGTAGCACATGTCAGAGAAACAGTATGTAAGAGGTGTACGAGGCAATCTACCAGATAATGAGTACAGGACTCTTCCCGTATCATTGTTGAAGATGTAGACAGATCCATTCTGGTGGCCGCTGGCAGTGTATTTCCCATCCCGGCTCAAGTCAACTGACATGCCAAAGCTTCCAGACCCAGCACTTCCGGTTTCATACTCACGAATCTTGGGCTTCTTCTCGTCCATAACATCCCAAACGTTGACTCGGCCGTCGTTTGTAGTAGTAGCCAGGTAAGATCCGTTCTCACTCAATGCTATAGCCCAGGCTTCACCGGGCTTGGATGAAGATCCTGTAATCTCACCATTCAAACTCCATTCGCCAGTGTCGCTGTCGACTTTCCAAACTTTCACCTCGCCGCCAAACCCAGCACTCACTGCGACGTTGCCATTCCGGGAGGTGCACACGTGGTGGCACCCCAACTTGTGTGCATCTGAGATGGACTGCTTGAGTGGGAATGAAGGATCAGTTGTATCATGAACGTGAAGCGTGGAAGATCCACTGCCTGATATCACAGCTTTGGATGTCGTCGCAATGGAAAATATGTCAGTGATGTGGGCTATACACTTTTAGTAAACTGGTTGTTCAAGCTCTTGCTTCCTTGATTCACCCCGCGGCGGGGAGGTCAAGCTCACCATTATCCACGGTATGCGTGGTCAAATATTGTTTCGACTAGTGAGATTAGTTGACTTTCAATCAGTGGTTAAGTCTTCGGTCGGCCTTACCATCTCTCCCACGCCGTGCTAAATGTCGAACTTCTCTCGCTCTTTAATATGACGTTGTATGAATGAAAGTGCTTGGCTTGGATTGAACTATGGATGGATGCCAGTGGCCCGGTGGGGCAACACAGGGTCATAAATGAAAGGTTCTAAATCAAGGCAAAGGGTTCAAGATACTTACCTATCCAAACCCAGGCACCGTACGTACGTATGAAGGAATACAACAACTCCTAGTTGACCATTTGCTAAATTTATTAATAGGTAGAATACCTCACTACACTCTTACATACTAAAGCCATGCTGCTTCGATGGTATATACAGAGTTAAAACACAGTTCTCATGGTTCTTCTAGCTGCCATAATATCATCGTGGTAGTTAAACCTTTTACATAGTGTATTTATTGTTCATATTCATACAAGGCTCAAACTAAGCCAAAACGCCCATGGTATGCATGATTCCGTGGTAACTGTACAATGGTAAATCTTCAATGTTTTATACCCTTTTCTTTTTAGATCGACCTATCATGAGGGTAGTCCTGACGCCAAATTTGTCTCATTTCTATAGACTGTTAGTTTGGATATGGCCTCGCTTATGTCAAGAAAGCAACAGTATACCTTCTAGGCAGGTTTGGCATAATCGGTGTGTACGCTTGGGTTGACCACATCCGGGACATTTGCACAAATTGTTCACATCCTTCAGCGCCTTGCCCGCCATTTGTCTGTGTCGTTTTCTCGAATGGGAGACCTTGTTCTTAGGTACCGCTCGTAGCACAGACTCCCAGATATCATCGATGGTGGGGAGGTTTAAGGAAACACCAGGGATCGCAATCGACAACGACGGGAATAGCTTCTGGGTAAACCGGCGAAAAGACACGGTGGATAGTACGGTCGGAGAGTACATTCGGGGGAGAAGCGCAGCGGCCATCTTCATAGAGAGCCGCTAATGGGCTTCAAGCTGATGAAACGATATCGGCTTTGGTGGTTAAGTCGCAGTCGAAGTTCCGAGGCCGGTGCTGAGGTTTTAGAAACGAAACGAGTTAAACTGATAAATGTCCCTGTACTTCAATTGTGGCTGATTGTTTCCTGATAGAGCTGAAGCGTCGATAGGTCGTCGGGCTCGTATTGAGGTCGTCGTGATCAAAATGCGCAAGGCTTTAAATTCCAGCTCAAAAGTCTGATGGCCTGGGCTATCTCGAAATGCCGTCAGCCAATCACCAGCTAACCGACGCACTGACCTTCTCTAACCAATGAGAAGCTCGAAACGCGCTTTCCCCCTTTCTTTGGGACCCCGGACCTCCCTGACACCTCCCTTCCAGTAGGGAAATTGTTTGCTAAGGTGGCAGGAAGCCCAGTGCCCGAAAAGTTCCCCCTAGGATCGGTTTCTACGCCGCCTCTCCTAAACTTCCAACTCCCAGCTTCGCTCCATCTTGAGGTGTCACTTTGACCTTGCCAACTGTTCGCGCTCGTATTGATCTTAGTTGCTTCGAGTCCAGTCTTTCTTTCTTGGAATATTCACAACATTCCCGAGCTCTACTCTTACCTTCGTTCACCCTTTGAATCAAGCACTTCTCTCCGTACGAGTTATTCAAGATGGCTGCCGCTCCTCCCAACACCATCTATCCTCAGAGCCATGTCGGTTTCGACAGCATCACTTCTCAAATTGAGAAAAAGCTCTTGAAGCGTGGTTTCCAATTCAACGTGATCTGTGTTGGTAAGTGACGACTCTGTTTCAATCGTCCCTATGGTTTAACCTACCATGGTGTGATTGCTCGCAGCCCGACTGCCTGTCTACATTAAGTTTCTATACTAACATGTCTTGCGTATTGTAGGCCAGACCGGCATGGGCAAGTCAACGCTCATCAACACCATCTTCGCTTCGCACCTGATCGACTCCAAGGGTCGCTTCCAGCCCGACGAGCCTATCCGCCAAACCACTGAGATCCAGGCCGTTTCTCACAACATTGAGGAGAACGGCGTCCGACTCAGACTCAACATTGTCGATACTCCCGGTTACGGCGACCTTGTCAACAACGACCGCTGTTGGGACCCCATTGTCAAGTACATCAAGGATCAGCACTCCGCGTACTTGCGCAAGGAGCTCACTGCACAGCGAGAGCGCTACATCCAGGATACCCGTATCCACTGCTGTCTCTTTTTCATCCAGCCATCAGGCCACTCTCTCAAGCCCATTGATATTGTCGTCTTGAAGAAGCTGTCTGATGTTGTTAACGTGGTACCTGTCATCGCCAAGGCCGACACCCTGACCGTTGAGGAGCGTCAGGAGTTCAAGGAGCGCATCAAAGAGGAGTTTGCTTTTCACAACCTTAAGATGTACCCCTATGATAACGAGGAATTTGATGATGAGGAGCGTGCTCTGAACGGTCAGATCAAGGTTTGTCTACGTCACTCGAGTTCAATCTGATGTGCACATGCTAATACGTAATAGAATCTTGTTCCTTTCGCTGTTGTCGGTTCCGAGAAGTCAATTATCGTCAATGGTAAGCAGGTACGCGGCCGCCAGAACCGATGGGGGGTCATCAATGTTGAGGACGAGACACACTGCGAATTTGTCTACCTCCGAGACTTCCTTCTCCGAACGCACCTCCAGGACCTTATCGAGACCACCTCTCAGATCCATTACGAGACCTTCCGTGCCAAGCAACTGCTGGCCCTGAAGGAGAGTAGTGCTCATGGTGGTGCTAGCAGCCGACCCATCAGCCCTGCCGCTGACCGCGAGTTGAGCCGAAACTCCCAACGAATGACGATGAACGGCTACTAGGCTGTCTTTTGTTTTTGAAGTTGTGCTGGCGATGGAGCAATGGCGTCTCTGGGCAGCTCGATGGCCCGTATTTGTTACGACCCTCCATATCTTTCACGGCCTGATGCAGAGCAACTCAAAAGTAAATGCTTTGTCGGGAGGTTCGCTGGTCGACTTGACCGTAATAGAACCAATGCCTCTTACATCATTTCGATGACATCGGCATGCGAGTAAGGACAGAGGTATAATGTTTCGAGGTCCAAATTGAGATAGGAACTGGTCTAATATGACCAGGCCCTTCCTGGCTGTGTGCCATTTAACATTTCTACCCCTCAGTCCATATCGAAGCTGTACACGACTTTCTTCTTCTTCTTTCAGTGTTACCCCGGAGAGCTATTTGGCCTTTTTCTATGCTTTAATAAGACCGATTACCCCATACTCTAATCTAGAGTTAGTTTCCTGCCTACATAGTGTATCAATTTTCTTGGAGTTTCTGACGCACTTGTTGTGCCTAATGAGAATGGACCGTGACTTCAAACATATCTGCGTAGTCATAAATTTCACTTGATGGATGTCGGCTTCATATGGCCTATCTTAAGGTTCGGTAAATCCTAGTTATGTGTATAATTCTATTGCATCGTCACCGAGCCGTCGTATTCGATCATTGTGGAATGTAGCTACATGGGGTTTTCGTATGTGAGTATAGGGTAGCCTTGATATTACTATGTATAAGATGTATCGGAGATATAATGAAGGTAAGGAGATGGGTCTTTGTGAAGCTCAAAGCTCCGCTTGGGAAGCTGGTTTGTTCGAATATTCTGGTAAAGCCCTGTCTCTGTTCTTCGTCTATGTAACATGAAGTAATGGTAAATGTCTACTCCATGGTTCCCGGCCAATCATGTGTGGTGGACAGGAATTTCCGTATCGTGGAGGTATGGGATAGAGCCCAAAGATCAAAATGTCCGAGTATTTGGACCTTATAATACGCAACAAGCTACCACAGGTAGAAATCTATGATCGATCTCTACGCTACCAACGACAATGGTATGAAAATCCGGTCACGAGGTATCACAGAGATTTGATCAGTGATACAGAAGCACTTTGAAGCGTCGCTCCGAGTTAGGCGCTACTCATGACCAAGCATATATGATATGTTCCATAAGCGGTATATTTTCATTGGGTACGACATGTGGTTTCCAGGTGGGCTCCTGTTGTATTATTGGCTGCAGGATTGCATCCATAGACAACAACAGTGTAAGTCGAATTTCTTCGCTCACTTGTCCCCTTGATTGCCCGCTGCATTTCAACTCACTATGTACTATGTAGCTGCAAACATCCAGTGACCTAAAGTGAACTAAAACTATACTTAGGCAGCACGATTCATCCAGGGAGCAAAGGTAAAGATCGCCTACGGTTTACCGACATAGCTCCCTGTTAGCATAGCGATATTGATGCCAAGAAAAACGCTGTTACAGTCAAAGCTGCTAGTAATTTAACTTCTGTAACTAGAGATTGCAGTGAGCAGTGGTGCAAGGATGTCGAGCGACAAGCGCACATTCAAAACGTGGTGGGACCGTTCAGGAAACCCTTCAACGGCGGTCAGATCGTGGGTTAAGGGCTTGACAAGCAGATCCGATGCACCAATGGCTGTGGAGTAACACAGTGTCATTTCTTCTTCTTTCTTCTTTTTGACTTTGCTGTCTGTCTTATGTACAGTCTCAGATGCCTTCTGTTCTGTCCACCTGTTCCCGTCGACCTGCATTCGAGACCCTGTTCTCATCGTTCAATCGCCGAATCTAGACTGTAAACAGTAAAGCGAGTTTCCCATCAAGCGCCAACGAACCCCGGCAACGACTCGACTAGGCCGCGGATCCTTGTAAACACAAGGATCCTGTAATTCTTCAGTTGCTTGTTCAGGCAAGAATAATGGGTGAGTTAGATGACCTGCAATCGATGATTGATTGTCATTTCTCTCCTTCTGGGATGATATAATGACATCTATCTAATGCCACCGAAGTATGTACGATACTGTTTGCTATCCATATCAGAGACTTCGTATAGAGTATTCTGAAACCCAATACTTAACCTGTTTACGCATCTTGGCTTGAAGCTTAGCTTCTGCCGGAACCTGATCTATTCATGCTAAAAAGCCAGAATGCCATGGCCGGTCTCCCGATAGTGGTGTAATAGACTGCAGTCTGCAAACGGTCCAGGCTTGCGGTGTTGATGTCTTGTGTTTATTGTTGATTTCAATGGGATCTATGCACCAATCCCCTTTCCATCAATCAAATGCTTGACCTCGGTATCATTTCTTATTTGAGCTTGCCTCTGCCGCTGCACTGTGATTTTGTCTGAATCTAGATCCTACTGCACTTGCTCATATCTGCTCCCGTCTAATCTTCTCGCCTGGTTGTTGTATGCATGTAACACTTCCGCCTCCACCTTGAAGCAATATTTGCTGGTTGACCCATCACTGCCAGTCGCTGCATTTATCCTTCACCCACTTCCACCCTTACTCTTCCTCCTCCACCTCGTTGCTTGTTCTTTCTTCCAACCCCATACGCTCCTTCCTCGCCAAGCGATTGCTCTCGAATTGTGGCCCTTTCGCTTCTTATCGCTCTTTCTCATCGAGACCGGTTCATTTCGTGCCTTGATTTACCCAGTAGGTACTGCCTTACCTTACCTTAGTACTCCTTGTCCATCTTCCCGCTCCTCACCAACACCATCAGTCAACAACACAATCTTTCGCTGTGAATTAAGCTGTTGACGTCGCGTCTTTCTAGGTCTAGAATCGAATCTTGCACTGTTACCACGACTTTTGGGAAAAGATAATACAGAAAGATCCAGTTGCACGTTATCGCTATGCTTGTATGTTCCATCACCTTGCGCCACTGTACATGGTGCATTGCCATCCGTACCACTACATACTGACATGCATACTAGATCAAAGCAGCCCTCATGGCCCTTGGGGCCGTGGTTGTCGGTGCCGTGCCTCCTCTAGAGATCAAGGGAACTGACTTCATCAACCCCGAGACTGGCGATAAATTCCAGATTGTTGGTATGGCCTACCAGCCTGGAGGCAGTGCCGGTTACGATCCTTCCAGTGGAAAGGATCCTCTCAGTCACAAAGACGAGTGCATGCGAGATGCTGCTCTCATGCAGATTCTTGGTATCAATGCGATCCGTGTTTACAACCTGGATCCTAACATCAACCATGATGAGTGCGCTAGTATTTTCAATGCTGTAAGTGATTTTGCTTAGCCACTTGGATGATGATCTAATATACTTTGATAGGCCGGCATGTATATGATGATTGATGTCAACTCTCCTCTGCCTGGTGAAGCTCTTCACTCAGAAAAACCATGGGAGAGTTACTATACAGCCTACCTTAATCGCACCTTTGCCATCACCGAGGCGTTTGGCAACTACCCAAATACTCTTCTATTCTTCTCCGCCAATGAGGTCATCAACAACCAGGCTACTGCTGAGTTTGCCCCTCAGTATATCCGTGCTGTCACGCGCGATCTCAAGAACTACATCAAGAACAACTTGAAGCGCCAAATTCCTGTTGGCTATTCTGCCGCTGACGTCCGCGATGTTCTGTGGGATACGTGGAACTACCTTCAGTGTGCCGATGCGGAGGATAAGGGTGATATGAGCCGTGCCGACCTCTTTGCGCTCAACTCCTACTCATGGTGTGGACCTGAGGCCACCTTTGAGACTTCTTCTTATGATGATCTTGTAGCTGGCTTCAACTCAACCTCTATCCCTATCTTTTTCAGTGAATATGGGTGCAATAAACCTCAACCCCGTTATTGGAATGAGACACAAGCCATATACGGAGACGAAATGACCCTGGTCTTCTCGGGTGGCGTCGTTTACGAGTATACTGAGGAGGACAACAACTATGGCCTTGTCAAGATTACTGGAGACAAGCTTCGCATTCTTGGAGATTTCAATCGCCTCAAGAACCAGTTTGCTAGAATCAACTGGAAGGAGGTCCAATCTAAGCCCGCAAGCAAGAGCTCTCCGAAGGCTCCCGCCTGCAAGGCTAGCATCATCAAGGATAGCGGTTTCGACAACAACTTTACTCTTCCGGCTATCCCCGACGATGCCCAAAAGCTCGTCGACAACGGTATCAAGAACAAGCCCAGCGGAAAGATCATCGATATCTCGGACTGGAACGTCAAGCTTGATGTCAGTAACGCCGATGGCAGTGCCATGAAGAACCTTAAAGTCATTCCACTGAAGGACGACGAGTCCAATGCGTCTGGTAAGAACGATGCAGACACAGGGAGCGAGACTACCGATGACAATAACAGTACAAACACCGACAACAGCACTAACTCAAAGGGTGGAGATGCCAAGGATGGAGAGGATGATGAAGACGCTGCTATTCTTAACCGTCCTTTTGCTTGGGTTATGGCCCTGCCTTTGGTCGCCATGGTGTTCGCGCTTTAAGGGCCTGTCTGGAACAGGCACAGGAAGCAAGCAGAACACAAACAATGTGCTGCATTTGGTACTTGTAACGAGAAGTTATAACACGTTTGATTTCTTCAGATACGAAAGGTATACGATACCAGCCGCCCTACATTCTGGTGACATTACGACTACTTCTCAGGCTCGGAGTATGAGCCTGCTCACCGGAAGGTTTTTGAGATCCTCCCGATTTGAGCTTTTTATAAAGATACACTGTTTGTTATTGACTTAAGAATTACATGGACTTAATTGCTCGGGATTGCACAATTCTGTCACGTCGTGGCATGTGAAAAGTAACTGACAGTGAATGTTAGTTAAGTCCCCAATGCCATCAGTACTTGGTTGACCTAGCATTATCATACCCTGCCGCCAATTTGAATATTATGCCGTTATTGCCCAGTTCTGCATCTATATGAAAGATGCAGTACAGTCCCTTTCCTATCGTCCTTACCAACATTAACTGCGAATAAGATTACTGCACAGTACACATTTACACCTGTGCCTATGATCATCCTTCGAGGCAATTACTCCGTGCTATTATTGTATGTGTTGAAAGACGTCAGGGTTTCATCAAGTTCCCCTGATGCTATTCTTTCAGACAAGATTCTGCCTTGATGTCATTCTACATGGCTTGAGTCTCTCCCTCGATCACGCCAGAGACAATGGTTAGGTATCCCCTCTAGTTATAGCAAGATGCAACGAGCTCAATAAATTAACCTGCCTTGATAAACGATGGTAAGAGAAAGTGTGGAAGGAAGTTGCACGTAAGCAGATGATACATTGAAATGTATTTAATATCCATGCAAGATCAATGGGCTACTATAGAGCATCTTAATACATAAGCATCGTGGAAAACTATGAGGCTCATCAAATCCATAAATGTCATCAGATCTATTAGCTTTCTTTCCGTTATAACTTAAATACTGCCGTACACGGCCTGTCTGACCATTTTTGGTCTCAAGCCCCAAGAATTGCATCGCACCACCTGGTACCCGTTTGTCTATCTTGCAGTACAAAAAGTCGTTCATCCCTTCATACTATACCAATCCCTTGGTCAAGTTTTCAACCTATTAAGCCTGGAACTCCTGTGCCTTGCTCTCCTCCCACTTGCCAGGGACGAGGGCTAGAGGCACAATACCAGAGACGTGCATCTCAGGGCCAAAGATCTTGGCGTTGAGGCCGAGCTCCTGAGTGGCGGCCTTCATGTTCTTCAGACCCTCTTGGTAGTTGGGGCCGGCACGTCGCACCCAGATGGAAACATTGTGCTCGATCAGCTTAGGAGCGAAGTCTCGTAGAGCCCGGATAACACCCTTGAAAGTGCTGGCGACGTTGGTGAAGTTGGCAATACCACCACCGATGAAGAGAACCTTGCCTTCATCGCTTTGAGGAGCACGGAGGAGAAGGTCAAGAACAGTTCGGGCGTAGTGGTAGGTCTGAGACTCGGTGGGAGCACCAGAGTATTCACCGTAGTTGGCGAGCTCGTCGGCGAAACCAGCAGAGGCAATAGCATCGGCGTAGACGACGGAAGCTCCACCACCAGCAACAAGGGTCCAGATACGGCCCTTAGCATTCAGAACAGTGAGCTTCAGGGAAGCACCCGTCTTAGCGTCGAGGTCAGCGATGTAAGCCTCCTCTTTGGTCAGCTCACGACCGAAGGGGGCGGGGAATTCCATAGGAGGGCCGGCATCGATGTTGATCTTGCCATCAGCAGAGGGAGCAATGTTGGTCAGACCGAGAGCAGCAGGAGATCGAGCAATGGCCCACTTGACACCACACTCGAAGTCGGCTGTCTGGTCGAGCTTGGCAGCAAGATCGAGGAAGTGAACAGCAGCGGAGGTCTTGTCCTCGTTGGGAATAACAACGAGAGGGTTGATCTCGAGATAAGTGAACTGACAGTCAACGTAGACGGCATAGAGACGGGTGATGAAGTCAACAAGGACGTTGTGGACGCCCTGAGGAACCTTCTTGAGAAGAGTAGCAGCAATCTCCTCGTTGGAAGGATATTCAGCGAGGTCCACAGGGATCAAGAGCTTCTCAGCCTTAGCGTCGACATCGCCAACATCAACACCGCCCTCGTGGGTGAAGAGGATCCAGTCGCCCTATAGATGAAGGTGTCAGTGAACTAGGTCTAAATAGTTTGGCAGTTGGGTGTAGGCCGGAAAACCGGTACTTCTTATGGGGTTGGTCGCGGAAGGGACCGAGAAGAACGGGGGTTGTTTCCGACGATTCCTTATCGCGGCATCCGTTCGCCCGTTTCGGTACAAAGAAGGATTGCCGGCACAGGTAGAACGAGCCCACAATTAGACTATGCAACGCCGAGCAGCAAATACAAGTTGCTGCAGACCCTTTTCTTCTCTTCAGATTCTTTCCTTCTCTTCCTATTCCCTTCTTTCGATTTCCGGATCTTCATTTTGGGAATATGAAGCGCCCAAGGAACTCATCCAAAAACACAAGAGGGAACAATGCTTCAACTTACATCACGGACTGAGTTGATGTTGATGTAGTACTCAGTGTCTTGGGGGTGAGGAACAAAAGGCTCGACGAGGAATTGTCTCAACACACCAGTGGTGTGCTCAACTTGCTGCTCCTTACCGGCTCGCTCAGCGACCCAAGCCTTAGCCTCAGGCCAGGTCTTGTTAAGGGCCAAAAGACCACTCTTTCCTCGTCGCTTGATGAGCTGATCGGGCTTGGCAACGAACTTGGCGTCGGGCTGGAGAAGCCAAGGGTAGGTGACCTCGGCCTGGTTCAGAATATCCTCAACACTGGCATCCTCTGGGAAGTGCAGCGAGGCAAGTCTGCTGGGAGGGTTGTGAGTAGTAGGCGCAGGAAGTGGGCTGGGCTTGATAACGGGGGCGCGGGTGAGGTGGTAGTTGAGGATGGCCTTGCCGTCGGCCTCGAGAATCGATTTGGCGGACATTTTGAAGAGAGCAGGGGAAACGCAGAGTTTAGAATGAATTGGCGAGGGCCGGTTTATTTCTTCAATTCTGATGGAGAGAATACCGTTAGCAAATGCTGAGTCTGGTGTGGTTCAAGGATGATCAGTGTTGTCTCGCCGGCATCAAATCGATTCGAATGGTTCAGCTCAGGATTGGAGTTGAAACAACAGCCAGGGCTGACAAGACGAAACAATGGATTTCACAGCGGTTTATATGAGCGCAAAACCCAATGCTCGAGTGGAGCAATCATGATTGCGATTGACTTTGGCTTCTTGAAGAGTCGACGACCGTTCAGCGGGAAAAAAAGCACACACTCACCACTGTACACGAGCTCAAGTGGGCTGCAACAATGAAGTCGAAATTGAGGATTGGAGGGGGAGAGGAGATTATGACAGAGAGACGGGCAAAAGGTAAGGGAAAGAGAAGAGGATGAAGACGAAGATTGCTCAAGACGATGAGAGAGGTGAGAATGGGGGAGCAAATAGAAAGAAGCAGTGAGAGTTTGGAACGAGACACTGCAAGTTGAGGAGTGTGTGAGTGAGGGTGAGCTCTCTCGAAAAAACCACTGGACCTGAACTGAAGGAAGCTCAATGGAAGGGGAAGACACCCGAAGCGGGTGGAGTGGAGGGGTCAAGTTGAAGGGGGGGGAGTGGAGGGGCGCTCGACTGGCCTGGCGTGGCCTGGGCTGGTAGCCTGGGGCGGGCGGTCAATGGAGGGTACCTGGAGCTACAGAGTCGATCAGCGCGTGGCGGAGGTACCTGGGCCCTGAAATCCATTGGGGACAGGGTCCAAAAAGCGATGAGGGATTGTCAAGTACCGGTACATAAACAATGTCACTCCGACTTCAAGCTGTTGAGGACCAGGGTGGACCAGGGGAAGACGACCGACACCTTGAGTTACGTACGACAAGTCGATTCGAATTTCATCAAACCGCCGAAAACCGCAGCCTCAATTTACGCACCACACACTACGATCCGATTCTCTTTCCAGCCCAACGTGATCGATTCAGAATTTCGGAAGCTTTCGTGAGGTTCGGCCACTTCTTCTCGTGAGTCTTTTTGATTGCTTTTTGGGGAAGATCGTCATACAGATATCAACATACAGCCTGTACGGAGTACCTAGATGGCCTAAACACTGGTTGGCTCCGGGGGTACGCGAAGCGAGTCGCCTGCCCCAAAGACCTGGACACCAAAACAAAAATGGAAGTCTTCCATTTGGTGAGATTGGCAAAGATTGACTCGGGTTCCGGGGAAAGTCTAGGAAGTGCCCAGAGCTGACCTTGCGGTGAGTTCGAGGCGGTACCTCAACTCAAGGTGAAATGTGCCTACGAGGTGACACCAGCCCAGTGGCTTGTTTTGGTGGTCAGCGCCTGGGCTGGACGCCACCCCCGACATGGTCTAAGCTTGATTTCCTGCCCCTCCATTCCCCTCCATGATGGACCTCGCCTCACCTCAAGCTCTTGAGCTATCCGATTCTATTCAGTGCTATTTACTCCGAACCCACAACTACCGGTTGGCAACGGGTTCGGTATCCATCAAATCGCATATCTAAGCTTCCGATGTTCGGTGGAGAGAAATTTCTTTCCAGGACAGGACAGGACAGGCTGTGCAAGCATCCATGCGTTTTTGGAACTGCAGACCATCTGTGGAACATCAATCGGACAGTCTAGACAGTCCAGGAGGAGGAGACCCAAGATGAGAAAGTGGCTTCGTTTTGACGGCTTGGGAATTTCAACGCAGTTACAGGTGTAAATGCAGCTGTTTAGTGACAGCCAAGTTTCACTTTATTCATCTTTCAAGCCTTGCCATTGTACCAAGCGGTAGGTCTAGCTTCAGTCCAGCCGCCCTTGGCTAATGTGAGCATGTGTGTCCCACTCAACAATGATTCCATGCCGCCTTTCCATTCCCTACCTTCTTCCCTGGAAAAGGGGATTGGAAGATTGGAAGACTGTCGGACCTCAACGTGATACCACCTCCATCCAAAAAAAAAAAAAAAACACCCGCCTGATCATGAGCCTGCCGTTTTCCTAAAGCAGAGGCTTACGACATCCCGAGTATTACTGTATGTACTGTCAGTTTGACGGACTAGTGAACTCAAGTGTCAGTTCATGAGATAATCACCGGTGATCTTGTAAGATCTTCGACGGCACTCCGTATGGATTAATGCAGGGCATGGGTTGGCTGCACAGGAAAACACGGGATGACCCCATCGTTTCACAGGACCACAGTCGACATGTCTCTTTTCTCTTGGCCGTGAAACAATATGCACAAAATTCTTTAAACATCACCAGTATTTTTACTATATACTTGATGGTCTCAAATTTGGCTATTCATAAACTTCTCGGGGCCATAGTGGGGGAATAAGCGCCATCACAAACCGCCTCTTACAAGTACAGGCTGGCATGGACAACAGCCCCTCAGGGTGTGGTAGCTCCAGTCTTCAAGCTCAATTGCAAACCGCCCTGACCAGACCAAAAAAAAAAAAAACAGATCAACAAGAAAAAAAAGAGGACCCTGCAACAAGCGACATCCCCAAAGAAAACACAGGCTTCTTCCCCAACTGGCTGGTTTATCAAATTCAACTATCTACATACATCACCCCTTGCCGTCTAGAGACATTGGACGTCCATCTGGTCGGCCGAGGAATTCCCCATCTTGGCAATTGAGTTTCTCGAGAGAGATATCACCCAAAAAGTCATTACGGATAGGCAAGACCCAATTGTTGGCTCTCAAAAAGTGAGTGAGTGAGCTTGTTCCAGTCCATGTGCTCCAAAAATATGGTCTGTGTGCGGGTATGGGCGATGGGTTGCGTGAGAAACCTGGCGTGAGCGGTGGCTAGTTGATGTACCGGGAGGTGGGTCAACAGGGGTAAACTCCTGCCCCTCGATGTACTGTACCTGAGGTACCCGTTACTTGAACCCCAAGCAGCGGTCCTTGCAGTTGCAGAGGCGTCAACCCCACTAAGTTTTTTGGGTGTGATGAGACCGCAAGCAAGACCCGACAGCACATAGCACCGCGGTGAATTGGTGCTACAGCTGTCCACTGCTTGCTGAGAGATGCCTCATCAACCCTTGAAAGTCAACCAAAACCAAAAAATCCAAGCCCAGCCAGCTCTCACTTGCCCACCTCCCACCTCACCAGAGACGTTCAGTCATTCCTCCTGATTTCTAGTCCCGTCCCATCCACTCACTCCCCTCCCCCTCGTCTTGTCTTGCCTCCGACTTTGTCTCCTTCAACTGACGGATCTTCTCGACCGTTTCTTCTACTCATCCCAATTCCTTCCCCATCTTCCTCTTCATACATCTCCCCCCATACCTAATTCCTTTGAGCCAACTTCTCCCCAGAGAGCTCAGAGCGTTTCCTCTCCCCAGCAGCTGACACCTTATTTGGTTCCTCCAGCGCTCTAAACCTTCAATTCTCCCGCCTCTACTCGCACCGTTCAAGTTCGATATTCACAATGGCTCCCGCTTCCTCCAGCAGCCTGTCGGCCAACGACAACATTCAGCGGTTCCCGGCTCCCAGCCGACCTCTGAGCCCCCTTCCCGAGCACGCTCTCTTCACCGACAAGACGCGATGCTTCGTCTACGGTCTTCAGCCGCGAGCCGTCCAGGGCATGCTCGATTTCGACTTCATCTGCAAGCGCTCTAAGCCCTCGGTCGCCGGCATCATCTACACTTTCGGTGGTCAATTCGTCAGCAAGATGTATTGGGGAACCAGCGAGACTCTGCTGCCCGTCTACCAGCAGGTTGACAAGGCAATGAGCAAGCACCCCGACGTCGACGTTGTCGTCAACTTTGCTTCTTCCAGAAGTGTCTACAGCTCCACCATGGAGCTTATGGAGAACCCTCAGGTCAAGACCATTGCTATTATTGCTGAGGGTGTCCCTGAGCGAGTAAGTACATGCCGACCGCCATGTGCCGAAAAATTAGCTAACAATTACTCTCTAGCGAGCTCGTGAGATCGCCCACGTCGCGAAGAAGAAGGGTGTTACCATTATTGGACCTGCTACGGTTGGTGGTATCAAGCCCGGCAGCTTCAAGATTGGTAACACTGGTGGTATGATGGACAACATTGTTGCCTCCAAGCTTTACCGTAAGGGTTCCGTTGGATACGTCTCCAAGTCTGGTGGTATGTCCAACGAGCTCAACAACATTATTTCCCAGAACACCGACGGTGTGTATGAGGGTATCGCCATCGGTGGTGACAGATACCCCGGTACCACTTTCATTGACCATCTCCTGCGATACCAGGCCGACCCTGAGTGCAAGATCCTTGTCTTGCTCGGTGAAGTCGGTGGTGTTGAGGAGTACAAGGTCATTGATGCTGTCAAGCAGGGTATCATCACCAAGCCCATCGTCGCTTGGGCCATTGGCACTTGCGCCAGCATGTTCAAGACCGAGGTCCAGTTCGGTCACGCTGGTTCTTTCGCCAACTCTCAACTTGAGACTGCTAAGATGAAGAACGAGAAGATGAAGGAGGCCGGTTTCTACGTCCCCGCTACCTTCGAGGATCTTCCCGCCACTCTCAAGGAAGTGTATGACAAGCTTGTCTCCCAAGGCACTATCGTCCCTCAGCCCGAGCCCGTTGTTCCCAAGATCCCTCTCGACTACTCTTGGGCGCAGGAGCTCGGTCTCATCCGAAAGCCTGCTGCCTTCATCTCCACCATCTCTGATGACCGTGGCCAAGAGCTTCTCTACGCTGGCATGCCCATCTCCGACGTTTTCAAGGAGGATATCGGCATTGGCGGTGTCATGTCTCTGCTGTGGTTCCGCCGCCGTCTGCCTTCATACGCTTCCAAATTCCTCGAGATGGTTCTCATGCTCACGGCCGATCACGGTCCCGCCGTCTCTGGTGCCATGAACACCATTATTACTACCCGTGCTGGTAAGGACTTGATCAGCGCCCTCGTTTCTGGTCTCTTGACCATTGGCTCCCGATTTGGTGGTGCCCTCGATGGTGCCGCTGAGGAGTTCACCCGTGCCTTCGATAAGGGCCTCAGCCCCCGTGACTTCGTCGACAGCATGCGCAAGGCCAACAAGCTCATCCCCGGTATTGGACACCGTATCAAGTCCCGAAACAACCCCGATCTCCGAGTCGAGCTCGTTAAGGAATACGTTCTCAACAACTTCCCTAGCCACAAGCTCCTTGACTATGCTCTTGCTGTTGAGACTGTCACCACCTCCAAGAAAGATAACCTGATTCTCAACGTTGATGGTTGCATTGCTGTCTGTTTCGTCGATCTTGTCCGCAACTGCGGTGCCTTCTCCGCTGAGGAGGCCGAAGATTATCTCAAGATGGGTGTTCTCAACGGTCTCTTTGTTCTTGGCCGAAGCATTGGTCTTATTGCCCATTTCCTCGACCAGAAGCGTCTGCGTACTGGTCTTTACCGTCATCCTTGGGATGACATCACCTACCTCCTCCCCAACCTTCGGGAGGCTGGAGCCCCTGGTGCTGAAGGCCGGGTGGAAGTTTCTCTGTAAGAGATGGAGAATGATAATTCAAATGGGAAAGGAAAGATAAGGCGTCGAGCATTTGATGATTTTGTGCCGGCCTGGACGCGTCGTGGGAAAAAACGACGGCCTGTATGAGGATTCCAATACAATGTAACTAGTGCTGGAGGCCGCAAGATGGACCTCCATATTACTCGCTTGATTCTATAGACATGAATGTTGATGTTTGCTATGAGATCCTTTCGCGATACATGCTTAATGATGTCGCGATGAAGATGGATATGGTGATTTGGAAACCCTCGCTTTTCCAATTCGAATTACTCCTTGTATCAACCCAATTCTTTTTGAGGTGTGGAGCATTCGCCAGCTCCCAAATCTTTGATGACATCAATCATATCTGTGGGGAAACAGCCGCCGCCATAGATGTCAGATCAAGGGAAAACGATTCACGGTACCTTAGGAAACCTCTTCAAGCAATGAGCACATCTTGGAGAAGACAGCACCTGAAGTTTGATGCACTTCTGAGGCTGATGACTTGACTCATGTGGTTCATCATGACAAGTCCTCTCAAGGTGGTCACATGACATGTTCCCGAAAAGGTTTGGCGTAGCCAGTGATTTTGACGCCGATTCTTGAGCTCATGCTTCCTTGACGATGACCAACGAAGCGTGAACGGCGGGTTAGTGTTTCTTTCTGGGGCTTCTTCGATCCCAATTGCAGGCTACCCATAGTAAGTCGCTCACATCTCTCATTTATAGGTAAATCTCGCTCATGCAAAGCACAGATCCTGCGCTCCATTTGCTCCCAAGGATTAACCTCTACAAACCACCTACAACAATGTCTTTCTTCCGCATCACCTTGCACCGCTCTGCCATCGGTCTTCCTGAGCGCACAAGAGGTGTACTCGCCGCTCTGGGCCTGCGCCGTCGTATGCAGACCGTCTTTCATCCCGTTCACCCACAGTTCGCCGGTATGATCCTCAAGGTGAAGGAGTTGGTTCGTGTTGAGGAGGTAGATCGTGCACTGAGCAAAAGAGAAGTAAAGGCTGCGCGGACGCCGGACCCTGGGTTTTATGTTGAAAAGGCTGTGCCAAGAATGTAAAATTATGCGATGATACCAAAGAAGAGAAATGGGAGTGTACTATACTGTAATCATCCTTGTACAGAAACTGGTGGTGCAAGATAGGACGAAACACTAGAAGTGCGATCAAGACAAATCACTTGGATGGGGAAATGAAATACAAGAACTTCGTATTGCGACCCTAAACACTCCGAACACGATACTCATTACAGATGTATCAGGAATACCCCAACTATCTCACAATTACGTGTCTGGTCCTCCTTTATCCCAACCGCAAGTCTTACTACTCCAAAATGGGTCATCATGTGAGTGAAACTCCTAGTTTGTGTCTCGCTACACGTCTACCAGAATTAAAACCTGATATTGCCCCAATAAAACAGTGTCAAGTGGTGGAGCAGACAGCGCCCAAGGCAAAAGCCCTGGTACTAGAAACTATGATTTCCTTGGTAAACTGTGCTGTTCAGAAGGTACGAGCTTTGTCAATATACTCCTGGCTGGGAGTCTCGTACTCATTGACAAAATATGTCTCGCAATTACGTCCTAGCCAGACATTGAACTTCCCTATCTCCTCTCGAAGACGGGACACGGATTGTTGGTCCATGTTGGTCTGCGCCAACAGTTCGGGGAGAGAGACTGGCAGCATCAAGTCAGCAAGAAATTGTCTATAACTGGGGCGAAGGAAGATAGGTACCAATTAGTCGAGCAAGATGCTCAGCGCCATAGACATCGCAGACATTGGTGATTTTTGGGTTTGTCTCAGTGTTCTCCCAGAGCTTCTTGAGCTCCATGTACTGGTGGCGCTCGAAACTAGTTCCAGTCAGTTAGTTGAACCGTTACAAAGCGGTTACACTTACCGGTACAGCAAGATTCTGCTAAGGGCCTTCTCGAAGTACTCACGGAAGCCTGCGACGACTTCTTCCAAGATGTCCATGCTGGAAGATCCCTCTTCACGGTGTGGACGCTCATGCGCAAGATAGTCTTCAAATATCTTGGTGACTGGCTTATTGTGGGGAAGAGGGACAAGCTGGTTGTTCTTGGTGATGTTTTCCCAATCATCGACCAGCATCGCTTGAATGTGGTCGGGCACTGGGAGTTTGATCATAGGTTTGTTGTGGAAAGCATCCTCCTAAGACAAGGTTAGTACATGAAGGCATATTCGAGCTGTGAAACAGCTGGCGGCCGCTGCATAGGCATATGAAATCAAGGAGTGTATTCGGGATCGATATACCGTCTCGAGCTGGTCGCATGAGCGCGGCTTGGGCTTGGCACTAGGCTTGAGAGGCTTCTGACGTGGCTGCTTTGGCTCGTCTTCGACAGTCAGGGGCATAGCGTAGCGATCATCATGGATCAGCCTACCCGACTCTGTTACATAGCGATGACCACTAGAGGGGAGAAGAGTAAGATGGTCCTTAGGTTCTTTGAGCTTGGCCAACTTGACCTTCTTAGAGGACTTAAGGGAGTCCGTCGACTTGTCAGACTGAGCCAAATCAGGAGAGCCCCGAGCCTTGGAGACAGGGGAAAAGCTTTGCGGAGCAGAAAGGTCGCCCGTCGATTCCATGACGCCGCAGTGCCTTGCCGTTGATGAAGAGCTGGGGGTGACAGGGGGCAAATGCTTAAGCAGGGAAAATGTTATGATGGGAGGAAGAAGACTAGGAAGCACGGGAACTTTGAAAACGGTAGAGCAGACAAGAGCTGCGGGAGGGAAAGGATATTGTGCGTAGAAATGATGCCTTGTCAAAGTGAAATTTTGATGCTGGGACAAGGGCGAAGAGTGACAAGAAAGGAATAATGGGGGGAGAATGGCAGCGCCATAGGCAGTGTTCGGTGTAGGCGGAGGCTGGATCACAATATAAGGCTCGGTATGGCCCTGGCTCAACCGATCAGATGGGAAAACGCACTTTGATACAATAACCACCTTCTCCCCAATTTTGAGATAAGGAGGTATTTGTGGATAGTGTAACAGAGTATATATGTTTCTTCTTTCAATCAGTCTCACCAAAGGGCCAACTAGGCCAAAATTTGCATATCACAGTCCAGAACTGCCGGAGAACACTCGCAAAAAGAACAAACAAAGCATTGAGTGGTATGATCTGGGTAACGTAGCAAGGAATATCAACGAGCAAAGAGTTTCTTACCTGTTCCAATTCCCAGTCTTTGCCTCGTCTTCCTCCCCTGCCTCCTTGAACAGTGGCAGAGCCTGATCGCTCCTCGCTGACTCTAGCAGACTCGACACCACTTCTGAGGGCCTTTTTAGGCTGCTTAGTGCTTCGTTGGATGTTATGCTTCAACTGCGCGTGCAACTGTGCAGCCAGCTCTTTGTGCTCATCGTCGAATGGCCGGATACGGTCTACCAGCACCCAGTCGTCCCAGGTGTTCTTCCACCCCTTGTAATGGACTTTGTACTTGTATCCGTCACTGGGCTTCTCACCTGGCTGAACATCCATAATCTTGGCTTCGTAGAGCATGTCCATGTGGAAACAGAGTACTTTTTCATCTTTGCTGAACGGCGGTGGCGCCGGTTGCTGTCGAGTAGGAGCCATGTCTGTGATGTAAAGGACAAAAAAAGAGAAGAGGTTACAAGAGTGGTAAGGAAGTGGTATGAAAGCAAAGTTAATAAAGCACGGATGTAGTTCTCCAAAGTCTAGCCAAGTCCAAAATCGATGAGTGTTGATAATAAGAACAATGGATATGGGAATGGATGGATGGGTGGGTGGATGGATGAGATTGAATGCCCAGATACAGTGCAGGTACAGGTTTCTGTTAACGACTTACGGTAAGGTACCCGTACTTTGGAGAGGGTAAGGCACTCGCGTTAATGAGGGAACAGGGGATGTTCGCTGTGACCACGCGACGCGACAGCCCCCTTAGGTTGGTTCATGGGAGTGCTTGAATGGATTGGATGTGATAAGATAAGGGATTTGTTGGTAACAAAGGGGTGGATAGTGGAAAGCCAATACTTACGGAGTACTCCGTACACTGTCCTGGGCTGAATTAGTGGGAGGTAACCTCAAGGCCCGCTCTTGAGACATCCAATCCATATTGGATTCAAGCCAATTTAGGTTCTTGTCACTTGGATGGTCTTGTACCATTGAAGTTCACTGGAACTGACATTGGTAAATTGGACATTGTCTGTGCTTTTCTTCTCCTTTCTTCTCATTTTCTGTTTTGTTCTTCTTCTTCTTCTTTTTCGAAACCATCGAGTTTCTTGGACTTACATTGAATTGTATAGACTACACCCGAATCCGTAAGAGATATCTACACCTCCATGTATACACATCGTCCTTGACCTCATCTTCTCCCGTCTAGCCATCATTTAGGTGGCTCTTCATTGTGGTGTCTAGCCTCCAGTACTTAGCATACATATTTGTCGAGGTTGGGTGTACGTAGTGGAGGGCTTGAGCCGGGGAACTGTGTTGCTACTGGCAGACAACAGAAAGGCCATGAGTAGTACGCTTTATGCATTCATACTATTTCTATGTAAACCATCCCAGCTGATACAAAAGCCCCTGAGCCATTCAGCTTTAATGCTGTTGTGATCCTTTCACTACCGAGTGCTGGCACCAGAAAGAGGATATAATACGGTATTTCGTGAGTAGATATTGCTTTCCTCGGACCTTTGGCAGGAACCTGATTCGTTGACTTGCTGGCACAGGGTGACCCAATCTCGAGGTCAACCTGACAGTAGCTCAGCTTCAGCTATTACTATTGTTATTAGTAGTGATGGAAGAGGGGCGCCGGCGGGCACTCCAAGGCTCAGACAGAAGCTCAAGAGACATGACTGTATGAAATCATTTAAAATGGATGTACGGATACGTAGCTATACTGTCCCCAGCTTGTGTTTGTATGAAATTTCGTTTATCAACAAAGAAGGGAAAACATGAAGAAGTAGAAAAGGAGCCGAGGAGGACGCCGAATGGTATTCAGAAAGGTCCACCAAAGCCCCCTAGGTATTGTCTCGTATCTACCTAGGTACCCAAGGTAGGTATCCAGGGATTGGGTAAGGCTGAAATTCCTAATAAATAACGTCCTGTTGTGTCAGCTGTGGATGTGTGATTTAGGCTTGGACAATGTGGGGCACTTAACGCGCTTCATTTTCAAGACGCGTCCATTGCATTCCATACCAAAGCTGAGCATATCGGTCCAATATCTTACCATCAAGGGTCCTTTTCAACAGTCGCACGGGGGTTAACTCAACTCGGAACCATAGAAATGGCACCAACAGAAGCAGAGCTTCTTGCAAATTACCTCATACAACCATCTTCTTTGACCGCTATCGTCACGCTCGAGCAATTCAAAGCCCTCTTTCCCCGTCCACTGCAATCCTCATCTCAGGTTCGATCACTCTTTCGAGATCTACAAGCTCAACGAACGGATCTTCTTGACCAAGTCGCCGAGAACATCGCACATGAAGCGAAACGAGGGATCACAATGCGGCGAGAAGTCGTACGGGCTAAGCGCGAGGCAGAGCGAGAGGATATAGACGCCGAAATTGAGATGGAGCGAGCAGTACGTCCAATGAGTATACATCATCGTACGAATACTGACCGACGCTGCTTACAGCTATTTGGAGATGCTTCAGGTGCAGCGAGCGCCAAACACACTCTCAACTCTGTGATCCCAGAACTTGAGGGTGCCGCAGGTGCACTACATGCCGAACTTGCACATTTGAAAGAGGAAGAAGCAACCTTGCTCGACTCTGTACAGCAGACTATAGGAGCATTGAGCGATCTACGATACGGGAAATTCGCCAATGGCCTAATAAGCGAGGGGGTTATTGATGGCCTCAAAAACGTTGAAGCAGCTTGCGGAAACAAATCATCGACGAACACATCACTTCAAGGGCGCACACAACTTCACGAGAACAACCATGATCTCTCCGAGCCAGAAACTTGATATATTTGCACGACAGATCAACATTGTTCCACTTATCGAACAATTTGATAGTTCCATCACTAAAGCCTGTCAAGTGTTTGATAAGAACGAATTATTGGGCGCGCTGAGCACCAGCCTGAGGGGCACCGTTGACGCCTTGCATACGACGGGACCTAGTGCTATTAGTATCACTTTTGTTTAGCTCAGATGTTGAAATAACTCACATCATGGCGCGGCTACCGAAAGAGACAACAAGCATGAAGAGCCAGTTGGGGATGAGGCCCATAGCCCACATGAGGTAGCCGAAGGGAACAGCTACGCCGAACTCGGCAAGCTTACCGTTGAAGGGATGGAACCAGCTGCTGTCAATGCGATGGAACTGGTCCTTGCTACCAGACTCGTGGAAGGCAAGAAGAGTGTCCGAGGTTGTGGTGGTCAAGTTAAGCCTCTTGCTATAAATCTCGACGGGCGCAGGTTCAGGGAGCATCTCAATGATATAGAGGCTGGCAGGACCCGCAGACCAGGCATTGCAGAGAATGGGCTGGTTGTCGCAATTTAAGTAGGCCATATGGGGGGTGTTGTCGAGGAGCGCAAACTTGGCAGCGGTCTCGTTGAAGGCCTGCTCGACAGTTCCGCATCGACCTTTAATTACATGTCAGCAGTAGTTCATTACGACTGACATGGTAGTAGTGAAAAATTGTGGCACAAATCATATAATGTAAATTCCTGGTGAGCAAACGTACCGTAACATGTCTTGTTACCGCCAGAGATGAGCAACCACCACTCCTCAGGCGCAGTAGCACCAGCGGAAACAGGCTCGTAAAGGGTTTGCTTCCAGTTCTCAAGGGTCAGGACGTTGAGTCTCATAGAACCAGCCTTCGCCTCAGCGGCTGCAACAGGGTCATGGTGGCCTGGGTTGGGAATATATGAGGCGAACTGTCCGATGACATTTTGGAACTGGGCCTTGTACTGGTCGATAGGCGAGTCCTGAGCGGCAGCAAGGGCGGGTAGAGCCGCAAGAACAGTTGAGGACGAGAAGCGCATATTGGAAATTTACTTCTATGAGCTTGTGATAGTTGACAGCGAAGTATGGCGCAAGTTAATCCACAAATATTGACCTAGAGGAGGCGGCTGGAGAGGAATGGAAGAGAGGAAGAAGGAAGGGAAGATGAGACAGGCAGGCAATGGCCAGATGGAAGGATGAACGGGCTCCAGTGGAGATGAATGAATGGATGACCTAAGGTGAGGAGGGTAACTAAGGTATGGCTAAGCTTGGATAAAGACCCCAGTGAAATTGGATGCATGGGGAAAGCTGGACCCTTGTAATCGTTGGGGAGATTCTTCAGTGGCCGAAGTACTTTGTTAACTCCTCTTTATTGCCTTACCTTGCCTTGGCTGCTGACTTATTTGACCTCGTTACATAGGTACCTACCTACCTACCTAAGTACCTAGGTAGGTAAGTAGGTAGTCTGCCACGAAACCCAGGACGCCCGCGTTCAGGCCTGGTTAGTCAGCGCCACCGCTCTTGCTCAGGCTCTGATCACCCTTGCTCAGTGATGCTCACCTTAAAATCACCTCAACCCCCATCTCTTCGACCGGCTATACATGAACCTATTACTGACTAGCAACGCGATCTTTTGTTGGCACTGTACTCTATCCTCATGCAACTTGCGCTATGATTCGGGATCCCGTCGAACGCGTCAGGTACAAGACACTGAGGGGTAGATTGATTAGTGAGCCCGGGTTCTGGCGTCCCTCCCCTACCCAATCCTCTCGACACCCGGATGCCTGATGTTCTGCCGCTATACTCGGAGGTCGCATATGTCTTGAATTGCCTATGCCACGTCCGCAATGAAGCTGGACGCTCTGTTCCTGTGTAAATAGAAGGCTGCGACTGCGACTGCGACTGCCCAGTTTTCGTCCACCTCCTTACCTGTTCGACTGCTGTCACCCAACACCTTTTCTCATTCATCACCGATTTTGCGACGAGGCAGGCCGCTTGCTATCTATTACTTGATTCTCAGGCCCTATACCACTTGTAGACAGCGTAGCAACAATGCCTAGGAAGAAGAGCACGTAAGACTGATTTCGTCTCAGAAGAGAGAAGAGCTCCAGCCCGTATACCATAGGGAATAATCCTACCAATCCCTAGATTACTTAGCTTCGCTTTTAGCCACCTTACATATAGGTAGAGCACTTAACTCAATCAACTCACATTCACGACTCTAAATTCAACGATTTCCCTTACTTTTACCTTCCCAATTTCTATACTTTAACCATAGTCTTTTACCTCTCTCTGAACCACCTCTAAGCTAACATGCCCTTAAGAACCTCGATCTGCTCCAGCACACCTCCTTGGCTGGTGCCACCTTGAGCACTCCTTGACTCAACACTAGCCTCGTAGTTGAATACATCCTTGATATCATCCGGGAATCGACTATCAATGGTCTGCAGCTGCTCCAGGCTTAGCTGGTCCATTGTAATTCCCAACTCCTCGCTCTTAGCCACCACACGTCCTGAAATATGGTGTGCCTCACGGAAAGGCACGCCAATTTTCACCAGTGCATCTGCAACGTCGGTGGCGAGAAGAGAAGAGTTGAGCGACGCTATCATCCGCTCAGGTCGAAGCTTAAGAGTGCTGAGGACGCCATTGGCGATCTGCACACTGTCGGATATAGTCTTCACATGATCCAGCATAGGCTCCCAGCTCTCTTGCAAGTCTTTATTATAGGTACTAGGGATGCCCTTGGTAGCACAATAAACACCAGCAAAATGGCCAAAGGCCCTGCCGGCCTTACCTCTCAAGAGTTCGAGGCCGTCGGGATTCTTCTTCTACGGGTATGTTAGCTCAGGTTTTTAAAGGGTAGAAGGGGGAGACTTGCTTGAGGCATTAACGATGAACCTGTTGAATAGGAATCCGAAATAGTGACAAAGCCAAGTTCAGCGGTGGAATAAAAGATCAAGTCCTCACTTAACCTTGAGATATGTCCCATGAACATGGTACCCCAAGCTAAGAATTCAGTAACAAAGTCACGGTCAGCAACAGCGCCCATGCTATTCCACATGATGCCTTCAAAGCCTAGCTCCTTGGCCATCATTTGACGATCAATACCGAAGGCATTGCCGGCAAGAGCACCAACACCGAGTGGGCTACATTTTATATAAGCAAGATGATAAAGCGTACAGTGTTATGCGTGGGTGTGCCTACCTCCTGTTGACCCGTTTTAAGACCTCCCGTAAACGTTCTAGATCAGCCGCAAAGGAAAAGCCATACGACAAAAGCCATTGGGAAAATTTGACTGGCATGGCCAACTGAAGATGCGTGTACCCAGGCATGATATGGTCGCTATAAAGATTAGAGCAAATCATCTCATTAGAAGAAGTGATTTAGAACTTACATATCAGCCTCAGCACGGGCGGCAATAACCTGAAGGAAGGCAACAAGATGGCTCTCAATCTCACGAATACGCTCGCGCAACCACATTCGCATATCGGTAACAACCTGCTCGTTTCGGCTGCGACCAGTGTGGAGTTTCCCGCCAATTTCTTTACCGATGATCTCAGATAAGCGTCGCTCATTCGCAGTATGAATCTGGTCCAATCGCCTTAGCCATGATATTTTAATTAGACCAGGAGGTAGTGCCATACGTCCTCATCATTGGGCATAATAACAAAAGTATCTGCCTCCCACTCCTTCATCACCTCTCGGAGACCGCGCTCGATTTCGGTGAACTCGTTATTAGAGATGATGCCTAACCTGGCATTGGCGCGGGCAAAAGCAATGCTGCCAAGAATATCCTCCTTATAGAGAAGCTTATCGTAGGAAATACTCGCATTGTACTGGTGCATCAGGGGATCGATACCGCCTATCATTTGTCACGTCTGTCAGTGTACGGGATCTAGGAGCTTCGTCGACGAGGAGCTACCTACCTGTAAAGCGCCCACCCCAGAGCATACCCTCAGCAGGAGCATTGCTGGCGGCCATGATGTATAGTATAGCTGCGAGTGCTTGCGTATGGTAATCAAATTGACTCTTTATAAACGAGTCGGTGGCTTCTGGTGCGATCAATTGATGCTTGATCAAGCCAGGGAGGGCGATGGTGGAGCTGATCAAGAATGGGCCAGGTCAAGTTTAAGGGTCATTGAGAAGTTTTTGCGATACCGGCTGGCCCATCACTTCCTTCCGAGTCACGTGCTTTTGGCGGCCAGAGCCCCACGCTCCAGTTACTGCGCGACCTACATCTGTTGTGAATAGGAATGCGACTTGGTCACCATAGGAAGAAGTCTTGCTGTGAGGTATAGCAATATATGGTAGAAATTACTCAATATAATATAGAGAAATAGTAACTATTGAATCAAATCAAAGCAAAGGAACCAGGTCAATCAATACGCTATGTTCCATGAATTATACTGCAGAAATCTGGTTCTTGATAACGCTGATAATCGCCGTGTTGTGGTCATATAACATGGATTCTGAAGTTTCCATCTACATGGCTGGCGTATTCCCCCGCGCAAAGCCAAACCCCGACAATTTGAAAACCAATGATGACACCTAACGAGCAACGATTTGATAGCTCCAGTCCATCCTGACAGATGTGCTCCAGAGCTAACACATGCAAGTCACAGGTACTTGTTAGTTAGACCAGTTCCACTACCTAAATTGAGCAAACCTCCTGTTCCGTCACTCCACGAGACCCCAACAACTGCCTACCACACCCCAGTCATGATCACAAATACAAGGACACGGACCGACACTTATTCCGCGACATTCTCACGTCGTCTTCGACGCGCGCGTCTGTGAAGTGATTCACGACACTACCAGATTTTAACAATAGGTTTTATTCTTGGTCTTGAAGTTTCTGATCCTCTTATTTGTCGTATTGTACAGTTGTCTACTCCAATCCTCTACCTACGTAACGTTTTTCAACTCGTATTATCGTTAAGCCCATACCATTCGATCCGTCCCGTAGCAACGACCCTGCCTCCGTTCTATTCCATCACGTTCATTATGAATCCTCAGATGGGCCAGCAAGGCCAAGGCCAAGGCCAGCAAGCTGGTGCTGGTCAGGCACAGCAACGCCCACCACCTATGTACCAACCCAACCAGATCAGAAACCTCCCAACATTGAGTGACGAGGAAAAGTCCAAGTACGAAGCCGGATTGCAGGGTCTTTGGAACAAAGCCAACAACTCTCCCCAGAACAGTCCGGATCACATTGCTGCCCGTCAAAAAATCATAGAGTTCTCGAAGATGCTTATCACAAAGATCCAGCAAAGGCGATCCCAGCAAATGCAGGGACAGAATGCCCAGAACCAGCAGGCTCGCCCTCAACAAATGCAACAGAACGCTGCTGGGCAAGCAACTCAAGCACAGCCTCAGCAACAAGCTGCCGGGGCTGCTGCAGGTAACCAATCAGCTGCCGCTGCTGCCGTCCGACGAAACCCAGTCCCCGATCATATCCAGCAGCATGTTAATAAGATTAATTTTCGAGCTCCTCAGTCCGTCATCGATAAATCCGCTGCCGAGGCTACCAAATGGATAGAAGAGATCAAGGAACGTTATACCCGAGCCTTGATGACTATGGATGCGAGCAAACAAAAGGTGGCTCAAATTGATAAGATCATCAATGATAGAGCCGCTGCCGGACAGCCTTTCAAAGAAGATGAGCTTCGACAGCTACAATTGAAGAAGGATCAACAGCTCAAAGCCCATACGGATGCCCACAAATGGGTCGACAGTGTACGCAAACAACAGGGAAGTCTGCAGGGCACTGGCCAGGCCCAAGCACAAGCTCAAACTCAACCGCAAGCACAAAACTCTGTCCGGTTGTCGCAACAAGGGAATCAGCCAGTGCAGCAGGCTGCAGCGACACAACAAAATCAACCGCAAGCGCAGCCGAGGCCGCAGCAGCAGCAGCAGCAACAGCAACAGCAACAGCAACAGCAACAGCAACAACAGACCCAGGCAGCGCAAAACCAACCTCAAGCGACTCAGCAACAGAACAACGCACAAACTAACACTGCCCCTGTCAATGCGGCTGTTGAAGTCGCTAAGCAGCAGTTAGCCGCCGTTAGTCGAGCCTCCCCTGTTAACGGAACACCTGGAACAGCACCAGCGCAGGTACGTCCCGCACAAGGGACACCTCAACCAGGACGCCAGCAACTACCAGCTGCGCAAGTTCAGGTTAAACAGGAACCTGGTGCTGCCCCCATGAATCCTGTGATGGCTTCGGCAGCTGCGCAGAATCAGGCTGGGACGCCGACCCAACAGAACGCACCACGGATCCCTACGCCCCAACAAGCTGCGGCGGCTTCTGCTCCAGTCACGGCGGCAGGTCCTCAGCAGGCTCTCAGTCACTCAGCTGCGATGGATCTTGCAAACCAGAAGGCTATCAGCACTCCAGGAAGTGCCTCGGTGCCTGGCCGGCCTGCCGCAACTGGAACGCCAACACCAGGTAGTGCAGTGAATCAAGGAGTGATGGGACCTAACGTTCCCCAGCAACCAACACCACAAGGGCATCCACATGCACATCCTCCACAGCCTCAACAAACGCCAATGCAGTCTAAAATGCCTATCCCCAAAGTGCTTCCTGAAAAGGCCACAGCCGTGCCTCAGGGTGTTTCGGTTGGTGGCGGCGTGAACACTGGCCGGCCTACAATGTCTCAAGGAAGCGGGACCCTTGGCGGCGTTATGAACCAACCGGCGATGGCTAGAATTCCAGCCTACAACCATGAAGCTGAGGGAGATCACGTTTTGAGTAAGAAAAAATTGGACGAACTCGTTCGACAAGTATGCGGAGGCCCGGCCGAGGGGCAAGATGGAAACCTGCTCACTCCTGAAGTGGAGGAGGTAAGCTGATCGCATACTGCAGTTCAGATGAAATTACTAATTTGGTTCTAGAACGTCCTGAACATGGCAGACTCGTTTGTTGACAGCGTCCTCCATGCGGCGTGTCGAAACTCAAAGGAGCGTGGTTCCAAAGTGCTCGAGATTCGCGACATCCAACTTGTCCTAGAGAGAACTTACAACATCCGTGTTCCTGGATACTCGTCTGATGAGCTTCGTACTGTCCGCAAGATTCAGCCATCTACTGGATGGATTGCAAAAATGAGTGCAGTCCAGGCGGCGAAGGTCATGCCTGGCAAGGGTGAATAAAGCTATGGCCCTGGGAAAGTGGTGGTGGATATGAAAATGCCTATCCGCTAGAAAAAAGCACATTGGGCATTGGTACACTTTTATGTTTTACAGAAACAGGCGTTGGGTGTATACCCGGAACAAATCGGCGTCAAGGGGTATCCGTTTTGGTATGATGAGGTTATTATCGGAAAGAAGGTAGACTATGATATGAGATGCCTTTCCCATATCAAGAGTTGACCTTCTAGCTTATAATGCAAATAATATACAACTACCTACACCTGAGCACGACTCGGCACATGCTATATAGCCTTAGAACTTGAAGGGTCGCCAAATTCCCAACATGAGGAAAAGAGAAGTCCGGGAACCATACATATTTGTTCCCCTAAGCGATACTATTTGCATATCCATTCTTGGTTGAAAAGCCTTTTCTTGATTTTGGAAGCTATCCTATAGGGTTTCGTCACTTTATAACTTACCTAGTACCTACTAAGACACCCATGTGTTAGTATGTATGTATGGATACCTGCCTGTAGGGAGTGACTAGCATAATATTTGCACAATTTACATAAGCATCGTGACAATCTAAAGGTTGTGCAAAGGGCTGCAGGCAACATCGAAACGTCACTGTATGCTCCTAGGTAGCCCCACACGCTAGCAGCTTATCAAGAATACCTTAGGGATACAGTGGGACACCGCAAAATAACACGCGAAAACAAGTAGCTTTCCAGCCGGTTCAAGTAGTCTCTCAGCAGTGGCCTCAGTTGCCCACTGGCCAGTCACCACGCCCTGGTCTCCATTTGGCGAGCTAGCACGAGCAAGCAACCAGCAGCATCACCTTGAACCTCCCTCAATCCATTACAGCACCAAACTCTCCACGACGACCACGGTCTTAATTTCTTTCGCAAAGTGTGTCTTGCTGTCTCGGCTTCGGCACCGTCCATTCTTCTGGCCAATACTGTCCAGACCCAAGCAACTCAGCGCGCACGACTCACGGGGTCAACAGTATTCTCCCACTATCGCCATCAATAGCTTCGGTATCATCTTCTCGCAATAGACACAAATAAACCCATCGTCATGCCCAGCAAGACGCCAAACAACAACGGAAAGAAGCCTGCCGGGAACAACGTTCAGAAAAGTAAGGACGTGGAGATGACGGACAGCACAAAGCCCAAGGACAAGAAGTCCGCCAAGGATGGTGATGACGAGATGACCGTTGTTGTTCCTCCTTCAAAGTCGAAAAAGTCTGACAAAACGGCGGCTGACGCGGAAGGTGATGTGTCAATGGGCGAAGAAGAGGAAGAGGCCAAGGTTGACCCTGTAACACAGACTATCGCAGGTTAGTAGTTGTCGTTGGAGCTTGACAAGCCCAAGCCAAACAGTCACTGACATGTCTTTCCAAACGCAGATATCAAGAGCAACTTTGCTTTGATAGATCGTGCGGTTTCGCTTTTCGACGCCCGATTCTCGCTTCGCGCCTTACGATCTATTTCCATCATACGCAAGCGTTTGACCCCCGACATCATTGCACAGGTCATTTCCGAGGCCTTCCCAGCTACCGCTAACTCGAGTGCTATTGTCAAGCCGCTCTTGTCTGCCATTGAGCGCGAAGATGTTATCCTGGGCCGACACAGTGGTTCAGAGATGGAAATCGATGAGGCGAAGACGTCTGGCAAGAATGGTACTAAGAAAGAAGCCAAGGAACCCATTCCTGAGATTGATATTTTCCTTGGTATTCTTGTCCAGGTCTATCTCTTTGACTCCAAGCAGTTCCAGCGCGGTGCCGACTTCTCTAAGTACCTTTCGGACAGAGTCCAATCGCTCAATCGCCGTACACTTGACTCTTTGTCTGCCAAGGTCTACTTCTACTACTCTATCTTTTGCGAGCACATTGCACCTCTTCCCCCTTCTCCCCAATCCCCCGTCGTCGCTATCCGGCCAACTCTCCTCGCCGCTCTTCGAACCGCCGTGCTACGTAAAGATGTCGACACACAAGCCTCGGTTATCGTTCTACTGCTGCGAAACTACCTATCAACTTCGCACATCAACCAGGCTGATCTCTTGGTCTCGCATACCCAGTTTCCCGAGAACGCTGTCAACAACCAGGTAGCACGATTTCTCTACTACCTCGGTCGCATCCGAGCTGTTCAGCTGCGCTACACTGAGGCTCATGAGCATCTCACTGCTGCCACTCGAAAGGCTCCCTCGAGCAGCTGCGCCCTTGGTTTTGCTCAGACGGCCACCAAGCTTCTCTATGTTGTTGAGCTGTTGATGGGTGACATTCCTGACCGAGCTATGTTCCGACAGCCAACAATGGAGGTCGCTCTCCAGCCCTACTTCCTCCTGGTCAAATCGGTCAGAGTTGGAAACCTTGAGGACTTTGAGACAGCTATTGCCGATCATGCCGATACCTTCCGACGAGATGGTACGTACAGTCTCATCCTCCGGTTACGACAGAACGTCATCAAGACCGGTATTCGAATGATGTCTCTGTCCTACTCTCGAATCTCTCTTCGTGACATTTGCATTCGTTTGCATCTTGGTAGCGAGGAGTCGGCTGAGTACATTGTTGCCAAGGCTATCCGCGACGGTGTGATTGAAGCTACCTTGGATCGTGAAAGGGGTTTCATGAAGAGCAAGGAGGTTGGTGATGTGTATGCTACTCGCGAGCCGGGTGAGGCGTTCCACGACCGAATTCGAGCTTGTTTAGCTCTCCACGATGAGAGTGTAAAGGTTTGTTTCCCATTCATTCATGAGACGAGATGGAGACTAATTCGCACTAGGCTATGCGATTCCCCATGAATCAACATCGTCTTGAGCTCAAGAATGCCCAGGAGGCCCGCGAGCGTGAGCGTGAGATGGCCAAGGAGATCCAGGAAGGTGACTTGGACGAGGACGACCTCGGCGGAGACTTTGATGGTATCTAGACTATGTATATTGTTTCGGCTCCAGAGCATTTACTACCTATTGTCATTGCCCGTGGCTTCTCCTTGCCGACATCACGAGGCACCGCTAGCTCCAGGCCCTTTGAACGAACCGCTTTGAGCGACGGTGGTGGGTATTCTGCTGGTATACGTTGATAGGAAGGGGAGGGGTTGAGGTAGTTTGAATGTCTTACCGAGACTTCAGTGTATGCGTACTAGATGCTCGCACGGCGAGAATAAACTTAGAGACATGGAATACTGTGTCATTTTTGGTGATATGGGAACTGGAACGCCGTTTTCTTCAGAGTGGTATTCTAAAAGCAATACGCTGCTTCGTTTTGTGAATAGATGCAAGATTCGTTCCAGATGACAGCAAGGATACCTTACGCGAAACCATCTGGTCAAAGTCTGAGGAATATAGTATTCCTCTGATTTGTTGTTTTCAACAAATGGGGAGCTGGCGCAACGGTAGCGCGTCAGATTCCAGCTGTTAAGCACGGAGATTCCTGAAGGTTATCGGTTCAAATCCGGTGTTCCTCAAACTTTTGCTCCTTGGGTCTATTTCTTCTATATTACTAATTTTATAAATTATTCTTTTAAGTATCTGTTATTATTCTTATTAAAAAATAATTTAATATTATACTTTTAATTTATTTAGTTATATATATAAAATAATAACCTAGAAGTATTAACTTAATTAATGTATTTATATACTTCTTTATAAAGATAAAAAAAAATGTAAGTTGAGTGTATCTGCCTATTGTACAAGATATTAGGTATTTAGTGTATGACTTTATGACACTTAGTTGTCAATCTCACGCCTTTGGATCGACAAGTGTGGGCCATATCCATGGTTGCCTTACATATCGCTTGATCCAAGCCACGGTAGGATTCTTCAGCACACCTTAGTCAGATCCGATCAGTATTAAATTGATACGTATACGGCAAATACACAAGCACAAGGCGCTGGGAACATTGATCAAGCTCAACAAGCCAAGAGTGGATGAGGGGTGATTACACTGTTACTCTTGCCTTGGTAACATTATTATATTGCTCTGGACGATGAACATTAGACTAATCGTCAAACCGTGAAGATTTTGGTCGCCATATCGCAGGTAACTTACACTTTCTCGACTTTGACTACATGTTCACCAAAGAGTCATATTCACGGCTCTTTCCTGAACACGAGTGGAGGTCATCGCCAGAAGCTGCTGGAAACACAAGAGCATGTGCAAGGTCTGAGCTGAGGTTGACTCACTCGGCAAACAAGCCAACAGTTGTGCACTGCACAGAGTACGCCCTGCGTTTGACAAAGTTTCATTTCAACAAGCAGCAAAGCAGTGCCAACCATTGCAGGGCTCCCTTGAAAGTTTTGCGGTGTTTGGGTGTCATCCATCAGGAAGGCTGAGCTTAACTCAGTACCTAGGTACCTACGTAGCCATCTCCATTGTGTGCCTAGGTATATAAAAGGCTCGAGAGGACTAGTAGGAGCCCTTTCTTCCTTTTACCATCACACACAAGCCTGCTTTGAATTCATAAGTACACCATAGAACCTGAATCCAAAGTTGCGGACTTGAACATGGCTTCCGCTACCGAACTTCGGCCTACTCAGCCGCCCTCATTTTCAACACATCAGCATGCAATACCATCTTTGTCTTCAGTACCATCGACCAAGTACCACGACGAGGTAGACATGGATCTCGCTATTCATCTCGCCACGCTCTGCCGCAAGAGCCTCGTCGAGCTCGACTCGCATCTTCCCGGCTTCGAGCCTTCTCATCCTTTCACCGCAGATGAAATCGTTTCTCTGCCGCTTGATAAGCATCGAATCGACGACACCCTTCATGAACTCCCTCGACGGAAATCTGCTCGTCCCAACTTGGCCGTCGCTATTTCTTCCTTTTTGTACCCTGTGCATCAAGGTTCGCTAACAGCCATCATACGCTACGAGGAAGATCGTGTGCGCCTCCGTGCTTGGGCTGCCCTGCAGCGCAGGTATGACATGCTGAAGGCCACTATTCGTAACGGTCATACCACTCGTGGCCTTTCCAGCGGTGCCGCCCCCGGTGTCCAGGCGCCCGTTTGGGTCTCCCGTATCACATCACAGGGAATTTGGGACTCTGCTAAGCATCCCATTTCTCTTCAAGGTGTGCCAGCAATCCCCATGCCTGTTGAGATCGCCCACGAGGCCGATCTTGCGCCATTCCTGAACCATCTTGGGGGTGGGGGCACTTCCAAGCTGAATGGTGATGAGAAAGGCTTCGAGCTGGATGACGGACGAGGTGAGCCTTACTATGGCGTGAAAGGCGCCGAGTTCCGCAAAGGCGTTGTCTATGAGGATGGACGCATGGATCTCTGCAAAATGGTCGTTGGACCTGATCACATTGGTAAACTGATGGACTCACTTCGACCTAATGAGTTTGTACGCCACTTCCTCCTGGGCAATAACATCATAGGTCCTGTCGGTGCTCGTGAAATCGCCAATTTCATCCACGACCTGCCTGGACGAATTGATACATGGTATCTTGCTGGAAACTGCATCGACGGACCCAGCTTCAATATTCTCGTCGACGCGATGATCAAGTCTGATGCCATTACCAGCATTTGGTTGAAACGAAACCCACTTGGATCACATGCTTCTGAGGATGTCTATCGACTCATAACTGGAGTTCGAAATTTGCGAACTCTTGATCTCGACCAAACTCAACTCGGTGACCGTGGAGTTTCGGACCTGTTCAATCGCTTGGCAGGTCACAAGATGCCCGAGGGTGCGAAACTACCCCTGAAACATATCTATCTCAACGGCAATGGCATCTCAAATGAGGGTGCACAGGCTATTGGTAAATTCCTCGCGTCTCCCCATTGCGGCTTGACGTCCATCTACATGTCATCAAACCCATTGGGGGATTCTGGTGCAAATACCCTTGCTCAAGCACTACCCAAGGCACCGTATCTGACTCGATTGCTCTTACAGTCGATCGGAGTCAGCACCAAAGGTGCCGTTGCGCTGTGCAAGGCTGCTACGGGTCATCCCGCTCTCGAAGTGCTAGATCTTGGACAGGCATATGCCACTCATGATCTTGGGCAGGCCTACAACTACATCGAGGATGGTGCCGTAACTGCCATCCAGGACCTTATCTCGACCGAAAGCCGTCTGTCCTATCTCAATTTTGGACATATGGCAGTGGCACCTCCTGCGATCAACCTCATTTCGGAGGCAGTGCTCAAAAGCCCGTCGCTCGTGTACTTCGCGGCCTACCCAATTCTGCCAGATCCAGCCCTCAAGGCCGCAACCTTCAGGCCAGCAGTTGACACAACTTTCGCCAACCCAGCTGAGCCGACCAGGCCGCAAATTCTGATGAGCAAGGCTGTTCAAGAGCATCTTTCTGCCAATGTCAAGACTCGGTATGGCGAAGAAACCTCATACAATCAGTTCATGGAGGAAGACAGGCGCTGGCTCGTTAGCGATAAGACCGATGTGCGCAAAATCGACAGTGTGTACCGTAACCGCGATGCTGGTCTCGCCCGTCGCCGGCTCCTGACTCTGGTCAAAAATTGGGAGGAGGGTGATGAGACTCTTGACCGTGTCATGGCAGCTCATGCCCCAACCTGCTCTTTGCGCCGACACTGAGTGACAGAAGAGGTCGAGGACCAGTTGCTGGCTTGCCTGACTTCATAAGTCTATTTCACTTTTTGAAAGGTCGTTTCTAACGTTGTTGGAATGTAACCAGGAAGTGGAGTAAGAGAACATTTGCTCATCCAACTTGGAGGCGAATTGATTCGCTCCCAAATGTTGTTGTTATTTTTTAGAAACCTGATGAACTTCTAATTGAGTACGTTGAAAAAGTCCGTTCTAACATCATGCATGCGATGGTGTACTTGCAGAAGGCTGCGGTACTGAGGAGTGGGTGATAGTAAACTCTAACACCATGAGACATATTACAAGTATGTACCTTGCCCAATACCGATAGCACGTGATAGACATGATTGTGGCATTATAGGCAGGAAGCATCCGCAACATTTGCCGTATCCCCCGCGTCGCGTCTTGCCATACTTACCTACCTACCTTAGTTACGGCGTATGCAACTTAAGCCTGCCTTACCTAGGTAGCCGTGGGTCTGATTGCATGTTCCCTTTCTCTCAAAATAACTCACGAATCCAATATCGAATCAACCTTAAAAGACATATATCTTCCAATCATACGGATACCTAAATAAACCATGTTTCTGCGTGCGTAACTTATCAGTCGCTAAAAATACAAACCACTTGACAATCCCTTTTTAGTCTGCCTTGATTAGTCCAGGGCCTTATACCAAAACTCCTAGTGCAATTCCATTCCTACACGCAAAGCGCCTCTACCAACCACTACCTATATTTCTAAATCGAGGCTCGCATAGCGATGCCTCAAAAGCGCAAGCGACCAGATCAAGACCCCTCCGAACAAGAATTGTTGCCCTCATCCACACTCAAATCAACATCTTCTGACTCTCAGTCAAAACCCACCAGCGCGCGTCGGGCGACGCGTCAAACCCCAGTCATTCCACCAACACCAGTGACGCAACTACAACCTCAACCACGCACAGAAACGGCCGTACCACCTCCTATAATACCTACACTATCATCAGCTTCTTCGAAGCCAGTAACCTCGCCAGAGCAGAAGCGGAGTCGTGCCTCCTACGGTCGTCCTCAACTACCTCCATCACAACTCACGGCGCAAAGTCAACACCCCCCTTCTGTGCTGCGATGGGCTCCGCTTGAACAGCCAGGCCCAGCAGTAAGGGCCCCCCCTCACCATCTACATCCAACAACGATGGCAGCCATGCCCCCACCTCGGCCGATTGCCGCTGGTCGTCCACCGTCAGACTTGGTTGCGCCTGAGATCACCTATCATGTGCCCCAGTCGCATACAAACTCATTCCAGCGGACCTCAGCTCTTGTCCGGCCTCATGGCCCTACGGCACAACCACCACGTCTACTCGAACGACCGCCGCCTCCAACAGTCACGCCAGTTCATCCTCCGAAGCCTCCTGCCGCACCCTCTGTACGGCCGCCTCTTCGAGCCGATCGCAACATTGATAAAGTCGTGTTGGGTAATATTTGCTTCAGTACTTGGTATCCTAGCTACTATGGAAAAGAAGTGCTTGGGGAATCATCAGGCAATCCAGGCAAAACAGGCAGCAAGGACCTGGGGGCTAAGGATCAAGCTACAGGCGGTAAATCATCGTCCCGGCGGGATCGCGAACATCACCCAGTAGTTGATCGCCTCTACGTGTGTCCTACCTGCTTCAAGTACTCCAAGGAATTGGTTGCATGGTGTCATCATGTTCATGTGTGTGAGAAAAAGACTCAGATACCTGGTCGGAAGGTATACGTGCATCCAAGGGGGCGTAGAAAGATTCTTGTTCCCCATGATAATAAAACCTCAGGCCCCAAAAGACGGAAAGGGGAAGGAAACATTCGGTTGGTAGAGGAGATTGTCCAGGATGAGGGAGAATGGAGCATTTGGGAGGTTGATGGTGAAAAGGATGGTGTACGTTTATCCATTATGCCAAGGAGAGCCCCAATGCTAACTTTTTTTCTCAGCTCTTTTGCCAGAACCTGTCACTCTTCGCAAAGCTCTTCCTCGACAATAAATCTGTTTTCTTCGATGTCACAGGTTTTAACTACTTCCTACTTGTTTACACACCTCCGAGTCGATCTTCGCAGACCGCAACCGAGCCTGAACCCCCTTCGCCTCGAATTACGGGATTCTTTTCGAAGGAGAAAATGTCATGGGATAACAACAACCTCGCTTGCATTCTCATATTCCCCCCATGGCAGCGAAAGGGGCTTGGCGCGTTGCTAATGGCAGCCTCGTACGAAATATCTCGGCGGGAAGGCATTTTGGGCGGGCCGGAGAAGCCTATTTCTGATCTTGGTAAGAAGGGCTACAAACGTTACTGGGCAGGCGAAATCGCGAGATGGCTATTGACTATCAATATGGACCCAAAGACGCCCCAGAATGAGGTCCTCATGGATCTCGGCGACTGCAGTAAGGCAACCTGGATTCTTCCCGAAGATTGTCTCCAGGTGCTGCGAGATATGGGTGTTGTCGAAGAGGCCGGTTTGGGCCCAAAGAAGCCTGAGGAAAAGCCTGTCAGTGAAGCCGAGGCCGAGGAGAAGAAAGGCGAAGAAACGACAAGGACATCGCCAACTGCGGACGGAGTAGTTAAAGAAGAGACCGTGCCAGTTGTCAAGATGGTGCCGCGGGTACGGATAGACAAGCAGGCAGTCCGTCGATATGTTGCCGAGAATCGGATAAGCCTAGAGCGGATGTGTGATCGTGCTGGGTTTGTCGAGGGCTATGCGATCAAGGCTCCCGAGGTAGTGGAAGAAGACGTGGTCGAAGCAGAGGAGTGATGGCGTCCAGATATTATCGTTTTGCAATTCGCTAACATGTACCTATAGATTAGACGCTTCGGCGATAGTGATACCCTTGCTCGAATTAAACGAGCTTCCTCTCATCACCATTGTTCTCGTTCTTTTTGGATCTAGCAGGATCATCAAGGTCCTGTGTTCGCCTGTTCTTGATCTAGAATCATAGCTTTGTGCCATAATCCAGGTGTGACTAACAAGGGACTCGATCATATCATGCAATTAAGCTCCTGCAACTATCGTGGTTTACATAATGTGTCGGGATGCATGTTGACTACCTATGTCATGCCATTTTCTTCAGGTCGTGCCGAGGTTGAACGGGAAAATGTTCTCGATGCGATCGGAGGTACTCAGCATGGAAAGGCGCTTCAACGTTGCATCGGGGGATTCGGAAATGGCGCTGGTATCGTAAATGAGATTTCCAGCGTGTATTTGAATGGTATATCGAGGTCAATGGCTCTGAAATAGCCTTTCTTCTCATACCTAACTCTTGACTCGACACCCATCTTTGCCCGATCTAACGAGCTTTCCAAAAAGGGTAAAGAGCTTAGACAAGCTTGTGTAGTTTCGCACAGGGTCAAGTTTTTCAAGCTCGTCCCGATTTTGCCCTTGCCCAGTAGTGTGAGTACTGGCATTGGGACTGAGACACCCCTTGGGCCAAAGACTTTTCGTCGCCTGGAAGTTAGCGACTTTTTACAGTGCTTAAGCACCTGCCTAGGAGTTAGGAGTTAGGCAGTCTACACAATCCCAATCTCTCAGGCCCTAGTTGCCCCAGACTCCCAAGTGTTACCCGCTGCAGATTTGAGATTCGAGATTCAAGATGAGATGCGAAATATGGGGAGGACTCCTCTTCTCATAGACGTGGGAATGAGAACAAGGCTGGAGCTACCGATATACAATGTCAGCCCTTATTCTCACACGCAGTTATTATGTGGTTGCGGAAGTGGTTATGACAGTCTCAACGCAACTTGACCTCTTCCTGCTCTTACAAACCTTATCTGATTGACAAATGAGTTCTGTTCTTTGTACTCCGTAGCAAGAAGAGCATAAGCGGTGCCATAGTATCCTCAAAACGATGTTGCTATAGGGCTGGCTAATTGTCACTCGTAAAAACCGGTACATGACAGGCAGTGTTTGATAAATTGATGAGTATTTGGTCAAAACCACGGTACTCGTCATACCAACCCTTTCTGACATTCTTCAGCCTCGCTGTCGTGCAATTGATTATTGCAGGAGGTTGAAGGCTGCAGCCACCCGTTACTGTCTATCTTTTGATTCGCGCACTGTCCCACCTCATCGACAGCCAAACCTAAATTCAATCTGGGCTGTTTGATCGAGCGGGAAAAATTTTTCCTATCGCCCAACAATAACTAGGGACGTAGTAAAGGGCTAATCTACTGTCATGTCTCCCAGATCGTCAGTGAAACTACAATGCAGATCCAATCTTACTACTTTTGATATACTACGGTTGTTCATCATCATGGAGCATAGGTCGAGAGCTCGTTGTCCATTCACCTGGGCTCCCTTAAGAAAGTCACATCTAAATCAATGATCGATAAGCAAGTGGCAGGATGCTTCCGCGAGATCATCGAGAAGCCCAACACTCAAATGGTTGGCATTGCAGTAACTTGAACTTGTTGAGATACGACCCATCTGTACTGTACCATGTCTTTTTTTTTTATTGAAGACTTTCTCGTCCCTTGCCTCACAGTAATGACGTTACCTTCACTTTGTGGTGTCAAATGCATCCTTCAAAGTGCTATCACCATCCGCACACGCGGGAAACTCGTTCCTTGATTCGCCGATCAGGCTCTGTAAAAACCACTGAGAGAAACTTCAGCTCGTACTGTGTCCTGTCACTGTACACATCGCACTTGATTAAATGTGTTGCTGCGCTTGGCTCATACTTACAACTAATCAGATCCATTGCTCGGCACCATTCAATGTCCAAGTACTCTAATATCAACTCTGTTCTCATTCTGTTCTAGCCTTGGCTAGACAAGCGTCAGTACTGTAATGGTACCTTGTGTCATCAAGATAGAACTTGTCGACCTTGCGACCAGATGCTTTCCACAGTTGTATGGTTCTTACCATTAGAACGGGATTTATATAATTGATGGTAATAACAATTCCCTACTTGCTTTAAACGATGAGGCATGTTTTGAAGCTGCTGGCTGTATTGTCTTGGAGACCCGGTACGACCGTCGTTGTCCCTTGCCGCAAAATATCCTTTTAGTCCTAGTTGTAGGGGTTCTCGTTGTTCCGGCTTTGTCCCTCCTCCGTACCGAGATTTCACTCAATGTTGCGCGTTCCATTGCAGCCCTTCTACCATGATTCATGGTTTACCGCCAAGTGTGTCGCTGTGGTTGTAAAAGCCTCAGGCCTGAAGGTCTCTCAGTCCTTCCAGAGCAATCATAGCTCAGCATTGTTGTATCTCACTCCACCCGATTCCCTCCGACGGCTAAGCAGCCCGTGCAGAGCTCAATGCCCTTGCCTAATTCGCACCCGTGATATCATCCCCATTCCCATCATTTTCCAGCGGTCCTGGACTGCTTCATAGCGGGCAAATATCTTGTTTGTGGGAGGTTTTCGTCTGTTCAAGTTCGTGCTCAAGTTATATTCTCACCCGGGTTCGCCGCGACAATCATCTCTCCCATTCATCGCTGTTCCCTTCTTCCCAGCGTTGCCCCGGCTGACATCCTCACACCCCTGGCAATATCCACCCGTGTGGGCCCACCTATCCTCACTTTCTTCCCGGCTCCAGACGCTCTCTCTTCCCTTTTCCTTTTCCCACTACCGTCCTGTCTCGTGCTGAGCTCCGTATCTCTTTTCTTTAAACCTCCCATCAGCCTCTCCCTCTTTCAAACATCAACCATCTCCCCTCACACATCAATCACAATGGCCTCTTCTCGTGTCTTCGCCTCTCGCCTGGCCTCCCAGATGGCCGTCAAGGCCGCTCGCCCTGCTGTCCGAGCCCCCGTCGCTGCTGCCAGCAAGCGAACCATCTCTGGTAAGTTTCTGATGCGGCAAAAATTTTTCTTCGAGCTCAATTGAGCTGGTGTCGAACCCGACTCGATCGAACTTCGCCCATCACGATGAATGAACAATTCGCTCACAATCGATTCAAGGCGCCAGCCCTCTCCAGGCCATGAAGCGTCAGACTCTTCTCCAGGCCACCAGCCGCAACGCCTTCCAGGTCCAGCGCCGTGCCTACTCCTCCGAGATCGCCCAGGCCATGGTTGAGGTCTCCAAGAACTTGGGTATGGGTGCTGCCGCCATTGGTCTGACTGGTGCCGGTATTGGTATCGGTCTCGTCTTCGCTGCCCTCCTCAACGGTGTTGCCCGCAACCCTGCCCTTCGTGGCCAGCTCTTCTCTTATGCCATTCTGGGTTTCGCTTTCGTCGAGGCCATCGGTCTCTTCGATCTGATGGTTGCCCTCATGGCCAAGTTCGTAAGTCAATTCCCTATTCTCGCACTTTTATTCCCTTTCGAACATGAACTAACATGCTCCACTTTAGACTTAAATTATTTCCCAGCCAATTGGGTAGGCTCGTGCCGAATGATGGAGTCAACGAGATAGAGGAGGCTGCTGAGCGTAGTGTATTGTGCCATGTCTTCAGGAATTTGACATGGGTGCGCTTGATGCCAGCTTGCACGATAGAGGGGAGGTTGTCTTGTAATAGACGGGATAGATCTGGGAGTGACATTGGTCATAGGCACTTTCCTATGGTTAGAGTTGGGGAAATTCTGCATAATTCCTCCCAGGGATCAATTTGTAAAATAAAAAGCCTCATTCATCCCGCTTCTTCCAATGCATATGGATATTTTCCTTGTTCCACTATCACGAAAGAAATGGTTCATCTGATAATCGTGACTTCACATATCGATGGTCCCAATTGACGTCTCAATTAACCTTGAGTTGATGACATCGTTCCGAGTAGCTTTGTCCGCTGCATGAGAGCTGTAAATATGAGGCATTTGCTGAGCTCCCGTGGGCCGGTGCCGGGGGTTGGCGGGCTAGCCGGAGACAGTCTCGAAGACACTGTCCTTCCAGCTTAGCCGAGTTGACCCGGGCTTGGTTGGTCATGGTCACTCGGTGCTTGATGCCTGCGTTTCAAGGCATCTTTTCCGATCGAAGTTTCTTCATGATATGGAAAAAACAGATCCACACGGTGTAAATTCTACCCTCGCTAGCGTCTATCGCTAGCCGTAGCGCACAGCAAAGACCAATAGGGTGGGCATGAGCGAGTCGTTCGAGTGGGTTAAAAGCAACTGAATGATCTGTGGGATTTGATAGTGGAGCTGCCTGAGAGGGTATGTAAAGAAGGCAAATCCACCTGACGACAAAGCCTCGAGCTGGCCTGGAGTGATTGTTGGGAATACTGGTCGAGATGCAATGCTTTCGAGTTCCGGGAGAGTCAACATACCACTTCTGATGGGTTTTTCGGGAAGGCTTTGACTGCCATTGAGTAGCATGATCTCCATGAGTATTGCTAAAAGCACTCAACCATTATAGTCTGATCGGTTGCACCATCCGGAATTGACAACCGCTTCGACGAAACACACGAGGCTACGGCCGACAGGGTCCCATGAAAAGTTCTTCAATCAAGCAACATCGAGTTTTCGAGGAAGGCCAGGGCAACGTCTCGAACGAAATGGTACCACGAGCTCGAGTGAGCACGTCTGGACGCGCGATGTGTTGCACAAACGAGTTGGGTATCGACGGTTGATTATGGGGCCATAAGCACTTTGTAGGCCCAGAAGGCTTGGGCGGGTTGAACAGCAGGCGGTAAGAACGACGACATGCCAGGGAACTCCGGGGCGTTGGTGGAAATGGGTTCAAGTGAACAGCGACATTGGGGACGCTTCAGTGTGGATCGGGGGATTGGGATATATGTTGAAAATGTATCGGCGTCAATGACTAAATGTGTGTTTTGCCGTTGACACGCATACGGGGCTCATTTCTCTCCTGTTTTGCTTGTACTGCAAAAGCAGGAAGGCTCAGGCTTGGATGGGAGTAAAGAGAACTTCGTCACAAACCTGGATACAGGATCATGAGGCTTTGGTCAACTCTCTAGCAGATTATAGGCCTGTCTGTCTATTTGTCAGTATGCCGCCGCGGAACCGTTCATCTCAGAAGTCCTGCTTTGACTTACTTTATAGATAGATTATCGTGTACTTTGTTTCAGGCCCACTCGACTCCACCGTTCTCGAAAGATTGGTGTCGTCCTTGCTGGTGTAAGTCGCTCAAGGGTCACAACGAAGCTCAATGCGGGCACAACGACTTGGGAATCAACATCAACAAACAAGAAAGAAATCAGAAGGAAGAAAGAGATGTGAATGCTGCGTCTTGGGTTTCATCCTGTCTCTTTCCCCTCACTTGGAATCACATGACCTGCTGGTCTTGCCTGGCCACTTACCACTCTCTGTTGTGTCAAGGACATAGGTAGGCAACATCATCGACGTGATCCGGGAACTATGGCTTGGTCAGGAGAGGGCGGATGCAGACGACGGCAATGGTGTGCGTGTGCTTGAGACATTAGCTGTCGGCGTTCTTCTCACCGTGCCTGTGAACCGGATCGAAACTGGGTTGGCGGAAGAAGCGGCAAGACGAGGACAAAGATGCAAAAGGCAAAAAAGAAGCAGAGTAGGGGATTCAAGGGTTGGTCCTATTGTTATTGACAAAGCCAGGTTTTGAGTAATGCCACGGCGACAGAGTGAGATTATCCGAGTCACAAAATGAGGGGAAGTCAACGCCGTGGCTGCCGTGCAAGAGATGAAGGGGGCAATCAGCCGAAAAGGGTCTCCTGCATTTGGCAGGAACAGCCTCTGGATGGTACCTTCCCGTTTCCTGCGATTGGCCATTGCCACCCATCCACGCCGCGTTCCTTGGACGTTGGGGTGCCATCGACCACCATCCAAGCCGTCAGCAGAACCCAAATGGACGCGTAGTGGTTGTGATTTGTCAAAGCGCAAGGGGAAAGGACATTCTAGCCTACGGTTGCCATTTTAGATAATTTAGCTTCTGAAACTATGTCATTGTGAATAGCTTCTAGTTTCTATTGCCCAGTGCAATGGCTTATATAACTTCTCACGCAATAATTCTGAATATCATTTGCATTAAAGTCAGCAGTCATTACAGTCAGAAACCATTCAAAGCGGGGGAAGTGGAAAATCCGGGGTAATTAGGGTGCGGGTAACATTTGCCTTCCTTCCGTAGTGGAGCTGCATTACCGTATCACTTTCCCCGAAGGCAGGCATTGGATGTTCAATCGGGTTTCGCAGGGTTAGCATCCTAGACACCTTGTCCCCATCATTCGATTCCTATGTCCAAGTGCTTCGATAGCCAACAATTCAGGTTTTATTCGTGCATACTACGTAGTACAGTCTCCAGTATTTTAATGCGAGACGGTTGCTTAACAGGCAAGTAGGTGCCGTCTCGGAGTTTATACCCTGTTCGATCGTCGATGTACCGTCCACTATGGCTATTGATGCTGGTATGGTTCGACAAACAATCAGAAGAAAACATTCTCCGTATTGTAGACCTAGCTAGGGAAATGATATAAGATAATGACTGCTGGTCGAAGGGAATGAGGAAAAAAACTCCTTTTTTATAAAAACAAAAGTCCGCAGCGAGTATCATTGTCATTGCAAGGACAGGAATCAAGCATTTACTACTAATCCATCGAGCACACCTTGGTAACGTGCAGTGGGACTTTCCCACGACAACAATGATAGAGGCCAGAATAGCTACTGATATGAAAAGTTAAACGAGTTACCGGCGGCTGTTCCATAAATCATGCATTTAATATACAAGCTGCTGGGATACGAGAAGTATATTTGTCCAGTACACTTCCAGCATGCGGGCTCACCAACTTCTAACTGTCGATAATAGTTGGTTTGAAGATGCAGAATGGTCCATTTGATTATACAAAAGTTCAGCTTCGACAGAATAACAATCCCAGAGTAAAAGTTTTAATCAGCCGCAAATGAAGCCATAATGATTAAGCTACTAACTAAAAGCCGGGCCTTCCTACAGCCTACCTATGCCGTAGTCTGGGACCCAAAACTCCTGTTTTCGCCGTGGTACCCGGCATCCAACACCCTGAATTTATTTTTTGAATGTTGCACTTCGTTCTCCTCTCACTGGGGGCGCTTTGCGTGCTCCCTTGATGTCTGTGTCCGCAGACTTCGAGTAGGGGTCGAAAACCTTCTTCCTGCCCTTTCCGTCTGCCTGTCCACCATTAGATTCCCTGTTTGAATGGAGCACCGAGGTAGCCTTGCTGTAGTCGAAAGGCACCGCGTCAAACTTCTTGGTCTTGTCGTCTTGCTTCTTTTGCTTCTTCTGAGCTTTGCGAACCTTCTTCGCTTCTTGTCGTCGGAGTCGCTCTTCTTCAGCCTTCTTCTCCTCTGCCTTCCGAAGCTTGCGGCGAGCGCTCCTGGATGCTTTTTGCGAGGGTTTGTCTTCGACAGTGATGACTCCACCACCCTCTTGCATCTGCTCATCACTATCAGATTGTGATGAGTCCGTGCCCTCTTCACTTGACTCGGATTCTTCGATCGCTTCGGACTTTCGCTTCTGACCCCTCCTCAACGTAAACTCTTCGTCAGCCTCTTCAACCGCAGCATTGCCAGCTGCGCTCTCCACGTTATCTGTTTGCTCAGAGATTTTGACTTCTTCAGCGGCTGCATCGTGTTGAACATCTCCTTTAATCGAGCCTTGTTGTATGAATCTCTGCCAAGGGAACGGAATAAGCTCATCCCCAGTTTCGGTTGGTCGCGTTGAAGGATCCCATTTAGAGCTGATCGGCATATCGCCAAATAACTGCGACCGAGTCAGCCTACTGACCGTGATCTCTCCATCAAGGTCCGGTAACTTTGTAGTTTGCCTGGCTGCAATAGGCATTCCAATCTTCCTCACACTATCCGGCGCCATCGAGGTAAAGAAATGAAGCAAGTTGGGCCCACCCTTTGCTTTGGTCTCTTTGATTTGTTCCCAGATCTCATTGAAACGCGGTCGTGCTAGCGACGCATTCAGGGGTAACAAGCTGTGTAAGGCCTTTGCGTCCGGGGGGTTGATTCGGGCGATCTCTGTGATATCCCTGGTGCTGAGAACGTAGTTGGTACTCTCGTCCTCTTTCCTGGCAGTGTTATCTCTCCACCTCCACAGAGCTCTGAAGACAGCAAATTGTTCGCTATCGAATGCCAAGTGCGAGTTCTTGAAAATATATCCATACCAGCCACGAGAGCCTTCGCCAGTTTCTTCATCATAACCGGGATGTTCGTAGCGAGAAAGTGACTGTTCCTTTGATTTCTCCACTGCCCGGCCAATGTAGTCTTTGTCGACATCACCTCTGTCAGAAGCAGCAACAAGCTCGTTTCGTACCCGATCGTAGATGTAGAGCAGGTAGTGGGTGTCGGACCGAGCATAGTACATCATCTCCTCGGGTAGTGGGCGTATCCTCCAGTCAGCCAATTGATACTGCTTGTCTGCATCAAAATCGACGAACTTAGACAATAGGTAGGCCAAGCTCTTGGCTGGATAGTGGAGTTGCTCGCACGCAAAGAAGGTATCGAAGAGACCATTCACATACAGTCCCAAATCTCGCTGAAGCCAAACCATGTCCATGTATGCACCATGAAAAACCTTTTGATGTGTTAGCTATCATTTTTACTGCACGAGCTCAGGAGACAAACCTTGACGATATTGGGATCGGTGAAAACTTGGTTCAGAACCTCAAGTTTATGGCGCCAGGGTTGTAGAGTATCTACGATCCAGTCTTTCTCTCGCGTGCTGATTTGCATGAGAGATACAAGTCCAACATAGGACCTAAAATCGTGGTGTTCCAGATCTATCGCAATCTCTTTGGCGCGCTTCAGTTCCTCCAGCATCTCCAGAACATCCTCATATGTGTCGACAAAAGTCGCCGCGGTTGTTTCTGCTGGCTGGTACATGATGGGTTCGGATTCCTCGAAGACTCGTTTCGGATACGACATACGGACAATTTCGTGTTCATAAGGATGTTGGTATCTGTGAACCGAACATTAGTATTTGACTATAATCAGTGGTCTAAAATCGCAAATGATTCACGGAGAGTGGTTTCGAATATGGCAGACATACTGTGGTGTGCCAGCTTCATTAGGGACGACCTTGAGGCTTTCTTCCAGAGATAGCTTGGCATTTGGCTTCGACGTAAGCATCGGTTTCCAAGGAGCAGAAGCAAAGTTATCGGGCTTTCGTTCGAAAAGGAGTTGAGGCTTGGTCATATTGGCGTTCCGGATAACCTTGTTCGTGGACTTGGGCTTCTTGGGCTTGTTCGCCTTCGTTAATTAGCTGTAGGACCCCAATCAAGGTACATTTGACATACAGGATCAGGTATGGGTGGCTCCTTTCTCTTGACAAGCCCTGTGTATTCATCCAAGGCTGTGTCGGCCTTCTCGAGTGATGAATCGACAACGTCGACGACGCCCCTCCAGTTCATCTCGATGTCTTCCACATCTTCAAGCTTGGGCGCCTTGACACCACACGCCTTACCGGCAGTCAGAAGAAGTTGTGTGGAGAGCTCGAGGATCCGCGAAGTTCGATCTTCGAGTAGTTGGCCCACGCCAGGATTGACTGTCCGTTGGAAACTTAGGTCTTCGGCGGCGATTCTGTTCACAGTCTTGATTGTGGAAATAAGTGACTTCTGGACACTCTCCTGGAGCGACTTGAAGTCTTGAGATTGCTCCATGTTTGCGACAGGAGATGCACGTGGCGCGTGCAGTTGGTAGCTGTGCCTAATGTCGCGATGGAGTGTTGATTCTACAAAAATTCCTAGATTTTGTTACGCTTATCGATAAGATAAGATCCCAGTTCGCTGCGCGTTAATTAACTGTGCCTAATAATTTTGGTATGGTAAATTCAGTACCTAGGTACCTAGTCTAGGTTAGTAACATGGTAGTTGCGAGAGTGAGGATGAAAACTTTGGGTGAAAAGTTCAGAATACACTTTTAGAAGGAGGCAAATAATTTTTTCCCCATGTCTCTATATACCTTATATCTGCGTAAAGCGCCTTGTTGCGGCTATGTATAACATACACACCTCCGTCATGTGAAAGAATAAAGACATCTCTAGATGTCTAACCCCCACACTTCAAGCCAGGGGATGCTTCCTTTGTTGTGAACTTCAAGTTTAGTGAGATCCAGAAATCAAAATGCAACATTGATATATGTGGTATATGTCAGTGTTTTATAGGTAGTATAGCTTTTGCGCAGACGAGGAAATTTTAGAACGGGAGATTCGTTTCATTTATGTTTACCTATGCCAAACGCCTGAGGTGAGCTGGAGCTGGCGCCAGCCTAGCATGCCTGTAACATGTTCATCATACGGACCACCAAACAGCCCTCATAGTCGATTGGAACACGACGAGGAAATGCTTATCGAAAAGCAGCCACAGTTCCCAGACACTCGTACTTGGACCAAAGATACCCAGGTAGATATTGGAGCAATTTGGTTGCGGCTACCGGGCCGACGGTTATGCAAACCTCGCAGATTTGAGACGGGCAGATGGTTGCAACCTAGTGATAAGTCTGGGTGCAGGCTCCCGTCAATTCTCTTATTTTCGGAGGTGCCAGAGGTTCAGGACGTTATGGTCCGGCCGATGAACCCCATCCAGGAAAAAACATGGCCTTGTCCCCGTTATCAATTGGTTCATTAGCCTGTGTGTAATGGTAAAGCCCACTTCGTGAAAACCAACGGCAGAAGATTATCTAGTGCTTGGGCATTGTAACCTAGGTATCTGATAGAACCCGGGCGAAGAGTGCCCTGAATGCGTCACTTTTCCATCACTACAGCTGGCTGAGCTGGCCTCGGGGAGCAAGAAAACATTGGACCTTGGTACAGTGTATCAAAATAGACTCAATAAACGGTATCCTAAACTTATGCTAAGCTACCTAAGTCTTTTTGTCATTTAGGATCAAGGTTCTGAGTCCCTTTCCGGGCTGGCTGTTTATGGAGTCACAGAATCAAGCTTTGTATCACAGATGTGGAGACCCGCACACTCTTGACCGGTTTTTGCCATTAACTGAATTCCTTCAAAACATCGAGAATAAAGATACTGCCCATAATGCCCGTATAGTGGCCGATGAATCGATCCCGTCTCCGGAAACACCTCCGGGCTGTCCTCCGGTTCAAACCAAACAGACCTTTAGAAGCACCAATAGGCAGATGTATAGATGTGGAGAGCTAGTTCACACCCGAGCCTCTCGATTCGTTCTCATTGTTACTGTACACGAAAGTCATGCCTCGTGGGTGTTTGACAGGCGTAGGATGGTGTAGGGTGTCCAGTGGTGTTTTCCTTTGACATTAGCGACCCGGCCCGTCTCATTCTCATCTTGAAGTAAACGGCCCGGATCTCGATCTCAGCGAATAGAGTACAACCGGAAGGCGGAAGCTATCGGCTTGCGGGATAATGCCTACTAAGGGAAAAGAAAGCATGAGACATTACATATTGCAATGAGCTCAGATCAGGTATATGGTGGGTGAAATAAAGGGGAGCATGAGAGAACAAGTTGTTGATCTCATGTTGTCGATCTCCCATGTTACTACAAATGTGCACGAATTTGCACATGTTAAAGTGAATCGTAAGTTTGTTAGCGCACTCTCCAACCCATGAACTAAGGTGTTATCAAAATCAGGCACAAGGTAAGGTAAGTAAATAACAAGTGCTGTGCGATCAGCTACCCAAACTACACTAATGTACCATACTAACCCGGCCAGCCTGTGTAGTACCTACCCAGTACTGACTGGTTGCGGGCGGGCAGGTGCCAGATGCTCCTCACTTGCAACTTCTTCTTATGCCCCTCAGCCCCATCCATGCTTCTGGCCAGTTTCTGCGATATTCTTTTGCTGTTTTGTTAGAACCTGATCTAACTTATCCCCTCTAACTTATCTCAACTTCTCGTTCGAAGCATGATCTTATTGATCTCATTAGATTAACTTGCTCTACTGCTCCTCAACAGTTGCAGACACATCTGACTTTCGATATCAACAGAAAGTCCTTGTTTCTTCAATTCTTTACCGTCTCCGCTTACCACGCTCTTCTCCAATAAATCGACTGACCTTACGCGCAATAGCGTCATCGTTTCACTACTCAACAGCCCAAAGCCCCAAAGCTCCTACACTAACTCCACTCCTGGGGATCTACGCCTCTCGGCTCTAAACCAACTGCCAGGTCAATTCCCTGCCCCTCCACACTCGACAATCGATCATCGGCCATCGTCCACAAAGAACCGCGACGAGGCCGACTACACTCTGACTTTTTCTTTCTCAAGTTTTCTTCTTCAACCTTCCAATATCCTAAATTTCCACGTTTGAGATCATTTCTTCCAATACCGTCATTATGCCCGGCGCTGTTGATGAGAATGGCCAAGCTGCCCCAGGCCGACTGTTGCTGCTCTCTAATCGATTGCCCATTACAATCAAGCGATCAGAAGATGGTAGCTATTCATTTTCCATGTCTTCTGGAGGTCTTGTCACGGGTCTCAGTGGTCTCAGCAAAACCACCAGTTTCCAGTGGTATGGTTGGCCAGGTCTCGAGGTTCCTGACAACGAAGTCGAGGGTATGAAGCAACGACTGAAAGACGAGTACGGCGCGCACCCGGTTTTTATCGACGATGAACTTGCCGACAGACATTACAATGGGTTTTCTAGTAAGTAGTACGGGTTTGACACTTCAAGAATGTTCCTGACATGATCTTTGCAGACTCAATTCTTTGGCCTCTTTTCCATTACCACCCCGGTGAGATTACATTCGACGAGTCCGCTTGGGCCGCATATCAAGAAGTCAACCGCCTCTTTGCCAAGACCGTTATCAAGGACGTGCAGGATGGTGACCTTATTTGGGTTCATGACTACCATCTGATGCTCCTCCCCCAAATGCTTCGCGAGGAGATCGGCGAATCGAAAAAGAACGTCAAGATTGGCTTCTTCCTCCATACACCATTCCCCAGTAGTGAAATTTATAGGATCCTGCCTGTCAGAGAAGCACTACTTACTGGACTTCTTGACTGCGACCTTATCGGATTCCATACATACGACTACGCTCGTCACTTCCTTAGCAGTTGCTCCCGCATTCTCGAGTGTCCCACGACCCCCAACGGCGTCGATTGGAATGGTCGTTTTGTGACAGTTGGCGCCTTTCCTATTGGAATCGATCCCGACAACTTCGTTGAAGGACTGAAGAAGCCAAAGGTGCAAGAACGTATCGCTGCACTCAGCCGAAAGTTCGAAGGTGTCAAGCTCGTCGTTGGAGTCGATCGTTTGGATTACATCAAGGGCGTTCCTCAGAAACTGCACGCTCTCGAAGTGTTCCTCACTGAACATCCGGAGTGGATCGGTAAAATCGTCCTGGTTCAGGTTGCTGTTCCTTCGCGGCAAGACGTCGAAGAGTATCAGAATCTCCGTGCCGTGGTCAACGAACTGGTCGGCCGGATCAACGGAAAGTTTGGTACCATTGAGTTCATGCCCATTCACTTCCTCCACCAATCCGTCACTTTCGACGAGCTTACTGCCCTGTATGCTGTATCTGACGTATGTTTGGTCTCATCGACTCGAGACGGTATGAACTTGGTCTCCTATGAATACATTGCGACACAACAGAAGAACCACGGCGTCATGATTTTGAGTGAATTCACAGGTGCTGCTCAATCGCTCAATGGTAGCCTCATCGTCAATCCTTGGAACACAGAAGAGCTTGCCAATGCTTTACATGACGCCGTTACCATGAGCCCCGAACAACGCGAAGCCAACTACAAGAAACTCGAACGTTATGTTTTCAAGTACACAAGTGCTTGGTGGGGTGCTAGCTTTGTTTCTGAAATGACTCGTCTCAGCACTGAGGGTTCTCAGCCCAAAACTCTGCGCAACGTCTCCGGGGCTGTAATCGGACTGGAGCAGAAAGCCCAACAGGCTGTCGCTGATCTTGAGAAGAAGGCCGAGGAACTATTAACCATTGACGAGAAGAAGGAAGCTGATTCACAGGCAGAGCCTTCGCAATAAAAAAATGTCTCGTAGCAGGGAAGGACATCGGTGTGCAAGAACGAGTTCACGGTTTGGGCAAGCGGTCATGATTTGGGTCTCATTATAAATTGTTTTCTTTTGCTATAATAAAAAAATATTTATGATGAAGTCATCGGCCTTGTTTCTGAGTGTGCCGATTGCGTTTAAATGTTCATTCAGATGTGAGTTCTTGTCATCGAATCATGTGTGCATATGTCAAAAGTCAAGGACTCTTTCTATTTCTACCCATGGGGACCTACAATAGCAATGCCGTGGGCAAATGTAAGCTACCATGGACCCGAAGATGGTAAAGTGCATTGATTGCGATGAAAATGCATCAGCAGATGGTATCTAAACAAAAAGAGAGCAGACAGGTTACGAAGCTCATACATAGTAAATTCCAAAGTCCACCAAAACTCCGTCTCGGGTCTCATCATGAAGTTGTAACACTTCGAAGTACTACCCTAATTTGCCGAATCAACCGCAATTACGCAAGTGACAATCTATTCCACTCAATAAGGTGCATTGACAATATCGTCCTTTCCAAGTTTGTATCTGCCACTGTCTCGGGTCCCGATGCGTCCAGAACCTCGACGCGAATCACTCAGTCGAACGTTACCAATGATGCTCTCGCGGGTGGGTTTTCTTAGACTTTGTTTTGCAACCATGTTTACTTCGTTGGGCAAAGCAACAATGACGTTCTTGTCCGAGCCGTATTTGAAGTCGTCCGCTTTGACCTCCTCTTCATAACGCTTAATTTTATAAGCTGCCTTCATACCCCGAAGGATTCGCTTCAGGTTCCATTCGATGATGTAGGGACCAGTTGCAGTGATGATGCTTGTCTCCTCTGCACCCTCTCCAGTATTGAATTTGGCAGGAGTAAAATCCACGGGTTTTCCAGTCTCGTGGTAGAACTGGGCGACATGCTCAGGGGTAAGGGCGAGTCGTCGGGGATGCGGCTTGTCATTGGCAGCGAAAGGCTTCTCGAAACCAAGCTTACCCTCGTTCTTTCCAGACTTCTGTTGGGCGTCAACGAGCAGGATGTAGTTCTTGGTTGTTCCCAAGATCCACCGGCCATCGGCAGAAACGTCAATACCAGTGATGGGGTCACCAAGTGCAGGAAGCTGTGTCTTGGCTCGAATGCCGAGCCGGTCAAAGAGACGAATGTCACCCTTATTACTTGCAACAGCGATGTAGCCCTTTTCAGTAGTTGCGAGGGCAGAGAAGTCGTTCTTCGAGGCATATTGCTTCATATCGGCATCAACAAGCTTGTTACCGGAAAGACGGGGATCAACTCGGTAAAGAGCATTGTTTGAGACACCCAAGAAGGTCTGTTCAGAGGTCATCTGCGCAAACTTGTTTTCGGGGGCGAATGTGACAACAGGGATATCATCGTGAATGTTCCACTCATCCACAACCTTTCCATACTCTAGGTCCATACGGTAGAGCTTGTTGGGATCAATCTCATTCTGCAAGATGAGATCTCGATCCTCGCTGTGCAGCATGACTTTCTTCGGATTCATGAGTTTGCCTGCAGGAGTTGTGACTTTGGAAATGTTCGTGGAGAATTCGAGGTGATTGTTGGGTGTATGTTTGAATACACCAATCTTGGAGCCGCGAACGACAAATGAGCGGTCATGCTTGTAACCAACAGCCAGTTGCGAGTTGACCTCACCATCAGCGTTCTTGGGGAAGCTACTATCGTTCTCCTCATCTGTGTCGTACTCCTCCTCTTGCGCGCGATCATCCTCTAGCTCTTCTTCATCCTCTTCCTCCTCCTCCTCCTCCTCTTCTGTGGAAGGCGCATCTTCCATAGTCAGATCGCCAAATGCGTCAAGAACATACTCGCGTTCTTTGTCTTGCATCTTCGTCCACTTAGTCTCGTTCAGCTTCTCCCAAATGGCTTGCATAATCGCTTCTTGAAACTTTTCCAAGGTGGGCTGATCCTTAAATCTGAGAAGCCATGATCGCGCAGCTCCATCGCTACTGAAATGATTGAAGACGAAAGAGAGATATTCAAAATCAAAGACAGGGTTGAAGTCAGCGACGACAGGAGTGCCCAGATACGCCCTATCGTTCGACTCAATCTGGAGCCAGTAATTCCATTTTCCGACTTCTGAGACTTGAGCAATGACGGAATCATCAACGAGAGCGAAATGACCAGGCTGAGGGTCAAAAACATGGAGTTCAGCCACAACAGCAGCATATATCTCCAGAGCCTCGGGAGGGTTGCTAGCGTCCGGACCAGTCAGGACTGGGGCTTCGATTTCCTGTTCGGGCACGAAGGCAGGCTCGCGCTTCGCAGCGGAATTTGCTTGGGTCTTAGATAACATATCGTCGACAGATTCGATAGATCGAGCCAACGTTGGGCTATGCAGGGGACTAGCAGGCGGTAACGGGTCCTCTTCTTCAAATTCGAACTGCTGAAGGTCGGAGGCTGTTGCTGTAGAGTGCGACTTGCGATACTTGCGCTCGTATTGGCACTGCTGAGCAACTTGCACAAACTGATGTACCTGAGATGATGTAACAGAAGGGTCGCAAACGAACTGGAAGAGGTCACCAGTATCACCGCTTAAATCCTTCCAAGCAAGGACTTTGTCACCACTCTCGCGAATCTCAGAACGGAAAGATAGGGCCTCGTCGAGTAGGAAGGTCTTCTCGTCTTTCTCAGATGCGAGGGCGTCGATTTCGGCGTCTTCACCCTCTTCTTCGGCAAGAAGCTCTGCCTCACCTTCTTCAAAGACGCGTTGAACAACAAGCTGATACTGGAACTCCTGATTTGTACGTCGGATGCGGATAGCGGAGTCTCGAAAAATGAGTTCGGAATAGCCCTTGGGAGATAAAGGCCGAACAAGGTAGAGCTGTCCCTGGGGAAGCTCGATCAATGCCTCCTGCGTGCTTGAACCGAATATCAGTTTGCCGACTTGAGAACGATAGTGTCAGTAGACTTGCACGAGTGTGAAAGCGGCGTGGTAGAAGGGGGAAAGATGTAAAAGGGGTGGGAGAGATACAAAGCAGCGAGCCTGTTCCTCTTTATGCTCAAGATGTAGATGTTGGTTGTAAGGTGGGAGCAGGGATGATGCGGGGCAGTTACTTACTTCCTCGTAAGGCGAACATGCTGACCCTGGGCTTTCAACAGAAGAAAGAATCGGGCAAAGATATAAAGAAATGCGGCACTTGCGCGGTTGGTGTTACCTAAGTTATTGTTGTAGGCGCTGAATCAGGGAGTTGTGGGGAGTATTTCCCTCAGGTTAGGATGGAATATTAGGAAAGGAGGAAGGTGGAAGTTGACGATGCTGTCGGTGCACGACAAACAAATAAAAAAGCTGTGACGTGACGAGACACCAAAGGAGGAACAGGGTCACTAAGGCACCTTAGGTACTTCTTTAGGCACGGTAGGCAACTCCTGCGTTGTCATGTGACAGCAAAAAGGAAATGGAAAATGCACCAAAGGCGGGATTGATTGGACCAACAGCTTAGGCAGGATCAAGCTTGAAGGTGTAAGGAGGACGAGTGCGTCATAACATGGAGAAAAAGGCCGTGACTCCCACCTTTTTTCTTTTGTGTACTTTATTAAAGAAACCTGGGTTGGGAGGGGTGAAGAAGGAGGGGTCAATAGATGTTTGCCACAGCTGACGTGCGCCACTGAGGCTAGTGGACCAGGGGCATCTGATAATGTTTGCAGCTTAGGTCAGGATGAGGAGAAGATTGGCTTGAGGGAAAGAGAAAGCTCAAGACTTCCACCCTGGCCGACAAAAAAGCAAAAAAAAGAAAAAAAAAAAAAAACCCCCAAAAAAAGACCTAGGGATGCTGAGTATGAATTTATACGGCCTTGAGACTACCTACTAGCTATCCCTAGCATCGTGGCTTGTTCATAAGAACATCAAGATTCTTTATCGAGTTACTTCACTTAAATGACCACTTAATAAACTGTGATTCACGAAAATGTCGGTTAGCTACGTCAACTGTTGGTAATACTAGTGACATAAATCTTCATCCATGTCACTACACGTATATAATAGTTTGATAGAATTTGCCATATGTACCTTCCCGCTATTGTCCTCAGATGGTGAATTCATTCTGGCACATGCAAGATCTCCAACAAACATTAGGCGAGTGTATATATTCTTGCTTCGTCAAAGTTCACTTTCAGCCTGAGCACGAATACCTTCCTCCTCTTGATCACCGACTTCATATCCCTCCCATTCATTAGGTGGTTCCGGGCGAGAAATACCAGCAAGTTTGTCTGTAGTCAACCGGGCCACATTCTTACCCATCAAAGCACTGGTCTCCATGCACGATACGAAGCTCTCAATACCAGACGTGTAGTACACGCCCTCACCGATAATAGGGTCCTCAAATGTGACACGAGGGAGCTCAACGGGGTAGGAGTTGAACCAGTGAGGGTGATACCAAGAGATAGCATCGGAAGTGCTTGCATCATCCTGTGCCTTTCCAGAAATCACAGAGTCTGGGATGTCGATACCCAAAAGACGTGTGAGGAAATCGGCAGTGACCGGTGTGGGCGAGAAGATCTTATAGACACGCTCCTTCTGAGATGTCTTAGGGTTGATGAGATATTTCAATGTGCTAATAGAGTAGAAGCCAGTACGACCGACTCCCTCGGCCCCCTTTCTCGGTTCTTCGTCTTCACCAAGAGTAGTGTAGACAGTAGCGGGCGCTTTGCTTCCGGCCTTCAAGCCAAAAAATTCGGGACTAAGCTCCAATGGTGATGTAAAGAGTGTAACGTACAGTTTGGTATAGGGGATCTCATCGATTTTGCGATCGAGAACACCCTCTCCAGCTTTAATGTTACTGAACTGCCAGGGGTTGGCGATGATGATGTTATCGAACTCAACATCGTATTTTTTCGAAGTGCCGTCCTTTGAGCTGGTATCTTTCGTTGTAATGATGTACGCTGGCGAAGATGACCGCGGTTTCTTTTGGACTTTTTCGATTGAAGCCACAGTCGTGTTGCGAGACACAGTAGCCCCACTCTCCATCACCATATGCTCAAAGATACGCCAGTTGCCGCTATCCACAGACATCGCGTTGTCGGTTGCCAACGAAACCTATCGTAGTCAGGCAAGAAGCGTGCAAGGGACCATATCTTCCACTCACTAGAGTCTCCAGACCATGAATATAAGCCAGATTGGAAGCATAGTTGACACGTGTGCCAACCTGTAAGATCTCACGGGCGAAACGAGGATCAATTTCCTGTCCAGTTAGTCATCATCTGTTCTCAATTAAGAGTTTGAACTTACGTTTCGCTTCAACATCTGCTCTCCCGTTATACTTGTAATATCATTCCATCCCAACTGTTCGGCTCTCTGAGTGAGCGACTTGAAAGGAAAGTAAGGTGCATCGTATAACTTGAGGAAATGTTTGACCATGGCATCCACGATTTGCTTGGACCTGTAGGGTGCGAGCCCATATCTCCAGAACATCTTGGCCAGATCCCACCATGCCCAAGACCCTTCAGTCGTCTGAAAGACAAACTCGTAGCCATCCCATATAACAGTCACATCATCCTTCTCGAGGCGGTGGGGCTCGCTCACTGGGAGATGGTAGCGTTCACTGGCGTTGGCAAGAATATGATTGGCGCCAACAAAGATAGACGCGCCGAGCTCGATGGGCATGGAAGGGTCATTATACGCAGGGACTGTCAATGTACGGCCTCCGATGCGATCCGTCTTTTCAAAGATGGTGATATTAATAGCAATATTCTCTTCTATAGCATATTGCCACAAATGAAAGGCTGCTGAGGACCCAGCAGCTCCAGCGCCTACACTCCAAGTTAGTATATACCAATTCTGATATAGGGATTGACGGGGAGCATTGTGACGGAGTACATCTATAGCACTTGGTGTTTGTGTTTTAATCATGTCTCTAAAATACCGAAATCAAGTACGAACCAATGATGGCAACGTTGTGAACATCTTCTGCTCTACACAGGACGCTTGCGAGGGCGCCGAGCAGAGCAAAAGGTAACGTGCTGGTTAAATACATCATGTTTCACGACAATGAGATGAATATGTAGAATCCAGGTCGCCTCGTGCATTCCGAAGAGAGAAATCGAATGATGACCCGAGTGAGACGTGAGCGTCCATTCACGTGACGCAGAAGCTGTTGGCTCCAGGCAAGGACACATAGGTAAATAATGTGCCCAAACAACTCCAAGCTCAACAATGGACATAAGCAGTGTGATGTGCAGTCTCCTACACAAAGGAAAAGGGACCGGCGTTGGATTGATTGATTAAGTTAGGAACCCGAACAAACACATTGTTTCGGGGGCTGGTTTTAGTAGATCATGGATGGATTGTTCACAAGCCAACACGCGCTGCTAATACCATCCCCTCCCCAGTTGCAATCAATCAGCGTTCATAAGAATTGGCGTGCAACGGCCACCAAGATAACAGAACACGGTAGTGTTTCAACAATAAATTTGGTATCTCAATGTCCCACTAAGTTCCCTAGTGATTCATCCTTGTGAAATCCAGAAAATAATTCATACCCAGGCTCACGCCGTTTTGCGCAACCCCTCGTTCTCGTAACCAAGATTATCCAGGGAATCCTTATCCATCCCCATAAACGCCAAGCTAAATGCAAAATAATGCAACCTTCCAGTGAAAATAGCGATTTAGGGCCAAGAAGGTCACACATGATTATACAAAAAGTCTTTTTTGGCCTTCCATATTCGTGAAATCCGTAACCCCTAATCAAGTCGTGAAATATGAAATGTGTAATAAGTATGCTGAAGTAATAGGTGCAGATTAAGCGCTTTCCTTGCTACTGCTGTAACCACTTTCAATCGCTCCAGCAGTATCAACAGAACTCTCATCGTGTGAAAGCGCCGGGTTGGCGCTATTGCTCTTGCTTGCGCCCCGAGCAGTGCCAGCAGCCGCAGCAGCGCTACTGGTACGGCGTACGGCTTGTCGGGGCCGATTCGGTAACGCCTTCGGGTCTCGACTGATGTCGTAAATATTCTGATTCGGCGAATCATCAGGTTCATCACCTTCCTCGTCGCCACTGCTAAGATCAACGCCATCAGGATATCCATCTGAACGGCGTTGCACTGTTCGTCGGCCAATAAGATCTCTTAAGGACGACGACATGTCGGCATCGTCTGAATCATCATAATCGTCATCGGCTGTAGACTCGGTAGGGCTGAATGGCGGAAAGAAGATTGCAGGGGGAGGCAGCGAAACTGGTGTCAGCCGCTTGATACGGCCTGACATGTATTCGATTTCAATGGGAAGAGAATGCGTAGCAGGAAGTGATTTTGAAGCTCCCAAATCCGGTGAGGACGTTGACATAGTTGCCAATCGCCGAATGATACCATCCGTGTTTTCACTAAACCTTCTACCACCAACTTGCGGTAACGCAGACAAATCGTCTTGCTTAGGCCGCTTGGTTGAAACAACAACCATGAAATGGTCTTCGGGTAAAACTCCTCCTATGCCGCAAGGCTCAAGGGGAAAGTGCTGCATGTACTGTGCATTATCAGACCACGTGAAATCCAGATCAACCTCGCTCAAATCGTCGGCATCGTCGGTCAGGCTGGGTGGATCTTCACTATCGACATCCATCGCTGTACTTTGCTGACTAGACAAGAGCCCACGATCGGTCAACGGCCGATAGCTGATGAAAGAACCAGAATCTGTTCGTCGGAGAGGTGATGGGGGGATCTTGAAGTTGTCTTGATCTGTCTGAGTCTGACCAGCAGCGCGCATCTGCGTCGTTGGCGACATATCTCCCGGATCTCCAGATAGATCAGTGCAAAATGGAGCACCGCTATAGTAGATAATAGCACCATCATGGCGACGCTTCCTGCGACTGGAAGCTCCTGAGCCGCTGAGTCCCCATCTCGATTCACCAATATTGCTTTCCTCTGGAGGACCAAAGGAAGAAACGGTTTCATCCATTGATGTTTGGCCACCCGATGAATCCTGCTGCGCGAACAAGGGCTTGTAATGGAAACTTTCAGATGGAGCACAAAGCTGGGGGTCAAACTTCAAGCCATTCTTGCTTGAGCTTCCAGACTGGAACTCGTCCCCTGTGGAACGCCCAGTTTTCTGACGCTTACGCTTGTTTTCCATTCCATCCTCAGTATCGTCTGTAGATGGACTTTTTTGAGAATTATATCCAGAGCTGTCACTGCTGAATCTTGTTCCCTCTGTTCCACCTCGCCACCGAATCTTTCGACCATCAGGCGACAGTTGAAACTTTGTGCTTATTCCTGAGACGGCTGAGCGGACAAAGTCAGGCGTCACATTAATCATATGAAGTTGAGCCAGATTGCACAACAAATTCAGGTAAACCCACCCCTCCGCATCGGGGTGCACATCCTGGCTGTGTTGTTCGGCTAGCAGCTCCGGAGGTACCAACCCCAGATGGCGAATGTAGTCCATGTTCTCGGCTGGAACCTGAGCACGGTCAGGGTCCAAATCACGAGGCCGTGTGGGCCGTTGCTCGGGTAAGGTCGTCATAGGAGGAGTAGTGTTTGTGCCTGACCCTGTACTGTTGCCATTACCACCGGACGAGGCATTGTCACCATTGGAATTGGAGGCAGAGGCATTGTCAGCAGATCGACTCTTTTTACCAGAGTGACCAGATTGCTGCTCAAGGGGGAGAATTCGAGCTTCTCTCGTGGGCTCTTTGCCGCTGTTCTGTAGGGCTGGTGGTTCGTGGATAGAATTTGACATGTTTGAGACAGTGGGCTGTGTCTCGGCGACAACTGGTGCTAGAGCTGCAGAACTTCCACTGGGCAACACGGGCTGCTTCTTCACCACATGGCGCCCACCAATCTTTCCTGTGAATAATTGTTCAAGCCGGCGAACAACAAGCTTCTTTCTCTCTTTCTCCGTCATAATCATATGTCTCGGGTACAACCCTTCAGGAATATCACGGAGGTAATTTTCAACCGCCTCAGACGACTTGGACTGGGAGCCGATGCTAGGACGGCTCAAAGAAGTTCCCGAGTTGGCGCCGGTTGACATAGAGGCGTATGCAGAGTCGGCCGGGCGGAAATTTGACCCTGAAGAAGACGAGGCATGTTTCGATCCAGATCCAGAATACATGTTTTCGCGAGTAGCGTGTCGAGATTTCTTTTTCTGTGTTGATGATGCGTTGGGAGACCCCTCAAGACTTGCAGCGAAATCTCGAAGTGTCGCCTCCAACTCCCTTTTCTTCTTTTTCGGTAGTCCATGAACCTTGATTTCAAAGAGCTTCTCCTTTCGGAGCATATCGGGACCAGTGTTCTTGTATCTTTTAAGCTCTTCCCTCAGCTTCTGTATCTCTACCGTGAGATCATCGATAACACTTCTGTAATCGTCTGCGCTGCTGCTGTGTGCCGCGGTGAGTTTAGGCGGGGCAAGTTGGTGATTGTAGTACATCTTCTCTTCATTAGAAGAATCGGACTCTTTTTGAAAGAAAGGGGGATCAACTACCAACCCAATTAGTCTCCTATCAATTCAATTTATAACATTGGCTCTTACCTTCCATAACGTTGCTATCGAATGTTGCCGTGGGGTTTTGATTTGACTGGTCAAACCATGTGTTGGGATCGCTCTGGCCGGTCTCATGGCTGTCACCCGATGAGTTTCGTCGAGGTGATCCTGTTTTAGTTGTCGTGACAGTGGGCCCCGAGCCCTGGCCGGCGTTTATTGATGCATCTTGTGCTAGTCGGTGATGGCGCAGAGTGACAGAATTCGCGGGCGAGGTACGGCGAGGTAGAGGGTGACCAGTCTTGGATGAAGACGGCGGAGGTTGCGTTCCGTGGGAGGTGGTTTCGTTAAGTGGCATTGTCTTTCATAAAATTGATGAATGGTTTAGCATTTCCTGAACTGTGAAGCAGCAAGCATATCGTGGAAAAATAATCGCCGAGAAGGGTCCTGGTATAGACCTAAGGGTCCGACGATCTGTGACGTAGGGCCTGGAAGCACCTTGCAATGAGCTGAGAGCCTGGACGTCAGGGGAATCATTAGCACAATCCATAGGTTTACGAAGCAGCGGGATGATGGAGGGTATGAGCAATGAAGGCTCTCACAGACGACAGAGACGAGCTCCTATTGGCTGCGGAGTAAGGACTGATCGATCGATCGAGGCTTCATCGCCAAATGACGAAAGATGATGAGACGCGGTTTACACTGTCTCACAAGGGGAAAATACAGGGTGTTTCTGGGGCACTTACAGTTCCCAAAAAAGAAAAAAACGACTTCAAGACAATTGGAGCTTTTTTAGGTATTCCTCTACCAGATCTCCAAATTTCTTCGATTCAACAAGACGTTGACTGATGGTTTTCCGTCAAGCGTAGTTGTATGTGCGTGGGTGGTATTGAGTTGGCGCGAATCAGAACTTAACTCCACAGTCAAGCCGAGCCACAAACAAAGGTTGCATCCACCCGAAAAAGAGTCGCTGTCGTTCAATAGTGGTGATCTTTGGTCGAACGAGGAAGCTCTTCGAAGGCTGACCTATTCGCAACCGTAAAGAAATCGTTCGATGTGCCAATCCTCGTCAGTGTTGCGATATGGTTCGGACCAGGTTTGCAATAATGCCACACTTTGTGATTTAGTAATTCTTGTAGTTTGTTGATTGATTGTAAATGTGCGAGTTACTGAAGTCGGTGGCTCGTAAACGCGTTCGCTTGAGGTGTTGTTACGGGATGCCGGTTAAGTGAAAAGCTGCCTCTTCAAGAGCCGTGTAGTGAAGGCAGGAAGCCTATGCAGTGCAGCTATAACAAAGATATTACAGCTTCGACGGTTGCAATGTGTTGAAAAGAAGAGAGAGCAAGCGGTGGAGTCAGTATTCCAACGGTCGATATATGAGTGACCAGGGTGGCACTGGAGTTGATGGGGTGTGAAGAAGCTGGAATTAGGAGAAGCGACTGCTGACTACCGTTCCACGGAGCTGAGGGGACAGAGAAGGTCTGGGCGAGTGGAAGAGATCAGGGTGGGTGAGGAGACCAAGCTGAGCCTCAAGAGCTCAGGAGACAAGTTAAGTTCAAGTAACGAGAAGAGTAAACAAGCCACAAGCCCGAAACTTCGTCCTGGAAGGATACTTAACAGAATAATTCTTATTAAGGCTGAAGGCCGATGTCGAGTCTGGGGGGCAAATTCGAGACAGTGGCAGTGGGCAGTGGGAAGAGGGCATTCAGGGCCTCCACCAGACAGATGCAGAAGAGTTTTGTCCTTCACTCCCGGTGCAGTAGAGACAGTGAGGTACTATCCATGCGCAACCGCCAGGGCAGCCGAGTGCCGGGGCGTGGCGGCGGTGCCCATTCACAGGAGGTACGAGCAGTACAAGGCGAAGGCGGCGAGGGGAAAGGTTGAGTTGAGTGAGGATGCCAGGTTGGGATGAGGATGCTAAGAACTAGAATGGTAGATCGAGCCCTCATTGCTCCGATTCCCAAGTCGTTGGAGAAGCATAGAGATCAGAGACCATCGGACCCAGAAAAGCCAAAAGCAGGGACCTCCTCTAACGGGCTCAACTAGCGCCTCGGTGCAGCACTCGATGGTATGGATCTCTAATTCGTTCACCCCTCTCTCCAGTGACTACGCCAACCTGCTCATGTTTTCTTCCGTGAGCCGCTAGGAACCAGGTTCATATCAGGGCATATTTTCAGGGTCGTTAGTGAATGTTATTACGATCACGCCCTTTTGACTTGTCACCTCCGTCGCCTTCGCTTACGCCCCGGCTTTGTCTGAGTGCGGGGGCTAAAAGAGCATATCTTGGCCAATAGTGAATCAGCTTGTTGAATGAAAGAAAAACGAGGTCCAGTTTCTTCCACAATTTCCAATAAGCGAGTTACCCTGTTTTCTTTCACCCTCTGTGTCAAAGCTGGCCGATGATCTTGATTTTCGTCTGTCATCGGTCCTTGACCAAGGCAATTTGGTTTGGAGGCTTCCAGACTTCCGCCGAGTGCTACCAGTAAATGGAGCCTGGCACTTTGTGCATTTGCCGGATGATTTTCATTTACCGGACTGGCTATCGACTCACATGTTGTCTCTCAAATCGCTGCAATCTCTAGGATACGCGTTCACTCCCCTGATCTCTTGAGGTATTGGCCTCAAATTATAAGAGGCCCCATTGTTCTGGTCAATACCACCAAAAGAACCGACGGTTCTGAACTCCAACACAGTCCAAGTCAACGGCTAGGTCAGTTATCGAAAGTCAAGGAAAATGGGCTGGTTGCTCGATACCCACTATATTCCCGAACTTCAGCTCTGTCAGGAAAATGATCTCCAGTCACTTCAAACACAAACAAACCCGATGGCAAACATCTGCAATCGCCATTTTACGTTGCTATCTTTCAGCTTTTGCTTATGTGGCTCCTGAGCAAGTATTTCGCACTTCTCACCTTATCATCTCACGATACCCTCTGTTGATGTGTGGGATGTCCTGATACAAATCACCGGGGAAGCGGACTAACGGTGATTCTGGCTGGAGACCACGCGTACCTAATCCTTGACAGGCCCATGCACGTCCCAAACCCTTTTCCAAGTTTTTGATAACATTCAATTTCGTGATGCCTCTGCCGTTTACAGCAAGCTAACAATCTCAGAGTAGAGACTGTGGTCTTGTCCGGCGTGCGATGACACGATGTAGCTCAGCCAAACCCCCAGAAACCTGTCATTAGCTACCCAACTGAGGCTCTGGTTTGCAGATCATTTGCCATGTGACGTCGATCCGTCATCCGAGTAGGAAATCCAGGGTCCTTGCAAGGTCAAGTCCCCTGAGCGCTTAGAACATTTCGAATGGTTTCTATAGACAGAAATCTCGATTCCCTGTTTTCGCCCAAAACCTACGTAGTGGGTGACGGATGGAAACAAGAATTGTTGTGACAGGAATGCCATACATTTAAGGTTTCTAACGGGTTTTCCGAAGAAAGTCACGAGACTGACAGGACAATGTCAACCGTCCAATCGCGACGACACTCTGTCCGCTCCTACGTAGTGTTCTTGATGGACAGGGGCAGGTTCCTACAACACCAAAAAATGTATCTCCAATTAGGTGCACACCTCAAACCCGATTGCCCATGGCAAAAGGATATGCCAAACTTTGAGATGCGAATCGAATTCTCAAAGCCTGCAAAATTTCCCGTCTCGAGTGGCAATACACCACTACCGCGTATTGCCACATCTTTTTCGGATATAAACGACAGAATACGTTCTGATTGGGTAGATTGGCGCTTCAGTTTGCTCGATCTCAGGGAAGCGCAGTTGTAGCTCGGATCGAGCTCCACGGGACGACCCTTGATGCAGCTGGATCGCGGACAAGTGTGGGCAAAGATGGCTTGGGTCATCGACAACATCCATTCACTTATTTTGTTTAGGAAGTTGATTTCTCGCACAAGTGTCGATCAACGTCCCTGAAAAGAGAAATCTAGAGACACCCTCTTCATATTGGAGGTTTGACTCACTCCCTGACTACTTATGCCAAAATGCGATCTCTAGATGATGGGGATTTGAACAATCTCCATGTTGATCACCCGTTCATCCTCGGCATCGCTACCCCTTGGATCTAGAATGGATGAATGTGTTTATGAACGGTGGATTCGTTCGAGACCATCATCAAGGACGAAGCTGCAGACGAAGTGTTTTGGAGCTCCGGTATGAAGGAAGGATTGAGAGATGAAACGCAAATCTTTATTGTTGTACTTGGGATCTTGTCTTATCGCAGATCGATCACTCTATTGCATTGTACAATCGAAAGATCACGAAACACTTACTTTACACCATCATGGGCGAGGCACAAACATCCTAGCCCCCTGGCTAACTTTCAAGATCTATCGGGACGGCCCAAGGGTTTGATCCCTAGGCATCACAGATGTGCACGCGATCTGTGTGACATCCTGGCCACTTGCAACGAATGTTTGAGCTTCCGGGTTTGTCTTCATGACTAACCAGTTCTTTAGAGCTTAACTGCAGATTGTTGTATCACAAGTGCGGCCGTCATCACAATCAATTACTCAATACTTTCGTCTCCGTGTCACATATGCACGAGCTACTGCGGTTGAGAGGCAATCAAGGCACATGTGTTTCTGTTTCTTTGACTATTCACCGCTTGCGATAGGTTCAACCTAGCATTCGGTCGAAGGTCTCGACTTTGTGGCTGCTGCTTATTTCCGCTCGATCTTCGGGACCTTGCCATTCCCCCACGATCGTCACTAGATTTGGTACGTACATCAACAAGGCAGCAAAGCACAGCTGGACCCTTCCTCTCTTGGCTCCCGCATCAAAACTAACGTTAGATGCGTGAGCTAACTCGCCTTTCGGGAGACCCTTGGCCGCCGGAGGTTCCGCTCCGGCGTCCCTTGACCACTGAGATGTTTTAAGGATGCTTGTGCTGTTTGAGCGTCCCTGGCAGATATCTGATGTTCGACGATCGCCCAGGGGTTACGGAGTATATTCAGGCGAAGTGACAACTTAGAGAGAAGAGCATGTGGCTCGTGAGGTTGCACAGGTCTGAAGCAGAGTGGATTCCGATCGCCCAGGGTGCGGGAGCTGATCTGTAATCTGGCCCTTTGGTACGCAGTACCAGACTTGAACACACCATTGGCTACACAGCTTTTAGTGTAAGTTGAGCCTCCGTGGTATTGTGAAGTTGCTGCAGTTGATATGCTTCTGATAACCCGCCATCACGGTTCCTGCTCCTCTCACTCAGCTAATCTGAGAAAGCAGGTATTATCTCAAGACTCGACTTAGATTTAGTCTCGCTGCCACTTTCACATACTTTCGGAGACAGACCCTGGAAATCCTATTCCCATAGCAGACGAAAACGGTCTTCTGCATGGGAATACTACCTATTTCATTAGTTTTCTGTGGTAGGAAACGGCATTCCCCTTCAACTTGATTGTATCCATCCGGCGACCTGGACCTTAAGACTCTGGCCCAGTTTCACCGCGGCAAACTGGAGGTCGCTAGTTTTGCTTCTTACATCAGCTTCACGGCGACGTGTAACAGCTTCTCCCTGTTACTTCTTACAGATAAACCACGTACAACTGATTCGGCTTGATGTTGCCACCCTAATTGCCTGGAGTACCTAAGCAATGGTATGTCTTGCTCATATCGATATTGGGCTAAGTTAATCACATCTATACGATATGAAATAGCGGTAAGGATCTAGTGCTTTACGATGTCTTCAATCTTTTACTTCTTTTTACACCCCTTTCCCTTGTCGTCAATTTCGAACAGCCTGGACTTCGTTTGGCTCTTGTTATTGCATACTTGTCCGAAGAAATGCATTCGTACAGCACTCATACCGTCGTGTATTATATCTCGTATCATGGGACAGTGATCTGTAGCTGATATGAGATGTCCAATTGTCAGGCAAGGGCATTCATTGTTAGTTTTTAAATTAAGAGATCACCAGCTATCAATTTCTGTATTACACACCGAGTTTCACGTAGAGAAGCGATTTAGCTAAATATGTCCTTTGTGGGAATTTGCTAGTCAGTAGAGGGTGGATTGGTTGTTGTAAGAGCTTCGATGTTGTTTTCTTTATATAATTTAGGTACAAGAGACAAGCAGAAGGGATGTAGTGAGAGGGTCTACTTATTGGTACCTTGATCTACCCCTGTAGAAACTGGTGTTATCAATCGATTCAATCAACGGCCTCACAGTGTACCACCAATTCTCCTATATATTTGCACCGATACAGGTAAGAAACTGAGAGGCAATGTTGTTCGTCTCTATTACTGGTCGTTTTACTATTTTAGGATTACGACTCTATGTGTATGCAGCCGAGTATAACTTCTAACGCTTCCACCCCCAACTCCAGAGTCATCGCATCGACTCACGCCTAACAATACCCAACAACTCACAAATCGCTAATGCCACATCCACTACTGCTACATCATCCTGAGGGACTCTTGTTCTAGAAACGAGCTTTAATCATCGTCATAAACATTAAGCTTTTTGGAGAAGAGACTTGCCAGTCATCTCCTCGGGTTGAGGCAGACCCATGGCAGCAAGCACGGTGGGGGCAACATCACCGAGGACACCCTCGTCGGTCTTCTTGAGGCTCCAGCCCTCGGGGTAATTGGCCATGAGGAGGGGAACCTTGTTTGTGGTATGGCTAGTCTTGGGCTTGCCGTCAGGGAATTTCATTTCCTCAGCGTTACCGTGATCGGCTGTGATAAAAAGGACGTAGCCCTCCTTCTTACAGCCCTCAAGAATCTTGCCAATGGCCTTGTCAGTGGCCTCACAGCCGATGACGGCAGCGTCATAGACACCGGTATGACCAACCATGTCAGGAGGCGCAAAGTTGTTCATGACGAAGGGGAATTTCTGCTCACCCAGGCGCTTGACAACCTGGTCGGCGACACCATCGGCAGACATCTCAGGTGCAAGATCGTAGGTAGCGACGGACTTGTTGGAGGGGACGAGATCCTGGGACTGATCACGGGTTTCGAGGGGGAAGACCTTCTCAACACCACCATTGAAGAAAAAGGTGACGTGAGCATACTTCTCGGTCTCAGCAATGTGGACCTGCTCAACGTTCTGCTTGCCCAACCATTCGGCGAGGACATTACCCATGTGCTGGGGCCTGAAAGCAACCTCGAAGGGGTAGTCACCCTTGTACTGAGTCATGGTGACAAGGGGCTTGATCTTGGGGTACTTGAAGTCGGGAAGAGGAGACCGATCAACATCGCCAAGAAGCTGGGTGATCTGGCGGACACGGTCGGATCGATAGTTGAAGAAGAAGACCGTATCGTCATCTATGCTGCTGTTAGGGGTTGTGTTTGAGACGCAGCTATTCGAGACTGGACTTACCCTTGATGCGGCGCTCATCGCCACCAACAATGATGGGAGTGAGGAACTCATCCCTATCAAAGTCACCACCGCGCTCATATCGAGCCTTGACGGTAGCAACGGGGTCCTCAGAGGCATCACCCTCACCGAGGACGAGCCCCTTAAGGGCGATCTCGAGGCGGTCCCAACGCTTATCGCGGTCCATGGCGAAGTATCGGCCAACAACGGTACCGATCTCACCAATGCCAATCTCCTTGGCAGTATCGACAAGTTCCTGCATATAGCCGGCGCCGGACTTGGGGTCGGTGTCACGGCCATCACCGAAGAAGTGGATGAAGACCTTGGGCACGCCATACTCCTTGGCAGCCTTGAGGAGGGCGTAGAGGTGGGTTTGCTTGGCATGCTGCCCTGGTGTAAGCGACTGATAGCAGAAAGAGGGAACTGTATATGACATGACATACCACTCCACCGTGTGAGACAAGACCGCAGAGGTGTAGTCGGCCGTTTCCAGCGGCAGCACTCTGGAACGTCTTCTTGATAACATCATTCTGGCTCAGCTGGCCGTTCTTGATGGTCTGGTCGATTCGGACAACATCCTGCCACACAACGCGACCAGCACCAATGTTCAAATGTCCAACCTCGGAGTTACCCATGAGACCATCGGGAAGTCCCACCGCCAGCGATGAAGCCTCGAGCTCAGTGTAGCCCTTGGAGTCCTTGTAGAGAGCGTCCATGACGGGGGTCTTGGCGTTGGTGATGGCATCGCCGTCCTTGGGACTGTCGGCAGAGGGAATGCCCCAACCGTCAATGACGACTATAAGAATGCAAAAACAACATGATTAGCCAGGCCAATTCCAAATATATGAGGACAAAACACGATGTGATAATCCAATCTGGTCGCGAGACAATTGGCAATTCCTGAGCGACGGGAGTAGTTGTCTTCAAACGTTGCTCGGGATAACGAGCCATTGTAATCGCAATCGCGGGGCATGAAAATGGTTGTTGGAATTTGGAGGGGGCGGGGCATGACGACGTACTGAGGCAGGCTTTTTGATCAGTCTTGGACATGATGACTACTGTTTGTTGGTTCTTTTTTTTCTTGCACTGAAGCAATGAGAAGAAAGAAGAAGAGAACCAGGGAAAACAAGAAAGAAATAGACGAGGTATAAAGAAGAGGCTCTAGGAAGATAAGGATAAGATGGAGAGTAACTCGGGCCTGTCTTGAGTAAAAGAAATGATGCGTGATTTGATGGGCCCAGACACGACAGATGATTTTGCAGGGAAACACGTTGTAGAGGTGGGGGTTTATGTCATGTCACTCACCAGCCATGATTTGTACTCACACGGTGCGTAGTATGCATAACGACGCATTTCATAACGTGTAATGATGAGCTCACACTGTCAGTCTTTGACCTTTTTTCCCTCTCTTTCGGACCGTCAACCCAACAACAAAACGGCCCATCGGCCCAATCGATCTTTTCCATTTGCCCACCACCGTCTGTGATAAAACTTGACGCTGTTACGAGTTTATGCAAGGCTGAGAGAATCCACTCGGCCTATCTCCCCGAGCTGTATGTAGCAGAGATACGACACCATCAGCATCACTCACCTTGAACTGCCCGCCGACATCATACTACACCGCATCCACACTTACGTCGCCTGATTCTCTCCCACTATCCTTTCCGAGCGAGCCCTCGAGCGGTCAAAGTTGAATCGAGTCATATCATAGAACGACAGGCCATGTCTCCATCATCTGCATCTGCGCCTGCATCCGCATCTGGCCCACACCCATTGGCCCTGCCGCCCACGTTCTCTCCAGATACTCTAGACGCCCTTTCCGAGCTCTCTCTCGTCCTCGCCCGCGTCCGCGCCGGTATTCAGTCGTCGGCTGGGATCACTACGGAGCCTGCACCGGGGACCACCGGCCACAACGCCTCTGGACCTACATTGTCTTTCAAAGATGTCCCTGGAGCCACCGATGGCCTGAAACACAAGCTGCAGCGCGCTCGCACGCAGGTCCGAGAGCTCCCGGACATGGACCGATCCCTCGCCGAACAGAACGATGAGATCCGTGACCTTGAAAATCGCATCGAGAAACAACGAGCATTACTCCAACGACTGAGAGACGAAGCCACTGGAAGGGACCGAAAAGAGGAAGTCGGTGCTGGTGACAAGATGGAGTCATGATATATGTCCAGTATTTCTTATGATGAATCACGTATGATTTTTGGAATTAGACGCTTACTTCTAGCAAGGTTGTCATCTTGTTTTCTCAGCAGGGTGTTTGGAGTTTTGCATTAAATAAAAGGATTTATGATTGCGCGTTGCGTTCTACCTAATCTGCGGATATGAAACTTATAGCTGGATGAATTTCATGCTTTAACTATTCATCGTTGCCATCACCTCCGTGGAATACCGAGCTTTTTCAAGGACTCATCCACACTGACACCAGGCTGGCCAGGGGCGACAGATCTCCAAAGGTCATCACTGAGCCTTTCGTTTTCGGACAGAGTGGTCCAATTAGGACTGTGACCGGCCTTGAGCCACTTAAAGTCATCGACCTGATCCCACTGGTTTTCTTCAGGCTCCTCAGCGTCAGTCATCTATACATCTGTTAGTCTAGCTATTCGAAGATTGAAGATTATACCTTACGTAGGACTTGGGTAGCGGTGCAAATCGCATGCCAGAGCAGTCCTCAATAATAGGATGGCTACCGCAATGCAGGTAGATGTCAACATTACTGCACTCATGAATCCGCACTTGCCTGGCCACAACAACTATAGTGCTGTCAGACACTCCTGTGATATGTACTGCGCCGTTGACGCGACCTCCAACGATGAGGCTCTTGGACACGTTCTTAATAGCGAGGCCAGGGAAAGCTGAGCCCGAGGATGTTGGAATAGACATGTCGATGATACAATTCTTTAGATCAGTGAGGCTGCCCGAAGAGGTGGCACGGGACGCCGAAGATGGGAGAATGATGTGTAGCCCTGAATGGTTTGAAATGCCGATATTCTTGGCAGCCGAGAAGCTGGGCTTACGGAGGGAAGATGTGCTGGGTCGAGCCATCTCTTCATTGTAATTCTTATACGTATCCTTGGGCGGTAATTCGCTGAGAGTATCTTCCTTTATCGCCGAAGGAGGACTGACGATGGTAGATGCAATGGCCGTGTCATGCTTGGCCCGAGAATGGCTTCCAGGGCTAAGTCGAGGGTCGTTCTCAGGAGCGCCCATATCAACATGGTCGGTCTTACGACGAAACTGAAATTTCGACTTTGGTGTGATTTTGGTGACTGTCTCGTTCAATTTGTCCTGGAGAGTCTTAATGGTCTATCGAGCATGTGGATGTCAGTCGACGTGGCGAGTCAAAAATGCCAGCTGTGTTACCTCAGAGTACTGTTTTCTGTCATAAGAAGGTGTGTAGTCGGCAGCATCTGACACTTCGTTTTGTAGCTTGGCGATACTGGCTAGAATGTGATCAATAGCCTCCTGGCGCTCACCACCGACACTAGCAATAGATGGTAGCTCATCGATCAGGTCTTGGAGTACTACGCAGCATGGAGGTTAGGCAATGGAGAACATTGGAAGACCTAAACATCCACTCTTACCTGTAACACTCTCCAGGAAATGGTTATAGAAACGTTGCTTAGGATCCATGGTGGCTGATTGAAGAATGACCTGATGAGTGGCAGCCCAAGGGTCGTGTTGATGGGTTGTTGATTGAACCTGTGCTTCCATAACGAACAGTGTTAATACAAGTTGCTAGGTTGAGTTCCCTTCTATATGCACTGCTTGGAAGAAATGTGAAATACGATGTTACAGCAGATGGTGTTGGAAAGCGGACGAGAACGACTTTATATGGGTAGTGTAATTGGCCTATGACAAAAACAGGCATGAATCAGAGAACTGGTAGGCCAATTTCACGTTCTGATGAGGACCTAGTAAAGGGACTCTGGGCCGAGGATGATCTCTCCAGTCTTGGAGATATTTATGCATGACAGTATCAAGACCGAGAGAAAGTGTCAATCACTTACCAGGAAGTGAAATAAGCTGCAGCAGGTGATGCCACTGTGCCTCTAGTTTCTGCTACCCCGGAGCGCTGCACTGCTACCCCTCGTCTCCGTACGACTTTGACAATGCTTCCTCAGCTTTCAGGGTCACGACTTGAGGTCCTGTCGAACCAGCAGCTGGTAGTGACGTCAATGCCGTCTGATGGGGCCGACGAGAATGGGAAGACGTTGAACGTGGTGATGAGTGGAGCGGCCTGCCCTGAGCGGTTGGGGGATAGCCTGTTCGAGATGGAGGGACGGGATGATTTGGTACCAGGATGCTTCGGCAGGACAAGTAGGTAGTACCTATTCGTTAGTGAGAAATTGGCGGGCGTCACAAGGCATGGGACAGGAAGTGCAAGGTGTTAGTTAGGTGTGCTGCAAGCGTGTTGTTGTTGCCGACGATGGCACCACTCTAAATCGTTCAGTTCTCCAGAGCTGGGGTTGACCATACTTCGTTGATAATAGTACGGTGGAGAGACTTGGAGGGTTCTGGACCCCTTGAATAAGAACGGTGGGTCAACAGTGCCTGTTCTTGAAGTTGAAAAAGACGATGGAGAAGTGGAGAGCACTGAGGAGCATTGTCAGCTTGTTTGAGTGAACCAAATAGGAATACGAGAAGCCTACAATCGAGACTTTAGAGGGACCTCTGAAGACATTGAGAATGGCTTCGTTAGACGCTTCTATTGGTGTGCCGTAAGTCACACCGGCAACCAACCATCAATTAGCTTGTCGTCATGCTAGTTTGCACAGACATTTTCAGACACAGCATTCGTATGCCATAACTTGTTAACTTCTTCTGGTCTCCGCCGAGGAGAAAACAAGGTTGACGTTTTTAAGGGTCCGGGGGCCATTGAGCTTGTCTAAGTTCAACGCCTTGCAGCGTGGGGAACAATGCTGGCGTTGATATTGGGGAATATTACATCATTGGGTAACCACTTCTGAGACGATAGAATTTGAGCTGAGACGCCTCTACAGTAATCAGTCAAGTCAATCTATGGAACAGTGCGGTGGCTTAGTTCCAGCTCGACTTACTCGGGCGAACAGATATAGACAGATATAGACACAAAAGCAAGCAGGTATAGCATGAAGGATAACTCGTTTGGGCTGTACCTGTACTCTGTACCTTAGTATCTTACTGAAGGAACCCATGGGTGATACAGGACCAAGAGGGCCGTGAATCCGGGGAGGTGGGGTTGGAAGGATGAAAGTTCTAACTATATTTCATGCAAGATTAGAGAGGATGGAAGCAATTGCAACCGAAGTGCATAGCCGATTTACACGCAATGTGACGAGTGCCTTTTAGATTAGCCTGAGCCTGATCAACACGTGTAATTCGTGACGATCAACAAATTACTCGTACAATCCGAGTCAGAATAGACGCCCGCAAGGGGCTTCTGCTTCATGGAAATGGTGTGACACAAGACTAGGTCTCGATCGATGCATAGTTCCTGGATCTGGCTGTCTCTCAGTTGATTGTCATTACTATTCACTTTCGCAGCAAATTCTACAAAACACATTCATAAGTCTGGCTATTGTTCATTACCATTCAAGCAATTCTTGTGTCTGTCATTTATCTAGCCCGTCCATTATTCGCCGAGGTTCTTCTGCCTGCATTAGGCAATGGTGGGATATAAGGCAGCGGCATCCGCTTTGCTGGTCTGTTCTCCGTGTTCAATACTATCCACATCTCCCAGATGGTTGCCCGACGAGCCGGCAACATGCTGTATTGTAGACTATACAAGTTCTTGCGGTTGATTGGCGGCACGAACTTGCCCGTCAGCAAGCAAAAGAAGACTTTTGGTGACAGGTAGTGCTTCCGAATCCGATTTGCCATCTGGAAGTATTGGTTGAACATGATTCGGAATGTTAGAGGAGTCGACTAAGAATGGTGTCAGCGTGCTATGTTGCGTACGGGTAATCGGAAACTACACACCTTGAGGTAGATAACCGACGTCGGCGGCAATCCGTCAGCATTGTTTGCTTTGTCGTGCCTATAGCCATGGCTATCTCGGAGCTCAAATCGTATGCCACCTGGAAGTCTCCTTGGATCTTTTATTCTTAACATAAGTGCAAACAAAGGAAAGTGGTTTAGACATGAAAGAAGGGTATCAAAACCAGCTTTTAAAGAGATAATCGCCATCCTTGCGATGGCAAAGTTGAGATAGAAGACAGCGACTGTCGGCAGGAGGAAAAAGAGTAGCGTAAAGAGAATGGTGCCAACAAGGAGTTGATCTAAATCGTAGTCGCAAGAATCGATACGATTGCGAAGAACGTTGTGTTTCTTGCCGCGGAAAAGATGAAAGAGGGACTGGAGAATGGTGAGCTGCCAATGGTATATCCGTCCGGATGCAAGGTAGAACGAGTAAATGTGAATGGTAAGGGTGGAAAGCATATCAGAGAACATGGCAATTGGCATGCTAGCTCCAGCGAAGGAGGAGAACCCTATGAACCACACCATCTGGGGCAATGCTGGTGTCAGAGTCTCGATACAACCTGTTGAAAAGTCAGAAAGGCTATAAAAGTTTGAGAAGCTTCCCAAGACTCACTAGACCAGTAATCAATGACCCAAAGGAACAGGTCTCCTAAGAAAGCTGCCAGTTCACCATTGAGCTTGAGACCAGCCGGCCAGCCCATGAGCCATGATATGCTGCTTTGAAGTGCGTCTACTGTGTAGGTCTGGAGTAAATCCCCGATTTGCTCAGCAACCCAGTCTGCATTCTCAATGATGTATGAACCTAGGGCGATTCCGATGATGACATCGTTGGCAACAAGCCATAAACTGTTGTAGAAACGGATATAATCCGGATGACTAGTTGTAACACTGGCCCAGTTGTTTTTCCGCTGTCGCAATTTCATATACTGCATTGGCCAATAGCAAAACTGTTGTAGTCGTATCTCAACTTGTTGTGCTGTAGCCGATATATCTTTCAGGGCCGCATAACCAGGCTTGGCTCGAAATTCAAGCAGTAAGAGCAGCGTCTCTGCTACAACGCGGTGGCCCATGAGAACAAGGACAAAGGTCTTGCGTATAGTAGGGAAAAGGTAGAGCGTAAACCATGTCCACAACTGAAGGATGACATAATTTCGCATCGTCGATGCTGTTTCAACAACCCTTTCAGACACACTAAGGCTTCGGCGTGGTCTTGATCCCAGCCGTCCCACATTCTTCTGCAATGTCTTCTCCAGCTCCCAAGACCAGTTTATCTGATTGATGATTTTGGGCAGGGCCCTGTCGCGTGCAGAAGGGACTCGTTTGAAAATGGTGTGCTGCTTGAGCTTCTCAACCAATTTGCGATTCTCTTCTTTCTTTTGACGCTCTCGAGTCTCTTGCTCCCCTTCCGATACTGCTGTGTCGCCTAACAAGGAACCATCATGACCAAGCGCCAGTGCAATCGGATTCAGCGAAACGTATTGCATGCCCTGGGGCTGAGGTCGGTCATACAGAATGAGTTGTACGCTGACGGCCTTCGCGCATGTGATTTTTGGTTCCCTTGGATTTGAGTTGGTCGTAGCACAGAACCAAGAAGGGTCTGCGGCGGCTGCATCGATGGCATTCGAGAGGCCAAGGACATGCATTGAGCTATGGCCACACATATCGGTGATCTGGCTAGTCGGGTGAAGCTCGCTGCGGAACAAAGTACCGGCTTTGAGATGGAATTCGGTATTTCGTGCCTGAGAACAATCAGCATACCCCTACTATCGTATTGCAATACTTTAAACAAACATCGACATCTTCAAGGATGGTTACAACAAACACGTCTAATATGGAATTGCGCCATCCCACCACGACACCAGGGCGATCAGACTTGCGAATGTCTGTCGGCCAGAACACTCTCATCAGCCCATCATGCTCTACCATGACAAGCGACTATGTCAACTAGGACGAGTCTCTTAAAACGAACCACGCCTTCTGAGTTGTTCCCGCGCAGAGACGCCAGTTCCTGTTCCTCTTGGATGCTGAACAGATCTTGTTAGCCATTGTCAGCGGCTTCGGATGTCGAAATCGGGCGTACCAAGTTCGTTTCTTTGCTGGCTAGGAAGACAGTCGGGGCGCAAATAGTGAGAAAGAGGACGGAAAGTGCAGCAAAGGCTTTCGCTGCGCGTGTCTTTGTAGTTATAGGTTAGTCCTGTAGAAGGTCGCGCAAGAAGGAGGGGCATGGACTCACGACAACACCGTTTTCCCAGGCGAAGATGGCAAGTTCATAGAGACGAGTGACGAGATCCCAACGGGCAGTAATGTAACCAGCGACGAAGATGCCGAGCGTCAGAATAGAAAATGGGTGCATAGAAGCGCTATTACTCGTGGCAGTACATGCCGTCCTCTGGTAAAGGGTTAGAAGATACAGAGTCTGCCAAGCTGTCGGTAGTGGGTTTGCTGGCGGGACGAAGCGAAGGTTGACCGTAGGTTCGCGAAGCCGATAGCCCTGAATAACGACGAGAACGTTTCGCTATGAGCGTCAGAAGTAACAAAAGGAAACGGGATGCAGCTCAAGAGGGCATTGCCAACCCAACGAAAGAGACCGAGTTGATTGGTTCCCCTTGCACGTTGTTCTGTCCCTGAAGAGCAACATGGAATGAACTACCAGTAACAGTGGGTCACCAAATCAATTAAAATCACGTGTGAGCGGCCTGATTCCGCATCCTTCATGGTGATGACGATTGTTAGGCAAAAACGAAAGAAGCATGATATGGAACGGACGGAGGAGGAATTGCAAGGTAGCAGAAATTATATGGCAGTTGAGTAGAGAGAGCACCATGTATATCCGGGGCTCTTAATCACCTAAGCTCCAAACAATTTATAGTTTCTTCATCCGGGACGTCGTGTGCTCCGGCACACGATATACGTTATTCTAGAAGCAATATTAGTAGGTTAGAGAGCATAGAAAGTTGGGACGTATCATACTTCTCGGCCCAAGGTGTTTTAGATCGTTCTCTTTGTTTTCTTCTCGGGCCTCTTCCACTAATTTGTCCACACCTCGATCCTTTAGAGCAACCTGTGATAAGTGAGCAACAGGATGCCTCTAACCTTGAAAGAAGAGTACCTTGAGACAATTTTGGTATTCTTTAAACATGTCTGCACACTCCTTGTTGTCCTTTTCTTGACCTCGAAGGTACTCTGCATATGTTCAGCTCAATGCCACAGTAGAGGTCGGGATACATACTTTCGCTGTACCATTTTAAGAAACACGTATCGTACCGCCTAGAACTCCGTATAAGATGGAGATATTATACATTATGTGAAATGAACTTACTCCTTCACCTCGTTGCACTCTGGAGCCAATGAAGCTGACATTTTGAACTGACTGTGGTCAACAATGTAAGATGTTTAAAGCATTAAGAAATCTACTTGTATGGAGTATGCAGGGAGTTACTTATTTAGGGTGCCTCGGAGTTAAAGGCGCCAAGCTACTCCGTACCTAGTACCTACTAAGGTACCTACACCTAAAAGCCACTCCACCAGGCAAAAGGTTTAAGTGCCCATTCAAGACAGACCGGTGTTTATGTATGTCCGTTTCAGACGCCTTGATATGACAGGCCACTGCATGAGCATAGTCAACCACTAGCCTGGTTTCCTCGAAAAAACGGGAAAGTAAAGACAATTCTATTGTGTTCATTAATGCAATGACCTCAAATAACAGGGATGGAGTCTTCAGCAACGCAACAAGCTACTATTGGTTAAAGCTCTCCCCCGCCAAGCAGAGTTCCCCACAATAAACGTCCAGGCTCACTCTAAGCCTGTCGCGTCTGAACGCGACTCAAACCGAACACTCGACTACCTACTCATCGTGAAATGCTATGCACCATCAAATCACCCTCATTCAAGCAACCCCAACAAAGAGTCATTTATCGACTTGAAAAGATTTATATTAAACTCAAATATGACGTCTTCAGAAGATGAAATGGAGCAGGCGCTCCTCGATGCCACTTATCAAGTCTATCAAGCTACACCAGACGAAACTACTGTGAATAAGGTTCGCAAACAAACCGAGGAGAATCTCAGCCTTGATGACGGATTTTTCTCAAAGGCGGAGTGGAAGCAAAAAAGCAAAAGTCTCATCAAAGAGAGAGTGGTATGTTTGGCTTATGAACGACGTCTACATCATAAACTTACATAGAATTTAGGAGAAGCTTATGGATGGATGGGTTCCAAACAGCAAAAGAAATTCAGATTCAGATGTAGAAGACAAAACTGGCGTGAAGCGCTCTTCTCCTGATGCTGAATCTCTTGAACCAAAGTCTAAGCGCCAGAAACGCGTCACAAAGCCCAGACCAAAACCAAAGTCAAAAAAGGCAAACAAGAAGGGGGGGTCTGATATTGAATCTGACCTTAAATCCAAGTCCAGTGTATCCAGCGAACTAAGCGAACTGAGTGATCTCAGCGAGGAGGAGAAACCGCAGAAGAAGGGAAAGAGAGCGGCGCCAAAGAAAACAGCACCAAAGCACAAGTCTAAAGCCGTTGAACCTGAAGAAGAGGACGAAGAGGATGGGAACAATTCTGGCCCTGAAGTGCTAGGAGATGATGAGGTTGAGAATGGAGAACCCACAAGTGAAAAGGCAAAAAGTTCAACAAAACCACAGAACTCAGAAGACGGAGAGGAGGGTTCCAAAGGAGACGAGAACAAGCCAGTCGTAGACGAGGAAGAAGAATATTCCGATGTCATCGATGAGCCAGTAAAGCCCAAACGCAAGAGGAAGGAAAAGAAAGGGGTAGGCAGCAAGCCAGCAAAGGCTACCAAGGTTGCCGCAAAGAAAGCCACTACTTCTGACGACCCCAACACCGAGGAAATCAAGCGACTTCAGGGTCAGCTTACGAAGTGTGGTGTTAGAAAGCTTTGGCACAACGAGCTGAAGAAATACGGCGATGATGCTAAAGCAAAGATTCGACACCTTAGAAAGATGCTCACTGATATTGGAATGGATGGTCGCTTCTCAGAAGCGAAGGCGCGCGAAATCAAAGAGAGGCGAGAGCTTCTGGCCGAGGTTGAATCTGCGCAGGAGATGAGTGCTCTCTGGGGTGTAGAGGGCCGCGGTCGTGCAAGCCGCAGCAAGAGCAAAAGTGCCAAGGTCGTTGAAAGCGGCGGTAGTGACGCTGAAGAAAACGAAGGCAAAGAGAATAATGATGATGAAGAGGACGAAGAAGAAACGTATGCTGCGAGACGCAAGAGAGCAAGGGCGGATTTGGCGTTCCTGGGCGATGACGACAGTGATTCCGATTAAGACCTATGGGTATTATATGCTTATGATTCACCGGTCTATGTTGACGGTATGTATTTTAGGGACATCAGGATGCATCACGAGAAACTTTGTACAAAACGGTGTCTAGGAACAGGAGTGATATGGTTTTTCTTTCCAATTGTCTTGCGGTAGTAAGGCGTTAAAAAACAGCCGCTATTTAGCAGATATTCTTTTCATCTTGGTGATCCAATTCAATCAGCCCACGCCTTGTATACGGTTCTGGCACCGTATATGTCGCCCTTCTTGAGCAAAACCTGGTTCTTCCACTCAGGTACATTGGCGGCGTTAACATAGCGAGCAGGCTCACAGCAGAAACCGGCACGAGCACCACGAGCAGGCAGACCGTTGACGGCAGGCACATCAATGCCGGCGCCGGTGTAGATCTGGAAGGTAGGCTCCGTGCTATAGACCTCGAGGTTCACGCCGGAGTCGGAGTGGTGAGCCTTGACATTGAGGTTGAGGGGCTGGTTGCGGGTATCCAGGGGCACAGAGGAAGGGTCTGTGTTTAGGACGAAGCAATGGTCGATATTGGGCTCCTCGGGGCCCAGTGGGAAGGTCTTGTTGGCGGTGACACCAGGGAAAGGCTCAATCTTGCCTGTGGGGATGAGATCGCTACCAACAGCCAGGTAGTTGGCCGTGGGGAGGGTGATATCTGTACCAGCAATAGTCTCCTTTCCGCTGGGGTTGAAGTAAGAGTGGTTGGTCATGTTGATGACGGTCTCATCAGCGCCACCAATGAGCTTTGCCTCGTATTCCATGGCAAGAATGATGACTTCCTTGCCATCGACATTTTGTGTGCCAGTTGTGTAAGTAACTGTGACTTCGACGGTGCCAGGGTATCCTTCGTCACCATCCTCACTGGTAAGTGTAAAAGCAACACTCTCCCCACCCTGGAGCCCCTCTACGCCTGGGACTTGGCGAGTTCCAACAGGTCTGGGGCCGTCCCAGATGCGGCTGCTCCAGCCAATCTTACCGCCATGGAGATGGTTCTGTCCATCATTGGCGGCGAGAGTAACTTCCTTACCATTGAGGCTGTCAATCCGAGCACCCTTGATTCGGTTGGCGACACGACCGACCGTCACGCCAAAATAAGGGGAGTTGTGCTTCTCATAGTCCTCTTGCGTGGGGAAGCCCTGGACGATGTTGATACCGTTGACGACAAGGGACTGGATGATGGCGCCAAGGGGCAGGAAAGAAATAGGAGCGTCAGCCATGATGGATGATCTCACTAAACCGTTCGGTATGTGCTTGAATACGAGGTTGGGGGGTTTTTATATCACACCAACAAACCTAGCATAGAACGGAAAGAACAAGTAAACAACAAAATGAGTATGCACTGGATTGAGATACGGCCAGGTTTATCTATTTCGTAGGGTCTGCACTCAGCAGCAGAGTCCATATAGGGATAAATGGGATAGCTGTAGGACCCATCATGACACTTCAGGCTAAACTGCCAATGGAAATGGGGTCATGAGCCGCGGGGTCTTTTCATGGCAAATATGGAACAACCATAATCCCACAACACGATGACGGGCGGTATTCGGGCCAGCTTGACCGAGTGTGTGGTGACTTGAGTGCGGGGTGCGCCATGGGTGCTCCATCAATATCACGTAGTGACTGGTGCGGTTGTAAGCGATAATTTGGTACAGTAGTTGGTAGTTTGCGCAGTCACTGCATATTTCACGAGGTTTAAACTGTGCGTTATATCCAATCGCCAGCATGATAAAGGTATTCATATATGCCTCTGCATGGTTCAACAGGTGTAGTTATAGTGTTGTGAAGGAGCTAAAGGCTGCTTGTGAAGCTTACGCATGATCATGGCAGCCTCAGGCATATGGGTTCCACGACCACGGAGGATTATGGTGTAATCATACACCTGTGTCCAAAGACTGTAATCATGCCCAAATGCCACAAGGGGCTGTCCATAAGGCATAGATAGATCCCTGAGTACCAGGCTTTTCATGAATAACATGTATCTACCGACACTGTATACACAAACTATCCAATCAACCCTCCTATGGCCCCGAAAACGCCATCTAAATGCAAGTCGCTAGAGTGGTATCTCAAAGTTGCAAATCACACAATTCCAAACAATGGTTCATTCCTGGTCTTGCGCAGACACCCTACCATTCCAGACGATCGTCACAAACCAGCTTAACATCAAATCGCTCATTGCCACTCCAGACCTTATTGCCTGAGTTGCACCCAGCCACAATCGTGCGAAGATCACTGATCATTCCACCGGGGCCACTAGCAAAGACTGTCGTGGGACCAGTAATGGTGTTACTCACAAAGTCGTCGATGAGCTTGGGTAGGTTAGGATGTCGGTCCTCGTCGGCAATACCGTTTCCGATTTTAGCAACTGGCACATCGCTGCCACATGCACAGCCTTCTTCCACCACATCTGACGATGATGATGAACCGAGTTGTCTGGTAGCATCTGTGACATCCTTCTCGTCACTGACCTGTAACTTGGAACTGCTGCTGGAGTCTCGTGTAGCGTAAACGCGGATTTTGAGATTAAGAGCCTTTCTGGCCTGTTGCAGAAGATCCATCTCCTTCTGAACCCATTCAGCGTCAGCAGCATGGCGGATGGCCCAGATGAGCTCAATCTTGCGGTCTCGGGAAATGGGTGATCGTGCGAGCTCAAGGAGGACAGGGAGTACATAGGCAATGCCAGTGCCACCAGCGACACAGACAATATTGGTGTCAGGTGCAACATGGTCCATTGTGGTCTCACCATAGGCGCCAGTGAGAATGACAGAAGTAGTAGCTTTCTCGGATGTCGTGAGCTTCTTAGCAGCCAGCTGAGCCATCTTCTTCGTTTCACCGCCCTTGGCGCGCATAATATACGAGTGCTTCACGACACCCTTCTCAACGATGGGAGCATTTATCGGGGTGAAGGGATGTGATTGCCAGATGCTGCTCTCAGTGAAACAGAGGAAGTAGTGCTGTCCGATCTTCCAGGGGTCCTGGTCGTTTTCAAGGTCGAATCGAAGAACGTCACCATGTTCAGCGTTAGGAAACCTAGTGATAACAGCTTCAGAAGCTTGAAACCCCATCTTACCCGAGGGGAGATGGTGGTAATGCAGATAAGCGGTACGAAGTAGTCGGAATCCACGGTCAGCGAACCAGAAGAGGAGTGACGGAAGTAAGAAGCACTTGAGCTGCTTCCAATGGCCCCAGCAGGCACCAATATAAACCATGGCGAGGACGTAGTGAGACTTGCGGAAGAACTCGTATCCTGTTGCGCGAATTCCCCAAGGAGTACTTCCGATGAACATGAGGAGTAACAGAATCATGGCAACGACGCCCCAGATCATGTATTCCTGGACAATCCACTCGGCGGCCACCTTAGGCTGAGGCTGGTATAGGCGGACCTCAACGACACTCCAGCCAATTGTGTGGAGGGAACCCTGAAGGAAAATGATATAGCCCAGCCAGCGGTGTAGGAAGATGAAGCTCTGGTAGGGTACTCCTGTGATGAGAGAAAGAACAGATTCTCTGCTAGCCAAGAGGACAGACAGAGGAGTCAGGGCATATGCGAGAATACCGATTCGGTCAGACCAAGGACCGAGAGTAGTGCGAGTGTTGTAGACTCCGGGCATGTCTTTGACGGGAGTGACCCATTTCTGATACGTCATACCAACAAAGCTCCAAACAGTTAGATATCCCACGAGGGACAGCATGACAGCAACTTGAAAGCGAGTAGTACGGCCAAAGATCATCCGGCAGGCATCTGGAAGGAGATATTGACGTGTAAACGAACTGAGACTGCTGCGGACTTTGGCGAGACCGGTCTTTGGGTTCGCTCCGAGAGTGACGGTCGGAGATGAGGGCTTGCCAACATATCGCAAAATAGCCCAAAGGAAGAAGACAGCGAGAATAGTAGCCCAAAGAATTCCGGAGTAGAGCATGCCTAGATCGTGGGCATAATAGACCAGATCGAGATACTCGCAAGATCCCTTATCGTTTGTGCAAGGGAGAGCGCGATCAACATATCCCCAATGAGGTTCCAGGATTTTGGCTTCGCTCATGTTTTGGATGTGGCGAGCATCCAGCTGGTTGAGAGACACCATCGCGAAGGACGTAGTGGTCCTACCGGTCTAAGAAAAGAATAAAAATATGTCAAGAGGCAATTGATTTTCTCATAGAATGGTGGGACAACAGATTAACGGATGGGCGATCTGTAGCTGTCTCATATATCACGAACTATGAAAAGAGATGACTGTTGAGTATCAAGATTAGAGTAGAATAATGAAAGACGTGATACCATTAGATACAAATAAGAATCGACCCATCGCCGAGTCTCCACTGAAGAACCAACCGCCGCCACGGTCTTGACGACTTAGTATGAGCATGTTTGAGGTCTACGAGATAATCGGGTACGAAGTGATAATAAGGTCTGCTTGGCGTCGGGAGCCAGGCCATATCGGGGAATCGTTTCCTGATTACTTGCTCAAAACGCCCCCTTGAAGATTGGCCGGAACGACCCTGATGAAGAAATGATACCCTGAGATAGAAAGAAACATACGAAGCTGAGGCAAGCGAGAGACTATTCAAGAGGAGTTGAGCAGGAATGAGCACGTTTTGCGGGGATCTTCACTCCATAGTGGGGTCGCCGCGACGGCCGACTCCACTGGGGTAATCCACCGAAGCTCGGCAAACCTTGGGATGCGGACGGAAACTGAAGCTTTCCAGCCCTAGATTTGGGTTTTACAGTATTGTCGTATTATCAGGGATCGAATCAGTGATGGAAGAATATGGCGTTATTAATATCTCCCTCATCCTTCGGCATAACCTTAATTGTTGACCTTATTTCTGCTCTTGCATGTCGCTTCTTAATTCTCCGGTAGTCTTACAAGTCTTGGAAACAGCTCAATCTTTCTCAGTGGAACCTCGACTCCTTGATATTCATTCGCCTTACAGATACTTATCTCCCCAACCAGCCACTTTCTGGTTCAAAACAACACAGTCCTGATTCCGTTCAAGTTAGACTTACTGTCCATTATCGATTACATCATCCAGTCGCCATTGTTCAAATCGAGTGGACAACCAACCTAACAACTCATCATGGATCACGGAGGAATGGGCGGCAGCGGTGCTGCCTGTAAGGTCGACGTAAGTTTTACTATCGGAAGATACCAATTTGTCCTTGACTAACAACCTCAGATGTTGTGGAATTGGAACACAATCGATGCGTGCTTCCTGGCCTCATCATGGCAAATCAAGAACCAGGGTATGATGGCTGCTACCTGTATCGGCGTTATCCTCCTCGTTATTCTCGTCGAGTTCTTCCGGCGTATGGGCAAGGAATACGATGCTCTTCTCCAGCGTGGCTTTCAGCGGCAAGCCACTACTCACAATGTTGCTCTCGCCGCCGCGGGTTGCACGGGAGCTGTCGTTCCCACAAGTCAAACACTTACATATCGAGCCTCGGCTCTGCAGCAATTCATCCGCGCATTCATCCACGCTGTTACTTTTGCGGGAGCCTACATCATTATGCTCTTGGCCATGTACTTCAACGGTTATGTTATCATTAGCATATTTATTGGCGCTGGCCTGGGCAAGTTCTTTTGTGACTGGCTCGTTGTAAGGATTAATGTCGAAGATTTGACAGCCCCTGAGGACAAGGCCAAGGGGATTGAGGAGACAACTGTTTGCTGCGGCTGAATGTATACCGATTATACGGACCAGAGCTGGTGTATACAGTGGAAGTTTTACATAAACAAGTTTTTTCCTAGTGATACCGGTAAAGGCACTTTGAGATCGGACTACCTTGGCCATTATAGGCCCATGGCGTGTATCTTGATGACTTTGGGAAACTATTTGTTGTGAATATCTTATAGAAGCTTCCTCTAAAGTAGCGTATGGTAAGTAAGCCATATCACAATTGTAAGTTGTTGGTGTACCCAGTACACTATTGCGAGTGACCTTGGTTACTTTCTTATAGTTTCTTTCAACAGCGTCAAAAGAAGTATTTATACCCAAATGAAACTCAAAGAATCCAGCTCCAGATATTACCTATACTGTGACCTTGCTTGAGGAATGCATACTGGCTATTCTGACCATCTCCAGGCGTGAGGATATAGGGTGGCACGCTGGCATGGATCTTGTGTAACTGTAGGAAGGTGGTATAAAACTTTGAACATGTGTCCTAAGTAATGGAAAGACTCGGATAATACTGTCAAACTTTACAGTATCTTCCAATAAGTATAGCATAATCTTCAGCTTGTTTTACTTTCTTATCCTGATTTAAGATCTCGAGTTTTCCTCATGCCCAGAGGTGCAGTAACATAGTCTACTCCCTAGGACGTTTACTGTGGACTGCACCAAAGCATCAAGCCATCAAGGTTGACCTACAAAACTTGATCTAAGACAGCTGTTATCAGTGGCTCGTTCCTCATGCTGCCCACTTACAAGACTATCGTCTCATATGTCAAAGCACCATGTTTCGAGTAGTTGTGCCTTGCCCAACCAAGGTACCTGGTCATAAGTAGTTCGAGACCAATACTAGAGGTGTGAAGTAGTACTCGACAGGGGTCACGATCTAAGGCGTCGGCCAGCATTTGACACATGGGAGTAGCGCAGTAAGAAGTCAAAATAACTTGCTCATATTTCGCTCACCACAGCAAATTCATGGACATTCGCCATGTAATACTTATATGAAGGAAATTGAAAGAAAAGTATGGTCTTTATCTCTGTCGATATCTTGCCACCATCATGAGCGAGTTGGTCGAAATTGCTGAGGGGCCATACCATAAAGGCCCATAATGGATCTGTGATTACATAGGTGATCGAACGTTGGTTGAAAATGTCAGGGCGGCCTGAGACGAGAATGGTGGCTTTCTGGCATCTGGGAGAGTTCCTTAATAAATACGTGCTCAATCTAGCTCCAACCAACTTATGACCTGAGGTGATTTATTTCCAAGCGGCCCCGGTCGCCGTCAGATCGACCACGCCACAGATCAATCCATCACATACAAGACTGTCGAGAGCTTCGTCAGCGCTTTACAAGTTACCTGCAATATTTGAAGGCAGAATATCCTCTGATATTACCTTCATCATTATAATCTTCTTTTGTTTGATATTTAGCATCGTCTAAAGACTACTGATCATACACAGCACGCCTCCCGCATCATGTCTTCATATTCTTCTAGTCTATCATCGGGCTCATACTCAGGCTCACCAACTTCAAGCTCTGCTTCACTTTCGTTCCACCGTCATGTGTCTTTCTCAGGAAGAGATACTGACAAGATTGAAGACGAGATGGGAATAATCAGGACCTGGTTCTCAGTATTGGACGATAGTGAACGGTCCTCTGCCCTCCACTCGATCGCAGAACTACCAAGCCTGCGAGAGATTGAACCAATGATCCAGGCACTCAAAGACCGCAAGCGAGAACTATGGAGGCAACAAGAGGAACTCATCATCCAGCCTCCTGTAAAGCCGAAATGGATAATGCCAGTATTCCCACACAACTCTCAAGATCCTCGATGGGCTGCCAAATGGCTTCGAGCTTTGAGGTTGCACAAGTATGAAAGATGCTTGTTAGGAATGTCTCCAGCTCAAGTTTCACGTCTAGAAGACGAGGATTTGCAGGAGCTGGGCATTGATACCGTTGGCGCTAGGGCAAAGATGCTTCGCGTAAGTTATGAGGATGCCAAAGCCCGTATTCATTATGTCGTCTAACATGATATAGGCCATCCACAATGCATAGAACTTATTAACCTGTGCTCAATTATCAGCAGACCAACCGGCTTGGTCATGGCTCTATCTTCATCAAGAATTTCCATAATGAGCATTCCTTCTAGGACATTTCATTTTCACACCAGTCTTCGCGCGAAGAGTAATAAAATCAGCGGGAAAAATACGGCATTGCCAGATTTTATACACAAAAGCCACAGCTGAATGGCACAGTAGTCTGAGATCTGGCGTTATTAGTGGTGTTGGGGTGGTTTGACATGGGAAACAATGGCGTTGGGGCATGGATTTGGAGGGGTTATAAAACTACGCCGCATCCGGCATCAGATAGCTTTGGCGTAGGGGGTATTTACATTAGATAGTACAAACTTCTACTCCGTATATAACAACTGTATATATTCAAAACTCATTATCATTCAATTTGGCCAGCTAGGTATCTATCATCATGCCCTAAACATCTGAGACTTGACGATCAGCGGCAGATCTACGATATGATGCTGGTCCAACCAGATCCAACGTGACCCGAAAGTCCGAATGTGACGCTGAATTTGCGGGTTAATCACGAGGCTCTTACGAGCCTGATACTTACCTACCTGGCTTTGTATTTGTAGTCATGCAGTAGAGTAATCCAATATTATTCTTGTTATTCTGATTCTTGAAACACAAAATAAAAGGCCCAATTTGAATATACCCTCAAGTCACACTGCCACTCGCGCTTCCCCTTTTTCAGTTTATTACTGGTGAAGCAAGTCAGGCACTGACAGAAGGTCACAAGTAGCAAGTGGTGCTTGCGCAACCAAAACCGATAGTTCAGGTGCCATCGACTCAGCTTAAACTAGGTACCTACCTACTAATTGATCCTCCCTTCAACGTACGTCGACGAGGCATCGTTAGCAACTAGAACGAACCATCGACTTTGTTTTCGACAATACCTACTCAGCTCTGGACTCGGCTCGACTCTTCCTGGTCCTGAATTGTCACGCAATGAACTATGGCCATGGCCACCGCGTCAGCAAACATCTCTACCACCCCGAAACGCAAGCGTGCAGAAGAAACCTGGGCATCTCCTATACAATTTACCTTTGTGCATGACCCTCTATCGTCTTCCTCTCAACCTTCTTCAGTTCCAAGACAAGCAGACACAGAAGATGGTAGCGATAGCTCACGATCAAGGGTCCTTGCCCACAAGTTCCGTGGCCTTGCACTGGAAAGTGGGGGCGGGGCAACAACCAACAACGAAGGCAGTGATAATCTCATGGATGAGGACAAGTCGATGAGGAAGCGACAGAAGCCCGGTGAGGTTATGAGCGAGGTAGATGCAGGTCCAACTGTCCAAGAGGTGGTTGATCTTGAAGGAAAGCCTGTCCTACCATCAAAAGAACCACTGCAACCTTTCAAAGGTCGCGTGCACGAAGAACCCTGGCAACAAAAGCAAAACCACGGGAGCCTGCATCAAGCATACCCGTCTATCAACAGACTTTCCGAGTCAAAATCGAGAGTCAAGAAGAGAACAGGCTCGCCGCCACTCCGCATGAAGCGCCCTTCTCGGCGGCCTTTTGAGGACCCAGACGAAGAAGAGGTCCAGATTGTCGACCCTGTCAGAGCTGCGCTGACGTGGCATGAAGATGAGATCACCATCTACGACCCTGATGATGAGGACGATGACGGTATTGGAATCAACGGTATCGGATTCAAACCCACACCAGCTCTTGCGCATGCACGCGCCATGAGACGGAGACAGCAGATGGCAGAGTATCGCAAGCGAGAAGAGAGTGAGGCACGAGCACGACGCAGTCAGCGACGCGGTCGTGGCTCAGGAGTCAAGTTCGGACGATCAGAGGAGCAGTCACCGCCGCGAAAGGTCAGATTCACGGACACGGAGGCTACGAACATTGCGATCAGTACAGGATAACGTTATTATTTGGCGCCAACGCTTATTGGGACGCTGGCAGCGGCTATAGAATTTTCTTTTTAAACGATTACTTTGGCGTTTTATTCTGACGGCTTGGAGGAACTGGCGTAACAATCACGAAGAAAATTGATGGTTCATTCACGGGAATTCACGGTTGGTGAAAATTGAAGGGATCGTCGGCAAACACACAAGGCCTAATCAAGCCGCTCTATACCCTGGTCTTCAAAGATCATACAGCACTATTACGATTTGGTGCCCAATTCACGGAAGCACTTCTTTATATTTGCTGTTTCGTTTCGGTTTTTTTTTTTTTGTGCTTGAGATTTTATCTACAAGCTATATCCAATCCATAAGATATACAACCTTACGCAAATAATAGTACATAGGAGAGGCCCTGTGCTCAACCTGATGGTCACCAGACCTTGTACCATGGCTTTCCTGCCGCCTTCTTTTCAGCCTCCAGTTTGTCGTGCTCACGCCTTGCCTCTTGGATCTTTCTTGCTTGCTCTCTCCTATTCTCTGAGACCACCTCAATATGTCGCTTCATTTGTCGACGTTCCTCGCGGCGTAGGTACTGACACCATTCGTATGATGCCATGCTTCCAAGAACAAACATTCCAACAGCCCAGTTCGCAGCGCTGCCGGGGTTTCCTTCACTCCTTTTAGACCATGCCTTACACTAAAAGTTCAACATTGTCCACTCACCTTTGAGGACGAACCTCAATCCTCCAATACCGGCACCAGATGCTATTCCTGTGATGAAGCCTTGTCGAGCACAAGGAGTATTTGCAACATTAGCAAAATCATCCTTCTTGATCATAGAAACGGCGTCTGAAATGGTTGGCCTATTATTCGTCGGTGTCGTTTCATGTTCGCCATTGACTGTAGTGGCTTCGTTTTGCTCTATGGGCTTCGACCAGACATGCAGGGTCTTATCGCCGGGCATCGGTTGCCTATCCTGTGGATTTGAAGCCATTCCTGGCTATAATTGCGACGCAATTGGTGTCATAAACAAGATCGTACAACCAAATCTCGACTTTACAAGCACGTGGGATAAGACCGATGACGCTTGGCAAGCAAGGCCTGCATCGGTATCCTTGATGGCCCGTGCACGCACCGTTGCTCTGTCGAAAGTCCATTAAAGTAAAGTGGAGTCCGTTCGCGTCGCGAAGGCGCGTCTAAACGCGTCCCACGCTCCCAATTTATCCAATCTCGGTCCAGGCTTTAGGGACTTCCGTCCCTTCATTTACTTTGTTCCCACAGATACACTCCGCTCAGTGTTGACTTTGAAAACAACTTTTTTTCCTCAGTTTCTTTTTCTTCTGTCTTGTTTTAACTGCTCTTGTACAATCCCCCCTCTCTCCATGTCGAATCACTGTTGCCCGACATCGTCAACTGTTCGTTAAGCCACACTCTTTTTGGGGAGTCCCCCAGAAGACTCAATGCCTAACACAAGTCTTCGTCGCCCTCAGAAGGGCTTCCGCCGAGGAGGCAAAGTTGCCTACCATGGCAACCGAACACGCACATTCGCGGCCTCGTCCAGGAACGAGGCCACGTCGGCAGACGAGAAATGGGAACGAACACGGCTAGCACACAGCATTGACGAGAATATGGGCTTTGCGCGTTATGAGAGCGGAAAGAAGAGAGAAGGCTGGCTAGTCAACATCCAACCCACATCTATCGAGGACGAACGGATACCGGGTGGTCGAGCCGCTGTCGACTGCTATTTCATCGAAGAAGACGGCTCGACTTTCAAAGCTACTGTGGAATTTGACCCATACTTCTTGATCGCTGTCAAGAAAGGACGAGAGTCTGAAGTTGAAGAATGGGTCAAGAGGGTCGCCGGAGGTGGCGGTGTCAAGTCGATTCGAAGAGTTGAGAAAGACGATCTCAATATGCCTAACCACTTACTCGGCTACCGAAGGACATTCCTGGAGTTGAGGTTTGCCAATGTCAATGACCTCATGGCTGCGAGAAAAGATATCATGCCTATCGCGGAAAAGAACAAGAAGAATATGAATGCTATGGATGCCTACGCCGAGGTAGCAACGTAAGTGCTCAACTAATCTTTGACAGGATCAGGCTAATATAAAGCAGCTCAAATGGCGACTTCGACCTTTTTGATGATTCACGAGATGACGACCGAAATATGAATACTGCCCTTTCCGATGCGAGCGACTTTATCGTCGATATTAGAGAATATGATGTACCATACCATGTACGAGTAATGATAGATTTAGGTATGATCAATCCTTGCCCACACTCTTCAACAAGCTTTGTATGATGTTTGCAACCAAGTATTTGCTACTTCAGAGCCCTTAAAGGCCATGAGACCACTATTCACCATTGCCCTGATTATTGCTTTTATACAGTTCTCCATTCTGCCTTTAACCCTTGCCAATTACCTACTGACCTGGACACCCAGATATACGAGCCGGAAAGTGGTACTTTGTTGAAGCCAAACATGGTGTCACCAAAATTTACCCAAACGAAGAGAGGTCGTTGCCAGCTGAACCTGTAGTAATGGCTTATGATATTGAAACATCAAAGCTGCCTCTCAAATTCCCCGATGCTGCCACCGATCAGATTATCATGATCTCTTACATGATCGATGGCCAAGGGTTTTTAATTACCAACCGCCAAATCCTTTCAGAAGACATTGGCGACTTCGACTACACACCTAAACCAGAATACCCGGGCCCCTTTATGATTTTCAACGAACCTGATGAAAAGGCTGTTATCGAGAGATTCTTTCTCCACATCAAGGAGGCACGACCTACCGTCATTGCAACTTACAACGGTGACTTTTTTGATTGGCCCTTTGTGGAAGCACGGGCTAGCATCAATGGAATTGATATGTACCAAGAGATTGGATGGAAGAAGAACAACGAGGATCAGTATAAGTGTAACTACAGTGTGCACATGGACTGCTTCCATTGGGTCAACCGAGATTCTTATCTGCCTCAAGGTTCTCGCGGTCTGAAGGCCGTCACTGTCGCGAAGCTCGGATACGACCCAGATGAGCTGGATCCCGAATTGATGACTCCATACGCGACTGAGAGACCTCAAACGCTCGCCGAATACTCCGTCTCCGATGCCGTTGCAACATATTATCTGTACATGAAATATGTACACCCTTTCATTTTCTCACTTTGTACAATTCTACCTTTGAGTGGTGATGAAGTATTGAGAAAGGGAACTGGTACACTCTGCGAGATGCTGCTGATGGTGCAAGCATATCAACGAGAAATTGTACTTCCGAATAAGTATATCACGCCAAAGGAGGCCTTCTGGGACGGGCATCTCCTGGATTCAGAGACATACGTCGGCGGCCACGTTGAAAGTATCGAAGCAGGAGTCTTTCGAGCTGATATTCCGGTGGATTTTGCTGTCGACCCTGGTGCTATCGATGAGCTCCTCGGCGATTTAGATGCTGCCCTCAAATTCGTAATCACAGTTGAGGAGAAGAAGAACTTGGATGATGTAGAGAACTACGAAGAAGTCAAGGCTCAGATCGTCGAGAGGTTGAACAAGCTCAAAGAAGCGCCGAACCGTAACGAAAAACCCTTGATTTACCATCTGGATGTCGCATCGATGTATCCCAACATCATGACAACCAACCGATTGCAGCCTGACTCTATGATTCAAGAGTCCGACTGTGCTGCCTGCGATTTCAATCGACCAGGAAAGACATGCGATAGAAGGTTACCTTGGGCTTGGCGAGGAGAATACTTGCCCCCAAAACGAGATGAGTATAACATGATTAAAAATGCACTTCAGAACGAGACGTTTCCTGGCAAATATCCCAGTTCTCCCATGAGAACCTTCCAGGAACTCAGTGCCGATGAGCAAGCCACCCTTGTCCGGAAACGGCTGCAACTATATTCCCAGAAGGTCTACCACAAAATCCATGATTCAACAACTATTGTACGAGAGGCAATCATTTGCCAAAGAGAAAACCCCTTTTATATCAACACTGTACGAGACTTCCGTGATCGTCGATATGACTACAAGGGTAAAGCCAAGGTTTGGAAGGGAAAGACGTCATCCTTGCAGTCTGCCGGTGCGGCGCAGAGTGAGGTTGATGCTGCCAAGAAGATGATTATTCTCTACGACTCGCTGCAATTGGCACACAAAGTTATTCTGAACTCATTCTACGGATATGTGATGAGAAAGGGATCTCGTTGGTACTCACTCGAAATGGCTGGCGTCACTTGTTTGACGGGTGCTCACATTATTCAAATGGCTCGACAACTGGTCGAAAGGCTGGGACGACCTCTGGAATTGGATACCGATGGTATCTGGTGCATGCTTCCCGCGACCTTCCCCGAGAACTTCTCCTTCAAACTCAAGGGCGGCAAGAAACTCAACATCTCATACCCCTGTGTTATGCTTAACCACCACGTCCATGCAAAATTCACCAACCATCAATACCAGACACTCGTTGACAAGAAGACCCTCAAGTACGAAACGCACAGCGATAACTCCATTTTCTTCGAAGTCGATGGTCCATACAAGGCCATGGTTCTGCCCACATCGAAAGAAGAAGACAAAAACTTGAAGAAGCGTTACGCCGTCTTCAACGATGACGGCAGCCTTGCTGAGTTGAAAGGGTTTGAGGTGAAACGTCGTGGTGAGCTCAAGCTCATCAAGATCTTCCAGCAACAGATTTTCAAGTTTTTCCTCGAAGGCGAAACGCTGGCCGAATGTTATGGGGCCGTCGCCAAGGTTGCTAATCGTTGGCTGGATGTTCTGCACAGCAAGGGCACAACATTGGCAGACGAGGAGCTGATGGAACTCATTTCTGAGAATCGAAGCATGTCCAAAACACTGGAGGAGTACGGAAACCAGAAGTCAACCAGTATCACAACTGCCAAGCGTTTGGCAGATTTCCTAGGTGAGCAGATGGTAAAGGACAAGGGACTGAACTGTAAGTTCATCATCTGCTCTCGGCCCAAAAATGCACCTGTTACAGAACGAGCTGTTCCGGTGGCCATCTTCTCTGCGGAGGAATCTGTCAAGCGTACATATCTAAGGAAGTGGTTGAAGGAGGAGCCCACTGACACTGATCCTCGTGCACTGCTTGACTGGGATTACTACCTGGAGCGATTGGGCTCTGTTATCCAGAAGCTGATTACCATTCCTGCGGCCCTTCAAAAGGTCCGCAACCCTGTACCTCGAGTGCCACATCCTGACTGGCTTCAAAGGAGGATCAACATCAAGGACGATAAACTGAAGCAGAAGAAGCTCACCGATCTTTTCAAGAAGAGCCCACTGGAAGACATCACCAACATTAATGGTTCTCGACTGGATGATGTAGAAGATTTCGGTAGCAAGCTACTGAAGCCCAAACAAGTCAACGCAGTGATTGCATCCTCTCAGGCTGCAACGACGGTCCAGAAGCGCAAGTCTCCTGAACCAGCAGAGAACCCCGATCCCATGTCTACACTTCCTGAAGTTATGCCGAGTGCTTCAGAGAACTATGAAGCATTCTTGATGTACCAGAAGAAGAAGTGGAAGTTGCAGAAGCAAGCCAGAATCCGTCGACGGCAATTGTTTGGTGACCGAAGAGGCGGTGCAGTCAACAACCTCCAGCAAACATTCATGAAGCAGGCGCACACTACTTACATGAGTAATTGGCAGGTCTTGCACCTCAAAGCGACTGAAACTCCTGGTATTGTCATGGCATATGTCCTAATCGATGCCAAGATTCATACGCTTAAGGTCAATGTTCCTCGGCAAGTCTTCCTCAATCTCAAGAGTAAGGATCTTCCCGATGTCGAAGTGGAAGGCTGTGAGGTCGAACAGGTCAATTACACTCTTCCCAATGGTCATCCATCAAGCCACCTCTTCAAGTTGACTGTATCGGAAGATGTTTACTTCAACGAGAGCGAAAAGTTCTCCCTCCTCTTTAATCATCCTAGTGTTGAGGGTGTGTATGAGAAGCAAGTACCTCTGAACATCCGAGCTGTCTTGCGTCTTGGAAATCAGTGCACCATTGACGGGACACAGCATGCTGTACTTGGAAAGGGTCTTGAGCAAGGCTTTGATTTGGCTGGTCTGAAGCGACCAGCCAAGACACGAACGTATCTTGAGACATCGCCACTGGCCTATATCTACGTTTCTCACATTACAACTGGAGAGCGACAAATTTTTGGTATCTTCTCTACCACCAATGACCAAGCTCATGTCGTTATTCTCCAGAAGAACAAGGACTCTGGCCAAGATCTTCCCAATATTTCCAAAATGTATTCGGATATGCTCGCTAGACGGCATGCAGAGGCAGCTGGTACCAACTGGCAGGATTGTTTTACCTACCAGGAGAAACTCCACATCAAGATCACTCAAGTGACGACCCGACGCAAGGCTCACTTGGAGATAGGGGATGTTGTCAAGAAGATGCGTAAGGACGAGCCACGACCACAGATGATGGTCATCCAGTCGTCCCGGCGTAAGCTACTCATTCATGATGTCCCTATCTTGGGAGAATTCCCCGTCCTCCCCTTGAAATACGACGTCGGGGATAGCTCTCTGCCTCCTCTTGGGTGGCAATCTGTCATCGCCAAGCGACTTGTTGGTCATTATCTTGGCCTTGGATCCTGGATTCTACACCTTACCGCTTTGGCTCGCTACGGCGATGTGCCTCTGTGTAATTTGGAACGGGACGATCCCCGATTCTTGATCGATGTTGCCTATGCCCGGCGCCTCCAAGCCAACGGCGTCGTGCTTTGGTGGTCCCCCGATGCTCGCCCTGACCATGCTGGATATGAAAAGGATGATCTTCTGGGCCCTCTCGACACAGTCAAAATGCCAAATGTCAACAATCCAGGAACCTTCTCATCTGTGTGTATCGACATAGATGTCAGAAATCTGGCTATCAACACTATTCTGACCTCATCTCTTATCAACGAGCTTGAGGGTGCCGACTCCGTCTCGTTCAATCCCGCTGCTGACGACTCAGAGATACTTGCATCTGAGAACGCCTTTGCCAACGCTGGCGTTCAGGTGCTGCGTGAGATGGTCAAGGCGTGGTGGACTGAAGCTTGTCGTGGAAGTACTATGGCCGATGTTCTCGTGCAACATCTTGTTCGCTGGGTTGAGAACCCCGACTCTTTCATGTACGATCGAGCCCTGCACTACTATGTGCAGATGATGTCTCGTAAGGCCTTCCAGCAGCTCATGGCTGACTTCCGTCGAGTGGGATCTCAGGTCATTTTTGCCAACGCCAACCGTCTTATTCTCCAAACCACAAAGGCCGAGGTCGGCAACGCATACGCGTATAGTGAGTATATCCTCAAGTCGATCAAGAGCAAGCCGCTCTTTCACTTTATCGACTTGGAGATCAAGGAGTATTGGGACTATCTTGTGTGGTACGATGAGTTCAACTACGGAGGCAAGGCTTGCCAGGAGGTTATCGAAGCTGAGGAACAGAACCTCGAAACGATCATGCACTGGCAAATGGCAACCTTCTTGCCTGTTCGACTACAGTCCACATTTCAGGACTGGGTAATTGAGTTCATACAGCTGATGCATCAACTCAAGCGGCCTCATAACGGCGACCCAGATGGTACACCACGTCTGACACAGCTACCAAGCAAGGGCCTGGAAGACCATGAAGGTCAGATTCTATTAGGCAAGGCATTCGAAAAACCTCTGAAGAAGGACATAATTGGCCTCCTCAACAAGCAGAAGCGTGAGCTACTTCATCCAGAGCTTGCACAGGACTACACATTCCCCGTCCTTCCCGGCTCACACCTCAACCCTCGAAATCCTATCCTCGAGCTTGTCAAGTCACTCATGCAAGTTCTATCGCTTGACAAAAACATCACACTTGAAGCTCGATTACTTCGGAAAGAACTTCTAGCCTTGTTCGAGGTGCGCGAGTTCTCGAAAGACGGTACCTTCACAAACCCATCAGAAAGCCTTCGTCTTCCTCAGATATCTTGTGACAGCTGCACTATGATGCGAGATCTAGACCTATGTAGAGACGAAGATCTCTTTGGCGAAGGTTCTGCTTGGTGCTGCGGCTTCTGTGGCACTGAGTTCGATCGTGTCGCCATAGAAGAGCGATTATTGGGCATAGTAGAGAGCTGGATTGTGGAATGGACAACTCAGGATCTCAAATGTGCCAGGTGCGGTGCACTGAGACTGAACGACTTTATGGAACACTGTACCTGCAGTGGAGAGTGGAAGGAAATTGTGTCACGGCAAGACGTGAGCAAGAAACTCGAGGTTATGAGGAGGGTGGCCAAATTCTACGGGCTAAGAATGCTCAGTGATGTGGTCGAGGAACTTCACAAAGGCTTATGAACGGCGTCATGATGGTTACAATGGAGTTGCTTACATTAAATGAAGACAGCAGTGGAGGAGTAGAAGAGTAGAGGTGATTTAGAGCATAATTATCATACCCTATAATGATTTGGGCAATTCAAAGTTGAGCATTATACTAAACAGGGTGTTCCAACTTTGAATGAGCTTCTTTGGGATCCCCCACACAATTCTTTCCTTTTATCACTTAGCTGACACGTTGAGTAAGTTTCGACCAGTTCAGAGACCGTCTTCTGAGCGTACTCGTCCCCTAAATTGCCTGATATATGAAGAAAGTCGACACCAAAACATTCGGAGAGAGGATAAACCAGGATCCTCGGGCAACGGTGAGGTAGCTTCATCACCGATTTCGCTGGTCGAGACAGCCTCGAAGCATAACACAAGACCCATTCGATTTCCTGTGATAATTTTCTCCCCAATCACTCGAACAAATCTCAGAGTAAGCAGCTTCCAACCCTTTGATTACATCACTCAGATTGGCCAATGTTGGAGCGATAGGATTAGGTAGATGCTTGATCTTGGATCATAACCGAGGTCATCTTGAGGTAGTCTTCGATCTTTTGAAATTGTTCCCCTTCAGGACTGTGCCACTCATACTGCAAAAGAGTCGAAACTCCGGAGTTTCTCCAAGTGCCTCCTTATCCAAGTCGTCGGTCCAACAGGTCTCCAATATATATGTAAACACAAGTAGCATGGTGAAATATCTGATGTATGAGACTAAATGACAACTTGTCTCCATTTGGTCGTTCTGGCCAACTTACAAGGCGTCAACCCATCAGGGTGATAATTACTTATCCTTGTTCTACTCGTAAAGTTCTCAAGGCATGATAAAGATTTGTCGTGTCCGGTAGATGAGTCCATTTGACATCTGTGTGAGAACGAGATATTGAAGACGATGGATATGTGTGTTGAAGAGAACCAAGAATGGTGACATATTCGATGTGGTCAACATCTCGTTCTCACAGATGTCTGCTGGTGTATACATGCATTCAAACCATTCTAACCATAACCCTCTTTCACCCCCCCATATCTCAAGTTCACATACAAGTTGCTTCTTGTGATAAATGCTTTGCTAACAAGTCTAAAGAATTCCACTTCCATGACGATACTGGCTGCTCAGTTGCGTAAGAAACCCCTCAGATTGAGTAATGTGTGCTGCCTGACATTATCTTCAGGAACGCTGTCATTGCCCTCGAAGGTACTACTACTGTCTTTGGCATCGTGATGTGAACATCAGCTAAATCAACCGCAGGAGGAGCCACATACGTGGACGCGTCTGTATTAGGTATCGGGGAGCGTGAGTGCTTTAATTCCTGGCTGATTAACCGTTGTGCTGACTCGAGACTTTGAGACCTGGTAGCTTCGAGACCGACGACCAAATCAAGTAAGTGGAAGTCTATGAATTGAAGAAGAACATTGAAGGAGTTGAAGCTGACATATCCGTTATAGCACTGCCAAGATCAAGCAACTGGCCGACTGAGCAACCACATCCTCTCACTCTACTTCGAAGCATGACCAGAGTAGATTAGCTAACAATAATGTCTTCTAGATCAGACCACTTGCTATCGACAATGCGGACTCTGTTATCCACGCATACCACCTTAACCTCACGGGTCAAGGTAAGCAGCAGGAGACCACTGCTTGAGTTGGATGAAATCAAACGGGAATTCAGAAGCACAAGATGCAGAAGAAAACATGCAGGAACTGGTAGGGTTGGCGTTACCAACAAAAGCAATAGTCGTTATTTTCCCCGTACCATTGTACTCTGACATTGAGAGCGTGATACAAGCCACACCAGTCAAGAACCAAAATCCAGTCAATGAGGCAGCATTCCGTTAATTCCTCTATCGACCCGCTTTTTCAGTTCTGTTGGTCGTTTTCATCATAGGTCAGGAGTACCAGTAGCCAGGCCACTTGCTCGAGACTTGTCTTCTTTTCTCCCTAGTATACCGCATGACCTTCCCAAGTGTTCCTTGTTTAGAACCATCCGTGGGATATCGATGGCATTCAACGACCTCTACGTTGAAACGACGCCTTGTACTAGGGTAGCCTGCCACGAGGCACCTGGCCGCGGCAAGGCTGTCGATACACTCGATGATTGATATCGGTGCGGAACTTCCATGGTGTTCAAGGGCTGCTTTCAGTCTCTAGGGCGCCAGTGGCCTCAGCGTCCTGCCCTCACGCAAAGCCGGCACGGGTTGTCACCATCATGTTGAGAACCCTTCACCTTGAATTTCCTGTGTACCAAGATGAGTTAATTCTCATGCATGCCTCTGGGGGGGGGAAGGAATGTACCGGAACCATTGACATGAAGCCGTAGAACGCATTGTTGTATTGTATGAAGTCTTGCAAGTGTAGTCGTCCTAATTACATAGGACATATCCGCAGAGACCACGGGACATAACCAATGGAGAGACAAATACCGCCGTTGGTTGATAGGGCTTAGCTTACTTAAATGGGGTTTTTATTAGCAGCCTGCGCTTGATAGGGACGGGTTCAGATTAATAGGCGCATCTTTTGAGGCTTAGAACAGGGGGCGACTACAAAAGTGGGGTCAGGTTACACTGGCTGAAGATAGCGCATCGGTAGATAAGTCGGACTGGAGGACACTAGGTTTTAGCGGCTAGTATCCATATTTAAATTGAGCGTGCCATGATCGCGTGGGCGTTATTTATCGTAGGTATATTACGATTTCTGGTTTATGAACATTGGTTCAAGTTATTTAGCTTACCCTAAAGTCATGCAACGGATGTGGCAGCTCATCTCAGGCAACTATAAGCTCTGGTAAGGGGGGTCTATCCTAGAGGAGCCAGATCCGCAAATACTCCCCTTAGCTTCCTGGGGTTAATCAAACACAGTTGGGGGCCAAAAGTCCTAGGTATCGCCAGTCAGCCTAACGTACCTCGGGTGAAAAGAAAAGAGATAAAGAGAAGTCGAAGAGCGATTGACAAGTCCAGCACGTTTATGACAATATCAGTCATCAATGCCGATGGTCCTATGGGCCTCATTTTCATGTTTTACTTTCTTTCCATATAGTTTACCTGGACCCAAGTTATTCAGCCCCCCTGTATGTCCTGCGTCGTCAATCAGCCTTATCACTTATACTTGCTGCACCCTTTCAGAGAATGAGTGGTTCGCCCACCTCTGCAGAGGCCGCAAGGAGCTCTGTTCAGGCAACCAACACTCCCCTATGACCAAGGAAAGGCCCCAGTTCTGAATGGTTTGCAATTTCTCCATTCCTCGTTCGACCCCTCACAATTTGCTTTGTCCGTGTTTTTCCTCAATTGCAGCCTCACAAAGCCATTGTGAGTTAATAAACTCACACACAATGAACAACCTCAGGCGCAAGGACCACCGCGGGGTCTTGGACTTCAACGGTACCGGCCATGACTACGGCCCCACAGTCCGGCACCGGACCGGTCAAACACCCCCCACGACACCGGCTTCAATTGCTTTGTCGATGTCCAAGAGTACTGTCTCTCCAGGTCTCATGTCTTTTGGTTTTTTTCAGCAGCCAATTCAATCACTTCATTCCGATTTCAATATTGACTGCTATCGATCTGCATCACCAGCCAAGTTGGACCTGGGCCTGGAGCCTTGTGCCAATTGGGCTGGTGAAATCGATATGCGAGAGATGAGTACAATTTCGACCATCAGTGCCGATACTTCTTCTACTGGTTCCATTTTCTCCTCCGTCCCAACCGAATTCAGTGATGCAATGACCGTCCGTAACGGTAGAGGTCGCTCAAGAGGTCCGAGTCCGCTAAGTCGAGGTGGGCGAACTAACAGCACTGATAATTCGACGCCTTCTTTCGTCTGCCTTGGCCCTCAGTGCCAACGAGCTTTCTCGTCTGACAAGGACCTCAAATCCCACGTCAAATCTTGTCATACCTATCTGTGTAACTGGGCTGGCTGTGACCAGCCGAGCTTTTCCACTAGGGACAGGCTTATCTACCATGTCAAAGTCAAACATCTTGTCATTTGTCCATCGCCAGGCTGCACAGAGACAACATTCCAAAGTATTCGCCTTCTTCAGTCCCACATAGCCATGGCTCACCCCGCGGATGGTAGAGACGATGCAAAGGAATGGGAACTTCCAGCAAAGGTTATTGCTAGCATGGAGGCAGGTAACAGGTCATCGTCAAGTGACAAACCCACCACTGCTCTTGCGTCTCTCAAAAGAAAGAACAGAGATCATGACGCGGATATTTCTATGGATGTGGTTAAGACGAAGCATCGATGTCAAGATCGCCTACAGGTCGTCGTTGAGAAGCGAGCTAGAAGGAATACTGGTAAGGCCATCAAGTCTCCCTTACCTTGATAGCTCACAGACTGACTCTCACAGGCACTCCACGCAGTGCAGAAAGTCCAACAGACCTTATCAGAGGGCGAGCCTCACGTTGTATAGAAGTAACGAGCTTTCCTCTGGTCTTCGAACACGCCATTCTCCCATTTCTGTCCCAATATCTGCCTATCTGGGTTGGGCCCCGTCACGTAGTCACTGTCACTCGAGGCAAATCCCCACAGATGAAGCGGATTTGCATCATGGCTCCAAAAACTATTTCTCGTGCTCGGAAGATCATCATCGCTAGCCACGTTCAAGATCTTATTCCCAGCAACTTCTCCAAGCTAGTCACGTTTGCTTTTACACAAGGGGAGATCAATCGCACCGTTACCTGGGCTCGTGGCCTAGGCAAAGATCACAAGGACGATATTTGTGCCGCAAGAAACCCTTACTTCTTCCGCGATCCTTGTATGGGTGACAGTATCGGTGTTACAGGAAATGGGATATTTGAAGATAGCACTGCTACTCTTGGTCCTTGCATCACCGTTGGTGGTGGGAGTTATTGGTTGGGCAACTTTCATCCCTTCATTGAGGCCTACCAACAGCTCGCTCAAGTGGAGATTGAGCATCCATCTTCCCAAGATCGCAAGCGATGCATAGACGAGGGGCATGATGCCATGGCCCAGGAGTCGAATTTCAGGCTCGGTAAGCTCGAGGTCACATCAGGTCTGAACCTCAAGACAACAAGAATTTCACATGATCCTTATTGGGATGAGTATGATATGGACAAGCCCCTTGTTGTAACAGACTGGGCTCTCATCGGCGCTCGTACTTCACAAGCAAACATCCTTCGCAAATTCCCTTCAGAAACCCAGCCTCCAGCTCAAGAACCAACCGTGGCTACTACAACCGCTATTGTGCCAGGTGCAGATGTTCTGTCTAGCGGTCGAACATCTGGTTATCAACGCGGCCAGATTTGTGAGATCCCTGCGTATGTCTCTGGGATGGAGAACCAGACGCAGAAGGCTACGAGAGAATGGTTTATCGAGGAACCATGGCCGCAAGAGGATGAGGATGCTTGGATACGTGGAGGCATTGGTGTTAACGGCGACAGTGGCGCTGGGGTTGTCGACGCCAATACACATGGCCTAATCGGTCAAGTCTGGGGTCGCAATAAATACTGGGGGCCAGGACAACGTGTCACCTACTTCACTCCCATTGCAGACATTTTCGACGATATTCAGGAAAAGTGTGGGCAGCAGTCACGCCCTCAACTTCCACAGCACCGTGATGAAGCAAACTGCTTTCCATTACATCCGTCATGTCGTCAATGCTTCGATCTACGAGTATACCTCAATAGTAGCAGGAGGAGCTCGCGGATGTCGCTCCAAAGTATGATAATGGGTACAGGTGATGGCGACCAGGATCTGACCTCTATTGAGGCTGTCTCAGAGCTAGCTACACCAAAGGATTACCACCGCTATTCGGGCATCGAAGAGACTCTGGCTTCTCTCAGCGGCATTGTCTCTCCAGCAGGACCCAGTGGTTATCCCGGCACTCCCATGATAGCCGATATGAAGAGCCCCTATGCTACCGAACTGGATCTTGGTGATCTGTATGGGCCAGAAGCAACTGTGCCAACTCAGGCTCGAAAGAGAAGAACCTCTTGTCTAGCTGCTGCGCCGGCTCCAGGTAGATGGAAGAAGCAGAGAACTGATGATTGATCAGCCAGCGAAACCTCCCCGTGCCATCTTCTTTGCTCGAGCATCGCGTCTATTGTGGTTCGCCCGAGACCCCTTGTTTGCTTCCTTGTTCTTCCTGGCAGTTTCTGTCTCCTTCTCGCCTGTAGGCCCCGCAACGTTGCCGCCTCTTCCCCGACCTCGCCCTCGTCCTCGTCCTCGTCCTCGACCACCACCTCTGCTACTCATCGATGATCCACCGTCAGGTTCGCTTCCTTCTTCTCCCGAGGCAGCTGGAGATGCTCGCCAAGATGTGCGTTCTAGTTGCGCTTGTTGTCCACTAAAGGCATACTTGGCCTCTAACCGTCGCTTCTGTTGGGGGTTCCTGACCAAGATGAGGGCCCATCCCTCTATGGCTTCATCTGTCATTCCAGTTTCTTCCCGCAGTTTGGCTCGTGGGCTGCCTCGCCTTGTGCCAGCATCACGGTCAAACAGTTTTGAGTTCATCTGGTACGTACGGAACAATGCCTCCTCGTTGCTGTCGCTCGCCGCATCGGCTTCCTGGTTGGAGGCGTCAACAGTGCCACCCACGTCGTCAGCATCATAAGTATCGTCACGTTCGTCATCATCAGAATCGAATGCCGCGAGGGCAGAGAGAATGGCCGATTTGTTAGGCGCGTTTGCTTTATCTTTGAGCATTTCATCAGCGTTCTTGCCAGGCTTCTTTCCAAATGAAACCTTAGAAACGTCCATGGCAAGGCGGTCAAAATCATCGTCGTCAAAAACATTGTGTCGTGTAGGAACTTGAGGCGGAGTAGGTCGCGGTGCAAGCTCTGTGTGTCCTGCTTCAGGGTGTGATGACCTAGTGATGGATTAACAAATAATCGCGATTTGAGAATAGGAAGTTATAACGTACAAGGACTCACTGCGGTCAGCATTAGCCAAGTGAGGCGGCAGAGTCTCACTTAGCAAATTGGCAACAACCTGCTCCACGTCCTCTCCGTATTCATCGAGACATTTGGACACAAAGCCGGATCCTAAATCGGGAAACAAATCCTGAACCTGAGTGATTTGGCTCATTTTATGAATATGAATATCGGCATTCACTTCTTGCTGTGTTATTTTGCCTTTGCCTTTATCCAATCTCCTTCTTATAAGTCGCTTTGGGCGGACCATGGTTCCCTTTCTGTAGCCCTCCAAGGCAGTGATTCGCTTCTTGAAATTTTCGGTCGCCGCACCGGCATCCTCCGCCTTCCGTAGTAATATCTTCAAGAGGGGTGTGTTGGTGATGAGCTCAGGGACAAGTGAGTCGTTGACATTGAAAGGGCCAGCCTTGTGAGCATCAGCCGCTTCCTTGAGGGCGTATAGTTGATCACTCAGCATCGACCATTTGGCTGGTTCAGTATCTATTAACCCAACCAGACATAGATACGTCGTAGTCAATATCACTTTGCGTAGAGGAGGGTTCATGACGCGGAAGCACACGATGAGGCCATCGAGGAAATCAGATCCCGCAAGGAATAAAGTGCAGGTATCCGAAGAAGCATGTAGAAGATAGTTCAAACGTATCAAGCGAGCTTCAACGCTCTTCAAATCGCCTTTGATACCAGCCTCTAACTGTGGGACAAGTTGCTTCTTCAGGGTAGTCAATGCAGCCTCCACCGCAGCAGCATGTCGCTGAAAGAGCTGTGCAATGAGAGGAGCAGTAGCTTTCCTGGGGAATATCCTTGCGATATTTGCCAAGAACGCATCATCGAATAGTTGAGGAGGCGGAGGTACATTGAAGACTCTCGATACGAGCTGAAAGACGGCCTTTGGTAGTGTTGTCGAATGAGACTCTAGTATTGTGAAGCCTGCCTCTGCTGTTTCCTCTGCGAAGGAGACTAAGAATGTTGCAATGGAGTCGTCGCGGGCCAAGGCTGCCTTGATGTCCTTTTCAGACAGGGACGAAATGGCACGGCAAATACATGTCCAGGATTGCAGAAGCATTTTCCATTCGCTGGAGGAGAGATGCTGTCTCCATGATGATTGGGGGAATGGTGCGAGGGGTGGTAAAGAGACCATGGTTGGGTGTCTTTGTGTGCGTGGTAAGTTTCTGGTTTTGCGCGCTGAAACAAGTGCGATTTTGGGCTTGAAGGGAGTTTCAAGAGAGAGATGAGCCGGTCTTATAAACTGCCGCTCATGACCTTCATAAATATCGTGGCTCAAGCCTGCATTTGCATCGCCGGATGATTCATCAGAAAGTGGATTCTCACAGCTGCAAGCTCATGAAGTCAACCTAGAGGAGGTACAAAGATACCTTCCTGGCGCTCAAGCCAATCAATAGCTCCGATCATGAAAGCGCTTAAGTGCTCCTGGACTAGTGCATCTTTACCCACAGACCCAGGTAGTGCGACAAGGCAAACACTGCCTAAGCAAATATCTTTACGGAGTAGATGACTTCACTAATGAGCTTTATTGACATAGATATTGTGAATAGTCTTTGTGAGATCTCTAGCATTGGAAAGAACTCTCATCTCATTTCGTCGCTTGAAATGGGGCCTGCTGTATAAAAATCACACAGCAACTTGACAAACATGCATGGAATCTGATACCGTTCTTCAATTTGCTTGCTTCGTGAGGTTGTTTCTTTTACTGTCTAAATTATGCATCCAAGCATCCCCAGTGATTATACACAACGCCAATTAATGCATTCTCCTGAATCGTCTAACGCCATCTATTCATCCTCAACTCTTCATCTCCACATCATAAATAAAACAAGCTGTGAACTGACTCGACTCGACTCCTTGGCTAGAAGTCCCATAGTGTACATTCTCTCGGAGGCGGTAGCTCGGGCATCAGGCCACCCTCAAAGGTCCCAGTCTGTGTGAAGGCCATCCACTGAGCCTTGGACTTGTCGTCGTACATCTCAGGGGGTAATTCTGTATCCGCTGAGAATGCAGGAGGACCATCTGGAAACCAAATCCGCCGCCAGGTCCCATCAAATTCTCGGATTCCGGGCTTGCCGTCCTTGTAAATGACTGGCTTATCCTTGAACATTGATAGCCGGCCATCCATGCCTTTTGAGCTATAGCTTTCAATTGGCGGATGTTGTCTACTGCTGTTTGGTGGAAATGGGCCTGTCGAGGTGGCGGATGCGGCTGCCGGCGTCGGGGCTTTTTGAGCCTGTGTTGTAGCAAACGGGTTTGCGGCAGCTGGTGCGTTGGGGGGTTGGCCAAAAGGATTCGCAGATTTCTGCGGCGAGGGTTGACCAAATGGATTGCTCGCTGGCGGTTGGTTGTTCTGCGATGCAAAGCCATTCGACTGAGTCTGTGAAGGCTGGCCAAATGGACTGTTTGTGGGTTGGTTCGAGGTCGCTTTAGATGCACTGAATGGGGTTGACGTTGCCGGTGCGACAGCATTTGAAGATTGGCCAAATGGCGAGCTTCCCTGAGCAGGCTGTGATGGCTGTCCAAACGGATTCGCCGGGACATTGTTCTGGTTATTATTGTTAGATCCAAAAGGATTGGCAGGTTGACTTGTTGCGCTACCACTTGGAGCACCAAAGGGGTTCGCTGCAGGGGCACTATTGCTATTTGCGACGGCACCGAATGGGCTAGAGCTGTTGTTCGTTCCACTTGGTGCTCCGAAGGGACTAGGTTTCTGTCCTAGTTGGCTGGCCTGGCCAAAGGCACTGCCCTGCGCGGTTATCTGTGACGGTTGACCGAATGCGCTGCCTTGCGTATTTGGCTGTGACGATTGGCCAAAGACACTGCCTTGTGCATTTGGTTGCGAAGGTTGTCCAAAGGCTGGTGTGCCAAACGGATTGGGCTTTGCGCCTAAAGCTGAAGGTTGGCCAAAAGCAGAGCCTGGCTGTGACGGCTGGCCAAAGGTTGAGGTTTGCGCTGGCTTGCCGAATGCTGAGGCGGTTTGTCCTAACTGCGAGGGTTGTCCGAACGCTGAAGGCTGCGATGGCTGACCAAAGACCAAGCCTCCTCCTTGAGCTGGCTGCGATAGTTGACCAAAGGACGGTGCACCGAACACGCTTGGTTTCGCGCCGAGAGTTGATGGCTGCCCAAAGGCGCCTCCACCGGTCGACGCACCACTACCAAAAGGATTTGAAGCATTGTTATTGTTGGATCCGAACGGGGTTGGCTGAGCGCCAGTATCGGCGATTGTCGACTTGGGTCGCTTCCCAACGAGAAATTCGCCAAAAGGAGCTCCTTGCGTTCCCTGTTTGCAAATATCATGCCGATTCGGGTGGTTATTTTCTTCGCCAACAATGAACTGAATTGCCCCTTTAACGTCGCGCAGAGCGGTCTGCATTTGTTGCTGCGCCTGGGCATATAGCTCTTGTGCTTCGTTAAGCTAAGGTCGAATCTATGTCAGTCTGGACGGTCGCGTAGAGACCGATTGAATGGGCGCTCACAGCTTGCTGTTCGTTCCCCGACGCTTTCCCCATCATGAAGTGTAGCCGCAGCTCTTCAAAGCTCTGTTCGCGCGGATATCCGCCAAAGAGCTGACCAGGAGCATCTCGCCCTGGTGCATAGGCTGAGAGGATCCATTGCGGAACTTCGTTCGTCAAATCCTTTTCGATTGTGTCGATAGTAATGTTGTATTTGTCTGCTGAGTCGTCAATCCTTGTCCTGTGTATCAACATCTATCGTGTTCGTACCAGCTGGGTTTTGATTGCTCCCTCCACCAAGGGCTCCAAAGCGGTTCGAGGGCTGATTTCGATTGTTTGGGTTTACATGTTCGAATCGGCAACTATCTATAGACAAGTCAGTGTGATCAGAAGGATAAGAATGCAGCCCACGGAATCGAAATGAAACGCACTGCCGAATTTGCAGTTGCCCTGCTGAAAGAATTTACACAAAGTCATCCTTTGACGATGATTGAATGGGAATTGCGTGTTGGTCCAGTCAAAATTATGAGCGTAGAAACTTGGACACGCGCCAGGAGTCAAATGAGCAAAGTGCCAAACTGCCTCATGACATACTACAGTCACCTATTGATCGTGTTCGCTGGATTCGGGCGGATTATTTCAAATGTCTAGCAAAGCGAAGTTGAGAGAGGGAAAGAAAATGTCTAACAGAGAAAGCTGAGAGAAGTATAGAGAGCATTCTCAGCCTTTCCCCAGCCTCGTTGGGCCCATCGGGTTTTTGCGAACGCTTGTCACAAGTGCTCAAGTAGTGGGTCGTTACGGGCTAGTCAGAGCCTGAAGCTCACTAAAGCTCTGATCCATTTGGACTTGGAAGTAGGAATAAAGCTAAATGCATTAAGAAGCCCCTTTATCTCTACCTGCCAGCTAACTTAAGGTAGCCAAATACTGTTGTTATTTAATAACTATATTGCAGAATTTTTACCTCTAGGAAGCTATATTTAAATAAATCCCCAGATAAAAAGGTCTTTATTCCACATGTCTCGCTGCGAGGTTCCCTTTGACGGCGGTTAATGGAGTCACTTTATTTATGCAAGGTACCCACATACTAAGGGGAGTTTGTGTACTTGGCTCTCTCAGAGTGGGTCCTCTGCTGGAGCTTATGGTTAATGCCTGAGGTAAGCTGCTACACCTTCTGCGCGACTGTAGGGTAAGCTATATAACTTGAACCAACATTCATAAACAAGAAATCATAATACTAAGCCGGATTAATAAATTTGGCTTCAGTGCTCTATCTCCATAGTCTCTCATTCTTTGGCTAGAAACCTCAACTCTGCCTTAACGCTCCCACGTCGTATCGAATGCCTCTAAAACTAACTTTTGCATTTCTTCTGTATTTCTTCTGTCATTGGTATAGTATGTAGCTTATCGGCCGTTATCCAAACACTTTCAGAGTGCTCATTTAGGTTAACTATAAAGTCCTCTCCTTGCTGTACTTGGGCCAGATAGCTCAGTTGCAAGGCAACCTTGCGAATTGTTTTAATAGAGGGTCCCTGACCGATCTGTTTCTCAGTAGTATATGAGAAAGGCTTTAATGAGCTGACGACCTTTAAGATAGTGAGTCCTGTTTCTTCGGCCACTTCGCGGGATATGGCATCGTAAATTGAAGGGTCTGTCTCATTAACCTTGCCTCCTGGTATCTCAAATACACCAGGGTAATAAGCTTCGTGGGCAGCTCGTTTTAAGATCAGGATATGCTTATTGCCTTTATTATCCTCGCGGATAATGGCGGCCCCAACAGTAATCTTGTCAGCAGGTTGGTAGATTGGCGACGATGGGGTCCAGGTTTGGATATCAGCCTTAGACATGCCTAGGAATTCCATGTCGATATGGATGAGACGATTAAGATTGTTTGATAAAACTCGAGTGTTCCTCTAGGGTTTTCGGTAGGTAGTGAGAGAGAAGTCTGGAAGAAAATTTCAGGATGTCCAATTCTGAGCAGCGATGGAAGGTGACGTAGAATGAAAGTTCTATGGGTTACACAGAAGAGGGCGGTCCTTCATTATATACACAGGCACTCATTGGAGCTGCTGTCGCGTATTTAACTTTTCCATGTCGTGCATTAGACGCACCTGACCACTTTTGACTCTGATTGGGATATTATAGTTTCACCAATATGCTCAAATGAGTCATAGGGTGCGTGATAACTTGTATATGTAATCTGAGCAGTCTTGCGTGTGGTCAGCCGGCTTTGCATATACTGATCATGGTGCTCATAATTAACATCTTAGGTACTATAGCTATTTGTATCTTACGTCTTGTACATCCATTTCATGAACTCCCATTCCTCTCTTTCTTTTATACGTTTGAGCTCACGCCTTGATATGCGCAGCCTTACGGAACTCAATCATGGGTCCGTTCTTAGCACTTGTAAATGTATCAACCAATTGCATCTCGCTTGGTCGGTGTCGACCCCATTCATTCTTGGGGTTGCCCTCAGCAGGATCCACGATACCAATAGCCTTGCGCATATCATAAAGATACATAGTGCGGGCAAGTGTGTTTGTCATCTCAACATAGGCGAGACCCTTGCCGATACAGCCACGGGGCCCAATGCTAAAGGGGCAGTATGCACTGGCAGCCAGAGCAACCTCATCCTCGGTTGTCTTCTCGCCCGTGAGGGGGTTGAGGGCACCAACAAGCCATCGCTCAGGGACGTACTCATAAGGCGAGGGGTAGTAGGACTCATTGTGGTGGATAGTATAATGGGAAACGCCAATAACGGTGCCCTCGGGAATGGCACGGTCTTCAACGGTGATGCCGCCGGAGAGAACCTCCCGGGGAAGAATACCACCGACAGATGGAGAGAGACGCATAGCTTCATCGATACAGGCTCGGAGATAGGTGCAAGATGCGAGAGTGGCCCCTTGGCAGATCTCCTCGACATCCTTGAACTTGCTTCGGATTTCTTCGGTCACTCGCTCGAGAGCGCGAGGGCATCGGACAAGGTAGAAGAGAGTAGCAGCCATCGCGGTCGATGTGGTGTCAGATCCAGCAATGATACTATTCAGTTGTCAGTTGGAGTGTTTCGAGGTCGTCTGGTACCACTTACAGTAGGTTGGACTCGGACCAGAGCTCAGGGGTGCTGAAGCCCTGGCCAGTCTCGGGATCGCGGGCTTTGAGAAGATAGTAGAAGAAATCGCGGCGATCTGTCTCCTCACCAAGCTTGGTGCGCTCTGCAAGTTGGCCCTTGCTGTAGCCCATGTAGCGAGCACGACCAGCAGCGAGTCCAGGGAAGAGAATCTTGTCCAGGTTGAGTTTGTTCACGATGGGCATGGTTCCACACTACGAGGGTCAGTTTCATCCCTTGCTGTATCGGAAGATAGTAGGTACACTCACGAGAAGGTGGCGGGTTGTAGCAGCTTCAACAAGCTCCAGGGCAAAGCGGTTGGTCGGGCTCTCAAGCATATGGAAAGCCTTGCCGAAGCACAAATCACCAAGAATATCCATAGCAAGGTAATTGCACCAGTCGCTCATCTTTCGAGGCTTGGTCCAACCCTTGGTCTCTTCTCCGGAACCCTCCAACATACCAATCTGCTCGCAGAAAGTACGGACGTTACCCAAGATGTATCGCTGCATCTCCTTCATAGCGCTCTCGGAGAAGGCCTGAGACATGACACGGCGCTTACGGGCATGGACCTCCTTATCGCGCGTGTTATGCGTATTGGCGGTAGGGTGAACGAAGGCATTGTAGAATTCGGCCTTACGGACGTTTGTGCGGAAGCCGTAGATCTCCTTGAGGGCCTTATTGGAGTTGAAACAAAGCGAGTTGGGGCCGAAGCGGACAACTGGGCCGTATTTTTGGTGCATGCGCCAGAACTCGAGCTGTCTGTCACCCTTCCAGGCGTGGTAGAGCTGGTATCCATCTGTGATCTTGGCGATGAATGGGCCTGGGTATTTGGCTAGAGGGTGGAAGAAGACTCGGTAAACAACAATGCCGAAGCCCTGGCCACTTATGAGTGTCTGATCATGATAGAAGCTGTAGGCAGTGTTCACTTACATAGAGAGCTAGTCCTCCAACCAACAAAGCCAAGTAAACTAACAGATGTGTTGGGCTGAACGTCATCTTGTCTGTCTCAATTGCAGAAAGGGCGAGTCTCTAAGAAGATGTGGGAATAGGAGGTAGACAACAGATCAAGAGAGACGGAAGCTCCGGAGGAGTTATATATGTCTTATCAAGGAACAAAGCGATACACCTCCATACCTACACGACGGCAGCAGCCCCATGACCACCCTCTTTTCCATCTAGCCCATCATGCCCGCCCACTTCTCAAGTTTCGTTTCGCTGACTTCTTCCATCCCTGGTCTAGGTCCAGGCGAAACGCTCATAATCGGCTGGCAGCGGCACACAAAGCTTGTCAATAATCACAAACTTGTTGAAGGTGGGAGGGGTGAGCCATGAAGTCTTCAAGCGGCTAAGTTCGGATTGGAAATGACGGAACAGTATTGGATCACGGAGAATTGAGAGATTGTGGGGGAGCTTCTTAGATTGTGGGGTTTTAGGTTTGCCATTTGGGGAATTGTTATTACATTTCGATCCATGGTTTGCATCTAGCTTCTATGACTCCTAGTTACTAGTTACAAGGGGAATTGAGCTCGGGGTTTTACTCTCTGATATTGGCAGCTTTCTTACAGTGGTATTTATCCGTCCAATACTCGAAACTGTTATATAAATCCCGTTATCTCCCACTCATCAAGTAACTATCATAGTGGTGCAATACATTGTTGGCTCACAACAATGCTCAGACGTTGCTCCTGGTCCAGCCTCTTTACCTCCTAAGACCACCTGCCATTTCAGAAAAGCACGGTCAGCCGCCAATCAGCTATCCACATCAAGCCAAGGTCTTTATGCCGTCATGAATAATGTATAATACGAATGAATGTTGGCCCCCTTTGTCTTTGCTCTAACTCGGCACTCACCATACAAGCGGCTCTGGTCCGTCCTGCGGAACCACACAGATGTTTTGTTTTTCTTGGGCATACCTGGCTTACCTCACATGCCCGACGATGACCGCGGCTTTGTGGAGCTTCGGCGGTCCGAGTGGGGACGGAGATATTCCTTTGCGGGGTGGGCACGGAAATCTGCCGTTTTCGTCTGTGTACATACATAATGCAAGCTTGACAATGGTTCTTTTGCAGAAGTAATGGATTTGATAGGATATTCTTTCTTCGAACCCTGTTGGTCAGCAGCTGACCGATTTCGTGGTAAGTCTGCCTCAAGACACTTGAAGTTCATTGTAACTCTGTTATCTCACAGGAACACGAACCTTTATACTGGTCTTGGAGGTTTACGTAGAATGATAACAAAACATTATCGCGACAGGTAAGCTAAAATACCACAGGATGACCTCCTAAGCAACAGATGCACTCCTCGTCAGGCATTTAGTAATTGCACAATTGCCTACATATGCATCTTACATATAGACACCACCACAAAAATCACCAGCTCCGTGAATATGGATGGGGGATACCCTAGAGCACCGGCCTCAAGAGATAAGCATTTTCAACGAGGAATATTCTGCTGTGTCGTCGGATCACTATAATACAGCCAGCATATATACAACAAGAGTACGTGTTGCGTGCACTAGGTTTAAGCACATGAACATCACCGCCGTACATTATTCATGATCCATATCTGCCCTATTCCATTAACTCCTCCCATTAATATGAACAGCATATACGGCATCGAGATGTACCCCTGTCGTATTGCCCAAACCCTTACCCAGTATAGTATACAGCCTCTCTAGTTGAAATACCTGGGCTCGTTGAACACATGGTATCTGTGCTCTCGCACGCCGTCACCCCGGAACATTGCGGGGAATCTCCAACCCTCAGGGACCTCCTCCTCCTTAACTCGACGATTGCGCTCTTTATCTGGCTGAGCGTCCAGTTTCTCGATCTCCTCCTTGGACTCGGGGATCTTGAACTTGGCAACCTGTAGTTCCGTATCGGTAATCGAGCTGCGACTCACGCGCGCGTATCCCACACGTTTGAGTCTCTTGAAAAGGATGTATTCGCACCATCGGTCCCAATCGGACGGGTCTACATCTTTCATACCCGACTTCTCGCTCACATAAGTATTGTAATTACCCTCCTTTGGTTTTGTCACCAAATAGCTAAGCAAGAATGCTGGCCGAGGGGTCGAGCCCATTAGGTCAGCGAGATAGAGTGACTGCAGACGTCGGTCTTCAGGATCCTCTTCTTGCCCGGAGTGGAAGACAAATACATCGACGAGCTGACCATAGACATCCAGCGTCGCATGGATAGCAGGAGCCAGTTCTCCGACAGGACTAGGTAGAAGGTGATGCGTCGAGTTGAGGATGGGAAACTTCGACAGAAGAGCAGCACCCCATGTATGCTTATTGGGGCCCGGACCGTAGTCGACGTACATGCCGAGATCCTCAGCAAGGAACTGCGTAGCATCACGGTTACCCATGATGATACGCTGATTGTCGGACTCAAGAAGGCCGATGACATCGATTTCCAATTCCTTAATGAGATCCCGCATACGGTACTCTGATGCCCACATATCGTTGTCAAACGAAAAGTGGATCGTCCAAATACCTGCAGTGAGGATACGATCATCAGCGTGATAAGGCTGATAATTATTCCTAGGGAACCGCTGGAAGGCCGAGACCAAGAATAAAACATTGATAAGGATGGTCGCAACGCCAAAATACTTCCTCTGCTGGATTGGCACAGACCGTCTCGAAGGTTGCTGTTGATGACTCGAGGCGTTGATTCCATACACGCCAGCACCAATGCAGGTCATCATCGTGTACATGATCCAGTCAGTGTGCTCACGAACGAGTTGGCCACCTGGAACAAAGGCATATGCGACAACCCAAACATGGAAGAGTACCAAGAAGTTGTAGATGAGGAAACCGTTGCCAAAAGTTGTCGTAGGATTCGTCTTGGCTGCATGGGTCAAAATGGGCACAGAATATGCCATCAAGTAGCTGGCAAGGGTCAGAGCGCCGTAGTAACCAGTCCAATGACTGAAGAAGGTCAAAAACATAGCCCCGACTGTACCGATGATATAGACTCCCCAGCTGCTTGCAAGCCTAGGCTGCCAGACTCCGCCGAACAGACCTAGCGACATGGCAAGAACAGTGAGCCAGCCATGAGTGGAGAAGTATGGGCCTCGAATGGGATAACCCTCCCATCCCCAGAGGATCATGGTGCTGGTATCGGAGAGTAAAGAGTGGAGGCCAAAGAACAACCCAGCAAGACCGAGTGATGAAAGGAAACTCGAGCTACTCTTGGCAAGCCGTGGTGCCAAACCGACAGCGAGGGGTGCTCGTCTAGTGAAGCGGAGGGCGGCTAGAACACCCAGCACAAGACCAGTGTTGTTCCAGCCGCCATTCGCAGCATGCATAATAGGCCAAATAGGGTTGTTCGTCCACCATGCAAACTTGGCAGTAGAGGAAAGAATAAGACCAATCATCCAACCCAGGATCTTGGATTCAAGGCGGCCTTCGTGAACCGACTCTGCAAAAAGTGTACCGGCCCACCCCAAGCATGACATAAAAACGCCAAATCCAACCGTAAACAGGCGATAACTGGGTTCCTCAACCAGGTAGGCTGCGATGCCAGCGAGAGACAGAAGATGTACTGCACGCAAGTTGTTCAGCACTAGAGCTCGAGCTGAACGGCTGGCTAGAATGAAGGGCGAAATCGTTGTCATGACCAGAACTTCGTACCCTGAAATGCCCATGTACCAAAGCGGGAAGTCTGATATTGAGTTAGGGTCAGACAGGTCTCAATCAAAGATCCAGCTTGACTTACACCACACTACAAGCCCCAGACTAGTCAGAATAGTCCAGAAAACATACTAAGATGGTCAGCAAATCGTCGTTCCCGCCCAACATAGAGAGCTTACTCCATGATAAACTTCAGCCGCAATATCGAGTGCTTCGGGCCAGCTGAATCGAACAGCAAAAACACCGCCGGTTGCTTTTTCCTTTCTAAGGACTTGGTTAATGACAATCTTCTAATTACGCTAGTTCTGTACTCACTCCTTTTCCAGGACGGCGGATGAAATAGACGACAGGTTCTCACTGCAAAAGACTTAGATAATGGCCTGGAAACATGTATATTTCGCAAAGGGCTGTTCTGGAAGCCAAAGACTATCTGGGAAGCCATTGAACGTACCCCTTGCTCGCACCCTTGATATCTCTAACCTCAATAGCGAAGGTACTGAAATCGAGAGCCGTCACGGCGTCAAAGGCCACATCAAAGATGATCAATGACCACTCGAAGAAAGCGTAAGTAGTGTAAGCTGATTTATAATGTTAGTGGGCCACATTTTAATGGCGTTGCCACTATCTTACCTCCAGCGACACGATGCACCTTGTGCTGAATGAAGAAATAGATCAGTGGCACAAGAGTGCCGAAAAAGGCAGATGCCAAGTATTTGCGATATTTGATGGCCTGAGGATTGGCGGGGCTGAGTGCGATACAGCCAGTCGTCCACGGAAGCGTCGCAACAATGTAGGAAATCATGAGAATATCATGCCAATCGTGGTCGTCCGTAGATGTAATATATGTCCAGCCGCCACAGGTTAGAGTTCGAAGTAGACCCATGACAGCAACGAATGTAGGCAGCTTTTGACCAGGCTTTCGCGTGAGGAGATACCATAAACCGACGAGGGCAAACCGAGGACCTGGGAGCTATCAGTACAATGCGGATATGGTGCAATTCGATTGATCATGTTGTACCGGATGTAATGGCAATGAATATCATGAAAAATGATCTCTCGGGGTACCGATCGCCAATAGTCGCGGAGACTGAGGGGAACCATTCTTGCGGATAACCGTAGAATTCATTCTGCACGATCTTGTGATAGTGTAGGTAAACACCAATAACCAATGCACTAAAGAAAGCAGCTAGAACACCACGAATCAGCGTCTCGGTCATCCAAGTTGCATATCTACAACGGAGGAGGATGCAAAACCATACCATACGCGACAACAGTATGCGCCCAACTGACCAAGCTTCCATTGAAGCTTAGGACAACGCCTGTATCTTTGTCCTTGTATTTTGAAGCCATTTCGTAAGAGATAAGGACTGAACAAACACTCTAAAATCCCATCCGGGCGATCCGGGAACCAAGAGTCAAAATCTCAGAACGAGCGACGAGAGAAAACGATCATGCAAGTTGTGAGATTCACTCTCGGACAAGACAAACAGACCTCGGAGCTTTGGCGTTACCTCCACCGCGACGTAATACTTGGAAGTGTAATTGCTAAGTGGAGACCGACCGGGGCAGGGGACACTCGGAAATCGATATTATTTTTTGACACTGGCCCGCGCGTTCCCGAAGTGAATCAAAGGCCAGGCACTCCAAGCGAGAAATAAACAGCCTAACGTTAGACGGCGATTTCCATTTTGGCTCCCGCCGTCGTGTCTACCACGAGGCTGAATTGTGCCCCGCTAAAAAAGTTGTTGATCTGCCAGCCTTGTCGGCAAAAAAACTTCCTAAATTTGCTGTCTACTTTACCTTCTGAACCATACTAATACTTCGTGGTCGCACAAACGCAAGATGGCTGGCGTCGCTGATAAGGCAAGATTCTATCTCGAGCGTGCTGTACCGCAGCTGCGAGAATGGGAGGAGAAGGAAATCTTTTCCAAGGTAAGTTGCGTTCTAACTTTGCTAGAGAACATTGTGAACTAAGACATCATTTTCATAGGATGAGATTCGCACAATCGTCCAGAAGCGCAACGATTACGAGCACAGAGTCCTCTCGCCTGGAAATAAGCCATCGGATTGGTCTTCGTACGCGCAATGGGAGCAGTCCCTCGAGTCCCTCCGCAGCAAACGCTGCAAGCGTCTCAAAATCCGCCACCTCCAGTCCGCCCATGCTGGCCAGGGCCGTACTCTTGCGATTTACGAGCGAGGTGTCAACCGACATCCAGGAAGCAGTGCGCTGTGGAGAGAATACCTTTCATATACGTCCAGTGTCAAAGCATCCAAGCGCTGGCGCAAAACCATGACCAATGCTCTACGTATGATGCCTACAGATCCTGAGCTGTGGGCAATGGCAGGTCGAAGGTCAGCGAAGAATGGCGACATGGCTGCCGCGCGTGGGTTTTTCATGCGTGGTTGCCGCTTCTGCACGACCAATGAAAAACTCTGGGTTGAATATGCCCGAACGGAGATGGAATGGCTTGAAAAGGTCGATAAGCGCAAGGCGGTCGCAAAACCCGACCAGGATGTTCTCCGGCCTGATCGTGAGGAGGATGGCGACGAGCTGCGACTTGTGGATAGTGATGATGATGAGGACGACGACGATCTTCCCGAGCCATCTAACGCCCAAGCCAAGGTTATTGACAAGCAGACGGCTCAGCATTTGAAATCAAACCCTGCTATGGATGGCGCTATTCCTATGGCTATCTTCGATATCTCAAAGAAGCAGACCTTCTTCAGCGCCAACACTGCGGAGGTATTCTTTGATCTCTTTGTGTCTTTCACACATGTCCCAGCTCAGCCTAGGATATCACAGCATGTTCTGGATACCCTTGACCAGGAGTATCCCACCCACCCAGCCACATGCAACGTCCACATTCGCCAGCCTATTATAGGCGTAAACCCACAAACAGCAGAGTTTCCAAAGAACCTCAGAGAGGTACTTACACGCTTGAACCGGTACCTGGAAACCACAACAGATCGCACGGAATTACAGAAGAAGACTGTCGCATGGATAGATGGGTATCTTGCGCTGGATGTTTTGGATGAGGGTATTCGTGCAGTTTTGGAACATACCAAGCAGAAGGTGGAGTCTATTTAGAAGTGTATGAATAGAGCAAATTAACATTCTTTTTTTTTTTTTTTTTTTTTTTTATGGTCAAGATTTGTGAGGTGCTACACTTGTTCTAGGTGGTTACTTAGAAATCAACATCATAAATGCACCTTGTTCTCGTTGCATTGGCAGCAAATCTTAATCATGGATACCATGCAGACAGTCGGAAAAAGGAGGAAAAACACAACATGTAGTAAGAGACAGATGTCGTTACGGGGCTATGGTTGGTCCAGGAAGAATTTTTCTTTAAATAAACACAGTCCTGAGTTATAAACTGTAGATTGTATAATCGATTTTTGAGATCATCTGTCTGGGGAAGCCAAGGGACCAAGGGAGAGCTGAACCTCTTAAGAACTTAAAGTCGTAGGTGACAATTATGTAAATAGGATTATATTACTAGGGATGGAAAATGATGATAATGGAATTTACAGGCTGCTCTACCACATAATATTCTTACCCTACCTGCCATGGGCTCAGGTCCGAAGTCTCTGATATTCAGAGGCCAGGAGAAACTGGGGATCGCTTTGTGGTGGTTGCAAGGCCCTGGCCCAATATTAGGGTGACCCAGCGTTTTGGGATCATCCCGTCAAGGAGGACGCCGCTGTGGGGCTATCTGTAGGAAACGAAGAGCTGAAATGAACAAGTCAAAGATGTGGAAAGCTAGATGAGACTGAGCGGCTTCTATTGAAATCATTTCGGTAGAAACAAAAACAGTGCGTTCAGCCGATATTCCCAGACTCAAAGTGCGGAAAGCATCGCATCCACCAACAGATTTCTGGCCTGTAGGCGACTGGAGCCGTCTATTGATAGCATCATGCATCATGTAACTTGTATATGCATGGGGAAGCCAGAACGGCATCTGGGCCGTTTTATGTAGGCTTCTGTGAGCTGCCTACCTACTAGTTACGTAGTAGTACCTCCTCCAGCTCCTGACCGTCCAGCCGTGACACAGTCCCAAGCTACAGGGCTGATGTGATGCTTTTTCAGAGGTGACACAGACTACCTATGATCGTTTCTCCTTTCTGGCGAGTTTTACCTTCAACCTTCAGGACCTGCTGGGATTAGGCCTGTCTTATACATACAAATCAATGATACGAGGCGTTTTCTCCCAAAGTCTCAGGGCGTCAATGGCTCAAAGGTTAATGAACGGCAATTGTATGTCGATCATGTTGGGTAGGAGAAGGTCTTTTTCCTTTTCGGCGAGACAGATCTGCAACCATCACAGGTGGTTGGCCCAGTCCTGTCCATGGATTGCTTACCCTTCATGTCCTCCACCCACGAATGATTTTGCTGACCAGCCAGCAAAAGACACTTTCACGAGAGATAATGTGAGAGCAATCTGAGGCAGAAATGACTTCTTGTAACCTGCAGCACGACAAACTATTCGCCACCGACCCCGTTCTCCATCAGTGTGGGGAGTTAACGACAGGGGAAGAAGAGCGACCGAGAAGCACATGGCATGTAGGGCGACTGGATAAGGCGCAGTTCACGGCTAGGAAATGAGGGGACTTGAGAAACCGATTTCAGGAGGGATTGGGAGGGGAAAGAGGGGAAGATCAAGCCTTTTTCGATGACAGCGAGACCGCTTCTTTGCAACTCATACTCTGCAAGGCAAAGCCAGTCCATCCTCAATCTTTGTACCAGTCTGAGGCGGAGGTCTATATACATATGAACGTGTCCAGTCATCGCCAGCAGAATTCAACAAACCTAAGAACCACCCACAAAAGGATAATTGGAAGATTCCGTGAGAGTAACAATCGCTGATCGAATCTGCTTACTGTTATCAGGGCCGTGGCACAAGCAGGCCCTGCCAAGTCAGTTGCCCGCCTCGAAACAGCGCGTGGGTGATCTGGAATCGTACAGTACAGTGCGCAAGCGACCCTAGGTATGAGTGGGTGGTCGGATCGTGAGTGAGAAATGAGAGGATCAGAGGTTGGAAAACAACAGCAGACCTGGAGAAACAACGAGGGGAAACGAAGCAACATGTGTTCCTTCAGAGCTTAGCACTTGGCCCGTATCGATACATCTTTCTAAAAACGAAACATCATGAGTCAACTTTTCGTGGTTTCGCTGGTCAGACTAAATCAATCCTTGGTCCCATTTTGAAGATGAACGGCAGACATGCGCCACTCAGGAACCACGGCTTGACCAGATAAGAGTTTGAAGCCAAATGAAATAAGATACAGATTGACAATAACTTTGAATGGGAGCAACAAAACTGGAGCATACTTGAGCGGAGAAAATTTCGTTAATCAAAGCCCCCGAAGTGAGAGCTCAAGTGAGGTCGCAAGCCCAGGCACAGCACAGGCTTGTCGTTGGCGGTACGGAGAAAGGCAAGGCAAGGTAAGGTATTTCACATAACTACCCCCCTTCCCCCGTTCCTTCTTGCTGCCCATTTCCCACCTGTTTTCCCCTCTCAAACCCTTTGTACCTCTTCTTCTTGACTACTTCACTTTCGAAGCCTCTCTTTTTGACGTGTGTTGCTGTCGTACGCACGTTTGTCTTTTGGCCTGCTCACTTATACAGACGCGGAGCCGTCTCCAAATTGTCGGCTGGTTTGAGGGCCCCAAGCCGCTGGGCTGGGCTGTAAGTGGGATGGCAGTTCACTTAATTGCAAATTGATTTTTTCGACACGACACGCTCACAAATCAAGCAAAAGCAAGCATGATTTGACCAAACAAACGACAAACGAATGGATTTCACGAAAAATCGCGACAACATTCACCGGCACCTCACAAGACAACCCAGAACGAACTTGAGACGGCGCTGGCTGTTCTGGCCATGACGGCCTGCCTGACAAGGATCTATCCACTGGCATCCACTCGGGAAGCGCCAGTGGTGGGTGGACAGCCCGCATCAGGCGCCACCGCAGACCATCCCCGGACTCAAAGCCGATAGCTCTGTGTCTGCGCCTCTTTCAAGGAGAAACAAGCCAAGACGAGTTTATGTTTCTCTGACCCGAAAGAATGGTTATGGAGTAATATGCTGGCTGTTAATTTGGGAGCACCTGTGCAGTTGCTGCTCCGAAGGGCTTGTCCTGTTCCTGGTGGCGAATGGCCCGTTTCTCTGTATGGGTCTGCCTGCGCGGTATGGCCGTGGAGGGTCACCCCAATGGAAAGCTATCCCAGCTGTTCCGGCCATTGCTACGGACACAGGGCCCAAAAGGCCTGCGTTCCAGCGCAGTCAGCTACCGCTATCGATCGTGGTTGACCTCATTCTCAATGAGGTAGTGCCTGCACAAGTGTGTTAAGGCAATGTTGGTCTCGAATGAATCGTTACATTGGGTATTTGGCCCGAAACTGTGCGACACATATGCTACGTGCGCATGCGGATTACGTCCACTGAGATACGTGGATAAATACAGGAGCAGATTGCTGGACGATTTGCACATGGGGCGTACTAAGTACTTTGACAGTACCGATATACTCTTCAAGCTTGGGCGTCAGAATGTCTGCAGTTGCGACAATGGTTCAGTGTTTTTCTCTGGTGCTTACACTACGAGCTTGGAAGCCTTTCGCCAACCTCTCTCGATATCGACCTGAAGGTCTGTAGCAATTGAGAGTATCAACTTGAGAAAGCAACTCAGTTGCAACAAAACGGTCGGATCGGAGACAGGATAATGGCAAAAGTCTCGTCATGGTGTTTCCAGGCCAGCTTCAATATCACCAGAAGTCAATAGTCAATGTTCGCCATGCAGTCATGGACTGAGCTTATTACTGACTTCAAGGGCAGTCCTCATGGAGCCATGGGACTTTGATGGAAAGCCTTTTGTTCATCTGTCAGGCGCTTGTCGTCACATGCAACATCGCCAGGAATGCCGTCTCCCAGTTTAACGGAAGAATGGGATAGCAGTATGATAACAGACTCGGGCCCGCTGTTAGAAATTGCTATTACTTGCTATGGTAATCTTATCTGATACTGAGCTAACCTTATTTTTTCACTAACGCAACTAGCTGATTCGTCTAGGTTCGCACAAGTGGCTTGACCTCGAAATAACGCTATACCAGGAACAGTCAAGCACCACGCGCTGCAAAACAGACTCAGCCTCCCCCCGACTCTCACAGATGTCTTCGCCGTTCGCTGAAACCCAGGCCAATCCATTCAGACCTGACCCGACTCGACGAGCATCCATTGCAGTTTATCGCAAACGCACTGCAAACGCGCGCTCACTCTTTGGCTTAGGTAAGGCTATCCTCTTTTTATTGAATCTCATCATTTTATCCATCAGTAGAATCTCCGCTCTAAGTGGACGATGGAATGCGATAGTTAGAGTTGTACTCTGTCGCTTCTCCTCGCTTCGCTTCACTTTTGCCTACCCATTCGCATCCACTCTTGTCTTCCCTCCCCCGTTGGTCACTCAACGAGCGCCAGGTTTCATTGGCTAGTCGAAGTCGCCTGCGCTTGGTTCGGTCTCGGTGCTGCGCGTCCTTGCCCTTCCAAGCACCATCTCCCCAGCAGCCCATAGTCCTGGTGCTGGTAGGCACTGCTGACAGAGACCCGCCCAGCGAAAAAATTCCATCTCCCTCACTGGCTGGCTCAGCTCGCCCATCACCCTGCTCTCCACTGTTGGCGGCATCGCTTGCTGAGTTGCCTACTGAAAAGGTGGCTGCTAGCCTGCTACAGTGCTGTCCAGTCCGTTGTCCGCTGCCCATCCGTTTGCTCTCTTGCTCCCGTCGCGCGGCTTTCGCTTTCTCCCTCTACCTTTTCCATCCATTCTCACCCGACCCGTCATTCCCATCTATCATCTGCCGCTTGATTGAAGCGCGTCGCCCTGCACCGACCACCGTGCCAACCAATCCACTCTGGGCGTTTTTTATTTCCCACTTTCCTGTCCCCTTTGCCTAAGCCCATTTCCAGTACTGGCAGGCTGACACAAGGTCTTCTCGCTGGTCTGGTTCTGGTTCGGTCTGGTCTCTCGCACTACACTGCTCTCCACCAAACCCACGCCGCGACGCGACTTGTCCCATCACCACCGTGTCACTGCCTCATCTCCCACTCATCGCTTCCCATCTCAGCCTTCCATCATTGTATCCTCGTCTTCTTGGCGCTCCTCCATGGACGCTTTTCGCGTGCCTGCTGATCGCTAACTCCGTCGCGCATAGCCTGTTGGGTCGATCGCCATGAGCACCTGGATGAACGACGCCGTCCCCAACCACAATGGCAACGGTTTTCCACACATGAACGACTCTAACGCTGCCGGTAACATGATGGATCCTTCCGCTTTCATGGCTAATCCGGGCCAATTCAATCCTGCTCAGTTTAATCAGCAAATGGGCGGCGCCCTGGCTAATGGCCCTGGCTCCATGCGCAATGCTTCACCTTCTTTTCAGAATCCTGTATATCAAACCAATCCCGTTATTCCATCGAAGCGGCCTCGCCCTCGCGAGGATAGTCTCGCTGGCTCTCCTAGCCAAAATCCCGGAATGCTCCCAACGTCGCGCTCTGAGACGCCGCAGCAACAGCCCTTTGCTGGAGGCTTTCAACCCGGCGCGGTTCAGCAGAACCCTGGCCAGTTTTCTCACCTTCAACCCAATGGTTCCGCCAATGCGAGCCCCTCCCCGATAATGAGCAACCAAATGCGACCAGGGAGTGTTCCTCAACGGGTCGCGACTGCGTCACCACACCCATTCTCTCCCAGTGGCCAGCAATTCAACCCTCAGGCATCTCCGATACCGTCCGAACATGGCACTCCTCAGCCGAACCCCTATATGCAAAATATGGCTCAAGGTTTCAACCCAAACTTTGCTCCATCACCATCGAACGCGCGACCTTCACCAAATCCGAATGCGATGTCCGGCAACCAAATGATGGCGCAGCAGATGGGTCAAATGCCGCAACATATGGGTCAGATACAAGGCAATATGTTTCCCCCTCAAATGCAGCAGGGTCAACAGCAACAAGGCACACCACAACAAGGCCAGCAGCAGCAAGGGCAACAAACCCCTCAACGCCCGGGCATGATGGACGCGCAGAAGATGGCCGCCTATCAGATGAGATTGCAACAACAGCTACAAGGCAATACTCAAATTCAAGCACAGATGCAGGCGCAAAATATGGGCCGCGGTATGATGCCTAATAAGCCAGTACCTGGAATGCCAAATGGCCAGATTCAACAAGGAGGCATGAGGCCTCAGCAGAGGATGATGGCTAATGTGAATCCTGAACAATTTATGAAGAATCTTACGACACTAATGAACTCAAAAGGCTTGCAATTGGATCCCAATCCCATGGTGATGGACCGACCAGTTAATCTCATGGTATTGTTTCAAGCGGTTCAGAGTAAGGGAGGATACAAGCAGGCAACTACGACCCCTAACGGCTGGCCTCATGTTGCTCAGATGCTTGGTCTGCCACCCCAGAATCCCATTGTTCCGCAGACGTTGAAGACGATCTATGAACGCAACCTTTATAAGTTCGAGGAAGTGTGGATCGCTCAACAACAGAAGCAAAGGATGATGCAACAGCAACAGCAGCAATCGCAGCAACAGTCCCAACAGCAACCACAACAGCCACAAACTCCAGGCACACTCATGGGACAAGCTACCCCACAGAAGCAGATGCAACCTGGACAACAAATGACCCCTGGAACCATGAGCCAATCTGGGCCGTCAGGTCAAATGCAACAAACTCCTATGAAGCAAATGCAACCAGGACAACCTCCAGTTAACGGATTTTCCACGCCCCAGCCTCAGATGCAACCCCAGCCCCCAGTGATGCCAGGCCAAAATCGCACGCTATCACAAACGATTGACGCCTCTGCTGTGCCAGAGTTCCCGGGCGCTCCCTCCCCAGCTACCCGCAGGACTGGAAGCATATCGCAAAATGAAGGACGCCAGGCCTCAGCGGCACCTGCGGTTGTGGAGAAAATGCCTCGGCTCGCACCTCAAACTGACGAGTACAGCCCTTGTGCTCGGGAGCTATCAACATTTGGTGGTGTTGACTTGAATGCGTTCAGCAAACTTGGAGCGGAACTCGAACGCTGGAAACCCGATGTACCCCCTCTTCAGGAGCTGGGGAACATCGATATTGGTGCTCTCACTAAGAGTTTGCAGAGCGGGATTCATGGCGAGACGCGCCTAGCCCTTGACGTATTGGCAGCTGCATCGTGCTCCATGAACCAATTGCATTTTATTCAGCTTCGGTACTGTGACGAGCTAATAGAGGCTCTCATCGAATGTGCCGAGGATCAAGTGGAGATGCTGGCTGAGCATACGGCCGAAGTCTCCGATGAGATTCAAATATCACCATATGAAGACGTCTTGAGGGCCTGCCGTCTTGAACGGTTTAATATCCGAGATCTGCCTGTGTTTGGTACTCAAGAGTATGAGCTCGACCGGGCCGTTGACCGTTTAATATGCGTTACAACTATTCTTCGAAACCTGTCGTTCCCTGGCGAACAGAACGACAATCACTCTGTACTTGCCGATGAGATCGTTATCAAATTTGTCTGTGCTGTCATAAGATACCTCGGTACCCGAACTATGCTTCTTCGATCACACAACAATACTCTCGATTTCATGAAGGATGTTGTAATCTTGCTGTCAAATATTGCAGGGTCTGTAGAGATACCTGGACGCGAACAGGCTCTCTGCCTCTTGCAGTTTCTCCTGGCATTTGCCCCCGCTCCCAACCCTACAGTCTCAGACGGAACCCTGTTCTTTACGCAATACGAACCCAGCTTGCACGCCTACCTGCCACATGCTGTCGATGCACTCGCCAAGTTACTAGCTCGTGATGAACCCAATCGGGGTCATTACAAAGCTGTCTTCGCACTGGACTCGAACGGCAGTCCTCCTTATGAGTTGCTTACTCGTGCCTTCGGTTTGGCCATAGCACCCATACCGGATAAGGCCAAGACACAAACGAGACAGCCAAACCTCCCATCCCTCGTGGAAGTTCGAAAGCCTTTCTTGATGCAGGGGCTTCTTTCTGCTGAAATCTTGGCTTCACTTGCTCCGGGTCACGACAGCGGAGTTGCCCAATCTTGGCTATCATCTGGCAATGATTTCGCCCAGAATCTATTCAGGCTTATCCGGGAGCTCAGTCAACTGTATGAGCAACCTCAAGTTCAAGGTCCCCGAACAGCATCCCGAAAAGACCCTGAGCTGGTGTATATCGTTGTTGTTGCAGTTGCTCTATTAAGACGACTTGCTGAGAAGGCCAGAGATCCCAATGATCCAACGTCATCCATACCCGCCAAAGCAATGCCAGCGCCTCATGCTTTGCTTGAGGCGTTGTCAATGCAATCTGCTGAATGGTCAAAAGATGAAGTACTGCAAAAGCTATCAACCTTTTTTGCTCTTGGAAGGTGATAGTCGCATTGGGATTTTATTTTGAATCAACATCTATAACATGACCGCATATTCAAGCTTGTATGTTAGTGTTTTGAGAAACATGGGATTGGTGTCTTGTCATTTGAAGCGTGCGCTTCTCGTTTAGACTTGCATTCTGGAGTCGATGGTTTGGGGACAAGACAGGTGATGATGAAACTGCTTGTCTATGTACAGGTGTATAAAGGAAGTTGGAATGGTGAACAAATTCAGACATTAGGGACAAACAAAAATATGCTTCTATGATGCGTTCGCATTACTACATGTATTGTACATCTTATGTCGCCCCTGATGGTGACTGGTCAATATGATACAGTTTTGATTCCCCCTATATGTTTGGTCAAGGATAAGACCTGGCTAATACGTATACATCACTCATGGCCGGCTCTTCAGAAGCCGGTTTTCAGGATCCACTCAACTACCTTATCGTAGACATGACCCTGAAACAATTAGTTGTCTGTCGAGAGCTCCAATGTTGGGATTGCTTACCTTGATCTCCACGTGTTGTGTTGTAGGATTTAATCGAATATCCACTGGTTTAATCTCCAAATCCCTAGCCAAGTCCTGGACAAACTTGGAGCGGTCTCCATCAATCTTTTTGATGATAACGATCATGCGGTTGCCACCAGACATCCACTTGCGGTATACAGGTAGTTGGGAGGATGGCGTCCGTCGAACAACGTAGCGCAGGGTTGCGCCGAGTTTGTCGAGGTTTTTGACTGCTGCTGGAGGGACGAATGGTTGCTCGAGTTGGCGATCTTTATATGGAATCTTGTTCTTCCTATTGGGGTTGACGGGGTGTCGGAGAGGGTTGGGCTTGTATGAGACGTGTGTTTTGAAGGTATTCGTTGAAGATGTGGCAGCCGCGGAGTAAGACACTCGTTGTGTGAAGATTGCTTGCTTCTGGGCAATGGCCTGGCGTCCTATTGACAGGACTCTAGAGGTAAGGAAATTCATCGGGCGGTTGGGTTTGGAGAGATGTTGTAGGATGGAGCTGTTTTCCGTCGTCAGGTTCTTCGCTTTGGCGATACCGCAAAAAGAAAGACCCGCAGGAGATACGCAACGTAATGCCCAAAATACGGTCTTAATTGATTTTGCCCATGAGCTCTTGAACGTGCCACACTCTGTCTGTCGGTACATAAACGTATTGCCGCTGGAAAATCTTAAGATCACATGACTCCTTATCTGTAATCGTCGGTAAATTCACGGTCGGTGCGATAAGCTGCAACCCCACACCACGGAGTGGATTGGCGAAATTCACCAAAAATCTGAGGTGTTCGTGCCCCTCCATCAAATCCATCATCACGACCTTTGCGGCGAGTCACTTTTCTGCCCTGTTCGACCGAACCCTCGCCCGACCGTTTTCTACCGACTCCCTCTCCTCAAAGACATCACACAATATGGAGGACGTTCTCAACGCCGTCTCGGCCGACGGCTCGTCGATCATGCCCCGCCTTGCGCCGCACCTGAGCCGACATCTTCTCTTTCCTCTGATCCAGTTCGAGAGTGAGAGAGCCGAGGAGCAGGGCCAGGACGCCAAGGCAAAGGAGATTCTTTCCGGAAAAATTAAACTCCTCGAGGACACAAACATGACCGATTACGTTGCGACTCTCTACTGCGAGCTCCACGGTGTATCAGAGGCCCCCGAGCAGTACAACAAGAAGAGACAGGATGTGCTTTCACAGCTGGAGAGCTACGAGCAAGCCACCGCCAAGATTGCCGACCTCCTGACTCAGGACGAGGTCGTCAACGGACTCCGAAGCGACAAGGTTGCCAACTTGGAGTTCCTCAAGAATCAGCATGGCGTAAGTAGCCCGGACGCTCTCTACTCGCCAAGGTCAAAGATATCTAACCGGCTTTTCACCAGGTTACCATGGAAATGGTCAACGCTCTCTACGACTTTGGTCAATTCCAGTTTCGATGTGGCCAATACGGCCCCGCTGCCGATATGCTTTACCAATTCCGAGTCCTGTCTACCGATAATGACAAGGTCTCTGCTGCCACCTGGGGCAAGCTTGCCTCCGAGATCCTCCAGACCAACTGGGAGTCTGCTGTCGACGAACTCAAGAACGTTAGGGAAAACATTGATTCCAAGCTTTTCAACAACCCCCGTGCCCAACTCGACCACCGAACGATGTTGCTCCACTGGTCTCTTTTCCCCCTCTTCAACTGGGAGGGTGCTCGGGAGCCTATCCTGGACATGTTCTTTTCCGCACCTTACATCAACACCATCCAGACCTCTTGCCCCTGGATCCTGCGATATCTGATCGCCGCCGTTATCACCGGCCGTGGCCGTGCTCGTAACAGCTCCATCCAACAAAAACAGATCAAGGACATTATCCGCTATGTCCGACAAGAAGCCTATGAGTACACCGACCCTATCACACAGTTTGTTAACGCCCTCTACATCGCCCACGACTTCGAAGCTGCTCGTGAGGCCCTCTCCATGGCCGCCGAGGTCTGCCGCAGTGACTTCTTCCTTGCTTCTTCCGCCGACGCCTTTGTCGATGCTGCCCGACACCTCATCTGTGAGAGCTACTGCAAGATCTTCAGCCGAATGAACATCCGCGACCTTAGCGCCAAGCTTGGCCTGAACCCCGATGATGGTGAGAAGTGGATTGTCAACCTGATCCGCGAGACTCGATTAGACGCCAAGATCGATAGTCAAGATGGCACCGTTGTCATGAACCATCCTCCTAACAATGTCTACCAGCAAGTTATTGAGAAGACTAAGGGTGGTTTCTTCAGGACACAAGTCCTCAACGCCGCTGTTTCAAAGTAGAGACCATAGCTAGTTGCGAATAATCTTTTTATATGAGTGTTTTTTTTTTTTTGCAACGGCTCAAAAGGGGCGATGCAATTCACAGCGAGGGGCCACATACCTCGGCTAGAGGGTTGCGCCCTCCGCTACCGGGAGAAATAAGCTACGACCCCTTTACTTTAGAAGGAGGTCGGTTTTTCCAGAGGATGAGCAGGATATAGCAAAGCATAAGACGGGGAGACAAAGATAGAGCAGCGAGGCAAAAATGACAAACACGGGCCAAATGGAAGAAGCGGCGGTTTTACAGGCCCTGTATATCCCCGGTGATGCGGTTTGCATTGCATGGCGTTCTCGGAAAAGGGAAGAGGTAAGGGGGATAATGGAATTTAAGTTGATTGTTGAAATGAAAGCAAACACTGCCATCAGCCGGGACATATTATTTCTGTAAAGACCCTCATAAATGGCCCAAAGCCATAAAGCTCTCATTATTACGAGCTAGATTTTCTGTCTATCGTTATTCGCGTAGCTCATAACCACATGTGTCGTTTCCCTCTGTAATGCCCTGTTCACAATATGCACTTTCATGACTATGCTGTACGTGCACGTTGCGTCGTTACAGCCAGTTGTCAATGCTCGCCTTCACGACTTGCAAGCCACACCATGCCCTTCAGATTCTCGATGACACTGTCCCTCATCCACCAAACGCCCCCATCTTCCACTGTAGCATCTTGGTCACCTTCCCTTTCGACTTCACGACGTATGTGTGACTCCGTGATGGTCTCTTGACTGTCGAACATGTTGGTGTCTCGTAGTCGATCACGTACAGAAGCCCATTCGAACAGCAGCCTGACTCCCTCCAGACGCTCCCGATCTGTGCCTTCTGCAATGCCCTTTGCCATCTCCAGTCTTGCATCAACAGCACTGCTTGAGTGCTGAGTGTCATCACCTCGCTCGAGCACTATCGCTCGTTCAGCGTAACTAATACCACGCAAACCCTCAAGTCCAAAGACCCATTCTAGAGGATCTTTACCTTTCTCATCCCTACCAAGTGCCCGAAGAGTTGAAGCAAACGCTCCTTCGCGCGGTGGGCGTCTACGGAGGTACAGGCTCTGGGTGTCTTGGAAAGCAGCTCTTACCTCCGGGTTAGAGAAGTCAAGTTCCACATCCCAGAACTGGGGCCCACATGTGGTTGATAGACTAGCAATCTGGTCTATTGGTGGGAGGATACAGGGAGCCGTGCGATTCAGAACCGGCTCTGTGGAGGTGTTCTTGCGCATCCTGATCTGGACAGGAACAGTGATTGGTTGACCAGTGAGAACATCCTTTGTGACCAGACACCGCTGCTCTGTAGCTAGAACCCAGAAATGGCGAAGAGCCTGGAGATGGGATCGATTGTCCATTACATTCGTAGGGAAAATGGGGTAAAATGCAACCAATAGAGAAGCAATAGCGAGGTTGCTGGTGCCAAAAGTTGCTGTTCCGCATCCCAAGAACAAAGCGCCGATCGCGAGATGAGCCGCAAGATGAGAACCGTAGGGTGTCTCAGGATCATCACGACCATGAAGTGCACGAAGACGACGTAGAACAGGAACATCACCTGTTCCGGCCATGACAATGGACGCAGATATGGCAACTACGTCTTGACACATGCGTGCATTGGCCCGCGTTAGTTCTTCATCATATGGTGGAGTACCATTTGGATGCATGCTTGCAGTGGATGGTATCTGTGCAATACGCATGAACTGATCCAAATAATAAAGGAGAAGATCCCGAACTTTAGGAGATGCGCTGCCAGAGAATCGCAGTGCAATAGAGAAGCAGAGACCAGCCACTATGCTGTGGAATGCCATATCAGTTGACTGCAGTTTTGTCGTTGACTGTAGCTTGAATTGGGGACGATAAGGACGTGGTAGATTCTTACGAATCCAAGCAAATGTCGGCTCAATCTTGGACCACATGATCAGGTTCTTCGTTAAGGTCCGCAAGAGGAGAATATCAGGACGAATGTAGTCAAATTGCAAGACTGAGTTGGGTATGTCGATCTTACGCGCCACGATCTGATCCTCCGACTTCATGTAAATGAGAGCCAAGGCCATGACAGCGCCAGGAGCTGCTCGGTCCAGAATATGAACTATTTCAATGTTTTTGGTTGTTGTAGCATGGGAAATGAGTTTCTCTGTGAGTCTCATGTCATGCAATCCCTTAAGGTCATTGCCTTTGCCTAGGTTGATGAATCCGAGAGCAAATCCAGCTGCCAATCGATAGCATTCGCTTCTCAGGGGCTCTTCTTCATCCTCTTCGTCAATATGCTCAATCTCAGAGAGCATAATCTCACTCATCCGCCGATGTTGACTGTTGGCATACAGTAAACCGATGCCCATTATACCCGAAGTCTGCGTTAGGGGTGACAGATTCAATTCTGCTGCTCCGCGAGGCAACATTCTCGTGGCATGAACGGAAAGAAGACGAGTAATCAGCGAATCCATTGTACCCATGTAAGATGCTGCCAGACCCAGAAGTAACCCGATGGAGGTCATTGTATGTTTTGGCGTCAGATATTTGAACGCAACCCATTTTGCGACATCTTTCAGATGGCCATTCAGGCCAAGAGCAAGGAGGAAACCAGCATGTCGATTGTTGAGATCTTGGCCAGGTTTGTTGTAAAGAATCCATGATGTGTCGATGCCTTGAGCCTGGGGAGAAATGGCTAACCCAGATGCGACGCCCTGGTGAAAGAAGCCCCAGCAAACCTTCTCTTCCGAGAACTGTGATTTGTCTACACCCACCGTGGTGTTTGTTGGCTTTACAATGCAATTTAGGTTAAATCCACCAATGTGAAATTTCTGCGTGATCAAAGGGTAGCGAAGACTGTAGTATAGCAAAGCCCGGCCTGCAGGAATTGCCAAAGTGCCTGTTGCAATTCTTGTTACAAGTTCCTTTTGCTTTTCCAGATATTCGCTCTCTGGCCAACTTGGGTGGGGATCGAGTCGAACCAATCTTGCTTTGTGGGTGGAAAGTAAATCTTGAGCTTCATTGAGGCGGCGATCTTCTTTGAACAAGGAACGAATAATGGCTTGACGTTCCGTTCCTTCACCTTCATCGTATCCGATATTGTTTGATTCATCAACACTCTGACAGAGCAGTTTGTAATCCCAAGTTGCATTGTGTGTCGGTGTCTATTGCTTGTAAGTAACAGTCTGTGAAGACTAGGTTTGGTTTGACTTCTTACTAAAATCTTGGAAGTGCTTGGCTTAGCTTGCTTCCCAGGAGCGAGAATGAGACTGATATCCCGGCGGTCAACCAATTCGAGGAGATCCTTGGACCAGGAGGTCGGTGGGTGCGGTTGGCACAATGAAATGGCATCACGTAAAGGTGTAAGAATGGCCTCTGGGAGGGTATCAAGAATTAATGGTGTAATTCCAGCATCCCTCATAGCTTCCACCATCTGTACTGCACTCGTGCTTGGTTTCATAAATTTGAAAAACTGCTTAAACACAAGCGTTCTAGGGAAAATAAACTCCCATCGCCTGTCCTGTGACTTTTCCGTTTCGGACAATTGGGAGCCAGCATAATAAACATCCGCCGGGGTGATGTAAGAAACCCTCCGTTCTCCAGTGAGTCGTGATTGAATCCAGTTGACGACATCTGGCCTTACAGGTGGCTGAGGGATTGCAGGCCTCAGGTTGAGATCTAATCTAATGGTTAACTTTGCATTACAAAGACGGTTCATGAACGTACCGGAATCATGGCGTTGATCAACGTCTTCTTGTATACCCGCCTCGTATATAGCGATAAAGCTGGGCCACCTAAGCCATCGAGCTATTTGACACATAATGACTCGGAGATCAGCACGGCCAGGGGATCTGAATTCTGGCGTCATGATATCAAGTTTTTCTTCCTCGAGAAGCAGGTGCAAACCCATAAAAACATCAACAGCAACCTTACGGCGGCTCTCCATGCTTTTACCAAGTGAGGTTGGCATATAACCAGCAGCTCCGAATGCCGTTTCGCCTAGTAAAGAGGCCATATACTCTTTGGCCATAGATGAATGTTTCGCAATAAAGGTTGTAGATGGGTTTTCGTCTCCAGAATCATCCCCATCTTCATCCAGCGCCCACTGCCAGCCTCCATTCATCATCCAAGTTGGACACCCTAACGAATTTGCAGTCTCGGCCTTTTCTAGGTATCTCCAATCCTCCGATTTTCTGATCGAGCCAAAAGAGCCCGAAGGGTGCCGTCTTCTGCGAGGAAGTTGACGAGTTTTCGGGAAAGGCTTTGTGTCAGTCCGGCCGAGACTCAGAAACAAAGATAAAAGGAGGACGGTCATCGCAGACCATTCAATGTCAGCATTTGTCTCGTCATGGCCCCCTATCCATTGCATACAGTGAAGCCAGCCAGCGAAGATGTGCTCCCCAAGTGCATGAGGCAGAATGCTACGACAAACGTCCAGGACTCTTCGAACGTGAGGTGACCGCGGCTCAAGCTGAATACGGAGCTCGTGAAGCCGACCTTCAGCATCGACAACATCAACAATGCCACCTTGTCGCGGATGTCGTACACCAACAATGCTGCCATTACTGAGATCAATAACCTCAGACTTTCTCTGGGTAACATCGCGGTCCACAACTCTGCCACGATATTGTAAACTCCTAGTGTTATCAACGAAGAGAAGTGAAAGCGATATTTTTGTAAGGACACTCCACGGTGCCTGGGTACTAAGTTCGTGCCGGCCATCCATTGATTCCGACAGGATTAGAATCGCAGAATGGTCACCGTCAATTAGCTTGCAAGAGTCAACGACATTTTGAGCATGGCGTCTGTCAACAACAGTGGCTACGACGGTTGTACCATCGGGTATGTTCTTCTTCCTTTGCTTGGTGCCTATATGAGTCCCACGCTGAATGCCCAGCTCCAATGTGAGAAGTTGAAGACGTCTCTCGGTAGCATCCTGAATGCCAATGAGAAGTTGGCTTTGGTCATGCCCGTCGATTGCAAACGGAGGGGCCACCAAGATGAAGACCTTGGTTTGGTTGCGGGCTGGCTGATCCGAGTATCGAACATTGGAGTTATTCATAGGTACGCTGTGAAGTTTAGTAAACAATATTTCATGCTGCAGCCCATCAAACTCATGATCATCTAGACCCATGTTGTGAAATCCTTCGTCAAGGCCTTCATAGAAAGGTGCCGCTAACAGACTGCTCAGACTAGGATGAATCTGATGGGCATAGTTGGCACTAAGTCGTGCATGGCTGCCTTGCGATTCATGCCTCCTAGCCCCGACATGACTGGATAACAGCGGCTGATCTGGCAATATGGCCCTTTCATGAGACGCAGACAAGTCAGCTCTCGCCAACATGGAGCTGACCCTACGAGAGCTCCTCCGCGCAACACCACTGCCTTCCTTGTCCTGTTGTTCTAAGGATGACACAAGGTCAATCATGGGCTTTTCCAGAAGCTCACTCTTTCTCGGCCGCTTTCCTGGAAGAGGTGCTCCAAAGCTTTCTCGCAGGTTGGGCTGGACAGGTGTGCCAGGAGTACTAGCAAAGGCAGGAGGCATGGAACTACGACGCCGGGCAGTCTTTGACTTAGCATCTTTCTGTCGAGCAAGAAAACGATCTTCATGCTGCAGGTACGTAAGGCGCCAGACAGTGTATTCACTAGTTTCGCGGTTGATTGTCACCGCAATGATGAGAGGTTGACTTAAATCTTGTGTCAAGGCGCCAGGAATTTTGATCTCTTCCACATGGAGAACTTCTTCAGCTGAATCGAGGAATGCCAGGTTCTTAGCTGCTGTCTGCCTTAAACTTTTGCCATTTTGGGGCTCCTGGTTTGTGACGACCAGTCCCAACTCCAACAGCGGGTCAGTCAATGAAACAAGGCGTGGCCATCGGGATTCGGGTTGCTCCAGCGGAGCTTCCCAAAGGTTATCTAAAGTTGAGCTCAGACGAAGTGGAAGCGCTTTCGGGTTTCCAAGACCTTCCACAGAAAACGCGGTCAGTTGAGAGCTATTGAATGCTGTCAACTGCGAAGAGACGAAGGAATTCGGCGGCACTCGGGGGAACTTGAAGGAGATTGGCGCAACACTTTCGGCCTTTTGCTTTCGCTGAATGATAACTCCTACTGGGCCTGCGAATGCTGTTTCAACTTCGAATGGCATGTGGACAATATGGCTGGTGCCAGAGAGGAAATATATGTGTGCCTGGGTCTTGAGGAAGACGACCAGCGCTTTAGACAAAGCCGGTCGCTGATCCGGTTGTGCCTCTTCCTCTTGTGTAGATTTGTCGTCTTTGGAAGCCGGAAAGTATGCCAGGAGAGCCTGTATGACAGGTTCTTTTTCGAGTTCGAATCTGAAGGTCTTTCGAAATATTCCACCTCGACACCATATGACGCAGTGTTCCGTCGAAAGGATTTCATCTTCGAGATCCCCATCAAATCGATCCTCCGTTGAAATATCCCATGTATAGGACATTGGCGGTGGATTCGGCGGTAATAGTTGTTCGTTGATGGCATGTTGAAGCCCTGAGGGCTGGTGCAACCCCAGGGACTTCACCGTCGCCATGTTTCAATGCCCGCCATAAGCTGCTTCGGCGCGCCGATAAACAAGCGATCTTTCAAGGATTTATCAATGGATTCTCGAGAGGAAAATTATGGTCGGTCGTCTCTGACAGAGAGAGAGATTTGAATATATTTTGCTGCGCGTCAAGATATTGTTTACTTTATGTTGGATCTGTCAATGGTGCACTGCGCCCCACGAAAGTGCACTGGTCCTACCTATCATGAGTGCTAAGTTAGATGGTGGGGCTCCCTTCAGTCGTTCTTGGCGCGTCTACGGATACTTTGACTTTTGAGTAGAACCGAAGTAGCGAAGCTACCTACTTACCTACATTGGGTCCTGTGAAGCTCCACTGCCTCGTGACGTAGCTGCAAGGTACAAGGTACATCTACCGACCTTTGGCGCATCGGACCTTTGGAAGCTGTCATAGCTTTGGTCAGCTCTCAACAACTACCTAACCAACCCAGCAACTTTCCAGCACATACAAGCGCTATCGTTCTGGGGTTTATGCTTTCCATAATGATATCATTGTTGTCATTGCAATGACGAAACAGTCACCGCAACCGAGCCATGAGTTGGCGCGCGATACCGATGCCCAACAGTCGGAGCATGTGCCAGCAGTAGACGTCAACGAGACGTTCCCGCCCCTAGAAAACAAAGCTCCTGACGATGTCGCGCACGAGAAAGATGGCGAATCAAGAGATGCGGCGGGCAAGGAAAGGGGTACCGAAGCAAGAGATGTAAAGGATGAGAAAAGCAATGATAAAAAGTCGGCACACGATGAAGACAATGGAGAAGAGGAGAAAGACGATGACGACGACGACGATGAAGCTGATGATGATGACGACGACGATGAAGATGATGAGGACGATGATGACGACGAAGAGGATGAGGAACCAAGACTCAAATATGCTCGGTTAACCCAACACCTTAACGGAGTGTATCGAAACGGCGATGCAACCAGCGCGTTTCTTGTCGCGGGAGACAAAATGGTAGGTTACGCTTGTGTCGGGGCATGTCAGTTTGCTAACGTCTATCCAGATAGTTGGAACGCATAATGGCAATATCGTAAGTCTTGGGCAGGTGGTTAACACGACTCTCACTAATTCCGGGTCAGCACATTGTTCAGCTCCCCATGTTCCAATCCATGAGAGTATACCATGCGCACTCGGCTTCAGTTACCTCTATATCACTATCTCCGTACCCTCCTCCATTGCCAACCGAGAAGAAGCCAGAGGCAGCGCCGAAGCATACGACATCCAGCAACGCTACTGTCTCTTCTGGTCGCCAGGCCGATGCATCTCCGGCGGCAGCTTCCAGAAGACCCCGCGAAGCGTCACAAATACCCAGGACGCCGTCTAACGATATTTATGTGGCGACTTCCTCTTTGGATGGCAATGTATGTGTGCAGTCTCTTATTGATATGAAAGATGTCCAGCTACGGAACTTTGCCCGGCCCGTTCAAGCTGTGGCTCTGTCGCCAGAATTCAAAACAGATCGTACCTATCTGTCAGGAGGACTTGCCGGCCAGCTCATTCTTACCGCCGGAGGTGGTCCGGGTCGCAGTACTTCGACGACAACTGGGACTGCTGCGGCCACAGCTTCCGGCTGGCTTGGCAGTATGGGACTTGGTGGCAATAGTGGCAAAGACACTATCTTACACTCTGGCGAAGGAACTATCAGCACTATTAAATGGTCCCTGTCTGGGAAATATGTGGTCTGGCTCAACGAACATGGAATCAAAATTATGCGGTCAAAGCTGCACCTCGAGAGCGCAGACATAGAAGATGCATGGAAACGAGTTGGGCACATTGATCGCCCACAAACTGATGAATGGGAAACCATGGCAAGTGTATGGAAAGGCCGCGTTGAATGGATTGATGAACAAGCTGTTGAAGTGGATGAATCTGACCAGAGCAATGTTGATAAAGGGGCATCTCCTGCTGCACACAAGCTTCGAGAACAGGCTGTAATGGGTAAGAAGAGTATCGAACGGTTGCTTGTAGGTTGGGGTGGGACGATATGGATCATACACGTTCATCCAGGAGGCGTCGGCGTCGGCCGACACGCTGGCGAGAAGACTGTTGGGCGTGCTGAAATTGTTAAAATGTAGGTGTTGCTGTGGACATGACCTCCTTGAGTTAAAGCTGACCTGAAACAGACTTCGGATGGATTGCATCATTTCCGGCATTTCGTTATATACCCACAACCTTTTGTTAGTACTCGCGTATTGCTTGCCTGAAGACGAGGACGAGGACGAGGACTCCGGATTGGTTTCAAGCTCGCCAGATAAAAAGCACAAATCCAATCCTTCAACAGGAAGCGAGCCCTCTGGCGGTGTTCGCCGCCGACAGAATAACCAGCCGCCTGAACTCCGCCTTATCGATCTCAACTCCCAGGCTGAAGCCGACAAAGACAGTCTGAGCGTCAGTCGTTATGAGAGGTTGTCATCGGGTGATTACCACTTAGGCATTTTGCCTGCACGCAATGCTGCGTCTGCAATCGCTTCCTCTCGCGGCGCTCTGGAGGCGATAGCTGGGATTGGCACAGATATGTGGAATGCGGCCATCAACCCTCGCTCCCTATTCAGCTCCGGAGCTAGCATTCGTAGCCGAGGGAGCGGTGACGATTCTAGTCTCGTAGGGAGTACGGCAGGGACGATTCGACCAGGGGCCAACCAAAGACTTTCCCCCACCGTCCATTCTGGTCTTGTCAAACCAGGCGTGAAGATCTTCATACATAGTCCGTATGACTGCATCCTCGCGACCAGACGAGATTTGAGTGATCATTTGGGATGGCTTCTAGAGCGACAGCGCTATCAGCGTGCCTGGGAGTTACTTGATGAACACCCGGAGATCATGGCACCGCTAAACGAAAGGGCAAATGATGGTATTCCTTCAACCCCAACACTGAACCAAGAGCCTAGTGACGAGTTCAATGATGACGAATCTGTCGTCGATTCGCAACTGCGAGATTTTTATTCTTCTGCTGAGCGAGAGAAAAGGCGTATCGGAGAACTCTGGATACAAGAGCTTATCGAAGAGAACGACTGGGTATCTGCTGGTAAAGTGTGTGGTCAGGTGCTCAAGACGCCTGACAGATGGGAGAAATGGGTTTGGACGTTTGCTGGCGCGAAGAGATTCGACGCTATCACGGAGTACATTCCTACAGAGCCCATGCATCCGCCCCTTCCTTCAACTATTTATGAAGTTGTACTTGGACATTATATTCAAAATGATAAGCCAAGGTTTAGGGAACTTTTGGATCGTTGGTCACCTGAGCTTTTCGACATAAAAACAATCACAACTGCGTTGGAGAACCAGCTCAAGTATCGAGACGTGCGTGAAGGCAGCATCGATGAAGGGGAAAAGGGTCGGGACTGGAGGATCGTAGTAGAGAGCTTGGCAAGGTTACACGAGGCCAACGGACGGCATCGCGAGGCTCTCAAATGCTACATCAAGCTCCATGATGCGGATTCGGCTTTTAGGTTGATTAGGGACAACCACCTTGCAGAAGCTGTTGAAGACGACATTCCAAGCTTCATTGGCCTCAGAGTTCCATCAGGTAAGGTTAATGAAATGACAGCAGAGGAGCTTGATGAAGCGACTTCAGAAGCCATCACACTGCTCGTTGATGAAGCTCAGCATGGCCTTCTGCGCCCTGATATCGTGGTGGAGCAACTACTCTCCAAGAAGCTCAACCTGTATATGTACTTCTACTTCCGAGGTCTATGGAAGGGCGATGGTATCCAGGAACATGGTGGAGAGAATGTGGACCGGCTGGTGATGGACAGTCAATCTTTGGTAGACAACTTCGCGGATTTGGCGGTCCATCTGTTTGCGACCTTCGACCGGGCGTTGCTTATGCAATACCTGAAAACTTCAGTCTCCTATACATTTGAAAAGGTAATCCGAATCCCAGAAAACTCATCATTGCGCTCTAGCTACTAACTCAGTGTAGGCTGTTCAAGAGTGTGAGATGTTCTCATACTACGACGAGCTTGTGTTTCTATACTCTAAAACGGGCCAAATGAAACGAGCTCTCTACCTCATCATCGATCGTCTAAAGAATGTTCATAAAGCAATCGAGTTTGCTAAAGAACAGGACGACCCTGACCTATGGGAAGACCTACTTAAATACAGCATGGACAAGCCCAGCTTCATTCGAGGTCTGTTAGAGCAAGTCGGTACAGCCATCAACCCAATTACTGTAGTGCAGCGAATTCCCGAGGGACTTGAGATTGAGGGTCTGAGGGAAGGGCTTACGCACATGATGAAGGAACACGAGATCCAGTACAGCATTAGCTCGGGTGTTGCACGAGTCCTTCGCAGTGAGGTTGCCACGGCGCAAAACGAACTTCGAGCTGGTCAGCGTAAGGGTATCAAGTTCGAAGTAGTTATTCAGGAACAGGAACATGTGGATATACAAGTCAAGGATGTTTCTACGGACCCCGGCAATCCAGAACCCAACATTTCTCACCCATCTATGGCCCATGATCACAGAGTGCCGAAACCGGGACACTGCGCAAGATGTCATGAACCATTTACAGAGTTCGAGATGGAAACATTAGTTGGGTATGCATGCGGGCACGTGTTTCACGTGAGTCATCTCTTGGAGATGCTGCATGGGAACAACAAAGTGGATGTTGATTTAGGCAATGACTCTGGAGAGGGAAGCCGGTACTCCATAGGCATGAAGGTGATGAGAGCGCGATTACTGAAGGATAAGATGAAAGGGGGCTGCCCTGTATGCCATGTCAAAGAGTAAAGATATGGGGACATCAAGGACGTTTACACGTGACGGTGCATAAAAAGGTCAGTCTTAGCACACTAGTTTGGATAGTTTCACGGCGTACAATAAAGACACATATGACGGTAGCAAATCCGAGTTCTTTTCAAAGTACCTACCTAGGCACAGCGCAGCGTATTAAGTCCCTCACTCGGTTCCGACAAGCCAGAAAATCCATCACAATCCTGTACGTGCCATCATTCTACTCGCTGTAGGCTCTTAAACCAGCGACCATTGATATTTCCATGTCAAACCATCCAACACTATCCGTTTCTCTCTAGCGTGAAAGATATATCCGAGTATAGAGTGAGCATGATGAATGCACGGGAAGCATATCTAGAAGTTTCATTTTAGAAGATGACAGCGATGAGCATGCCCGCGATGCTGAGTGCGGCACCAGGAGCAAGCATCTTAGCTGCTGCGCTGGCAGTGACACCAGGGGTGCCAGTAGGAGTGCTCTCGTCAGTGTCCTCAGCAGAGGAAGGGTAAGCGTCTGTGGCAGTGCCAGAGACAACGGACCCGTACCCGGTCTCGGAGTCAGTCACAACAACAGCGGTGTCAGAGACGGAGGATCCGTAGGCGGCTGTGGCGGTGGTTTGGACGCTGGACACACCGGTGGCACTGCCGACACCAGAAGGAGAAGAGTTCTCGGCACCGGCGGAGTTGGTTGGGCTGGGGTTAGTTTCCTGCTCGGCAGAGGCAGAACCAGGTCCAGAGACATAGCTGACCCCGGAGGAGGGAGGCATAGGGACGACAGGGATACCAGTAGACGGGGCTCCAGTCTGTTCAGCAGGAGTACCGGCCTCGGTGGAAGTAGAGGCACCCTGGGCGCCGATGGAGGTAGCGGAGCTGTCAGCGGGAGGAGTAGCTGAAGTGGGAGCAGGGGGGATGCCAGGGGCAGAGGAAGGGTGCATCTCGGCGCTGTGAGGCACAGAGGCGACTTGATTGCACTGGGTCTCGTGGGTGACAGTGCAGATGTTCATGGTAGAGACAGTAGTACCTACCATCAGTCAGCATACGCCATAGCAAAGATAATAGAAATCCATACCGTCAGAGATTGTATAGCCAGAATCAGTCACAGCAGTTTCGGTGGTGGTATGGGCAGCTAGACAAGTGTTAGTGCAAATATGATATCGCGAGGCCACGAAGGTTACGAACACAGACAAGTAGCAGTCTCGCCTCCAGTTGCGGCGACAGAGGCAGCGCAGAAAGCCAGAATGCTGGCGACAGCCTTGAGATTGAGAAGAGCCATTGCGAAGATGGTAAGTCTGTTGATTACCGAAGAGATTAGCGAGTGTTCTGTGAGGCGTGGTGGTGGAGAGGGGAGGAGAGCGCGAGGTGTGTGGGTGAGAAGCGCGGCGAAGGTGAAGAAGCACAAGTACATAATGCCTTCAAGAGATACACAGAGTTCAAAATTGGAAATAAAATAAAGACTCACAGGTTTGGTGTTTGAAGATGCCGTAGTGCAAGCGACTATGAGCAAAGGATAATGCAACAGAGTGGTGAGGGGCACGGTCGATGCAGTGAAGAGATGATGAGAGAGAGGGTGAAGAAGAGAAGAAGAAGAGAAGAAGAGAAGTGGGAAGATCAAATGACGAGAGGATTCCTTTTCTACCTCGACGCAGAGGTGAACAACAGAAGAGGCCCCTGCGTTAGGTGGGCTGCAAGTGTCAGTCCGTTGACAGTGACAGACCGTCGCAGTGATGAGCAGCTGGCGAGTTATGGTTTCAAGGGGCAACGGTTCAACAACAATAGGGATGAACAGGTACGTCCAGTAATTAGTGCATGTAGATAGCTATGGATACTGGTAGAATGCTAAAGCAACAGCCGTTATTTGGTGGTACCGACTCGTTGTTGCACTACGTGCTGTTGAGGCATCCCATCACGCTTTTGGTGTTTGCCCCTGAGCTGGAGGTTGAGTCACAAAGTCTCTTCATTAAGGGCCTTAACAATAGCGATAGCTGTAGGGACGAGAATCGAACGACTGTTTGATATTATTGGTATTATTTCTTGGGAGTTTTCTATTTGGTACCTTGAATGAGTATTGTTGGATCTGTTGCTGGTTGGGTTCTTAAGGACCCTGCATGTTCTCAGGTGGCTACTATACACAAGATAGTTCATATCTTACATTCATATGCAGAGGTATACAAACCTTGAATGCAGCTGTCAAGCATTAGAAATACACAAGTCGTCAAAGTAGCTCCGCACCGTAACTCTGCTCATCGAAACTGATCCTTGATATGAAGAACCGCCGTCGTAACAATCGACCTCGGTCAACAGCATTGTGTTTTACAGCTCATGTCTAATCACTCTTGCCACTGAAATTCCAAGGCATTCATTCTCTGCTTGACTGTGTGATACTACGAGCCCTGTCCTACGTTGCAACCGTAGCGGCATCTCGCATTTCTACACACAACATAAGCCATACCTGTCTGAGATAGATTAACGATTCTCATCTCCTCCCAGTAAATTTTGCTATATTATTCTCAGTCTAGACTCACGAAATCTGCTGAACAACATGAAAGTCTCCTCGCTCAGCATGAATACGATGCTTCAAGGAGACTCGGGGTAATCTCACATAGGCTGTGCTATTGTCTCTTCAACACGTGTCTGGACAGTGCACTTGTGTCGTGTTACTTACCTGTGCTTCAGAGTGAGTACCCGATGAAGGACAGGCCGTCTCCGAGAAGAGTGATGCAAAGTACCTATATGCGACTTTGTTGACATGGGGAGGACAAGTTGAGGTTTGTCTAAGCGAACGTGTGGATTCTCGTGACAAAACGGTATGTCTTAGGGTCCTTTGCATCTACCTACAGCATTATCACATCAGGACTTTAAATGAATTGCGATTGGAGTTGTTGCCAAATGAGTATTGCACCTGGCTATGCAAGTATCTGAAAGCAATATGTTCTTCTACTGTGCTATGGCATTAGGTGTTGGGGCAATATAAACAGGATATCTGATGTAACTTACAAGGTGAAACATATCGCGAAAAAGAAAAAAAAAGACAATATATTGATGGAATCTAACCACCTTCAATGGACGAACAGGGAATCGAACCCTGGACCACTCCCAGATTATTCGGATGAACTATGCTAAGGGAGTATTATACCACTAAACCATTCGCCCGACTTGATATCAGAACATTGCAGATTGCTGCTAATGTTGGCTGCGAGTCCTTCTTGGACAGCTGTAGATCCAACTTGGTACACAAAGTTAATGATATCTCTTTTATCCTAATACTCTCATCACAATTAGTTTTTTATACCATCTCAGATCTCAGATGACATTGCGAGTTCATATTTTGCCCTTCATTACACAAAGGGGAAAGTCACCCCGCAATCCTAGCATTTGGGTATTAGCATCTCCTCTTATCAAACTCTTCCAACCGCCTTTCAAGAGAAAGGTTTCACTTGAAACTTCGAGCTGTAAGTATAAAATAAATATCCCATTTAGCCTTCGAACAGTTGTCTCAGTCGTCTGAGATGTCCGGTAGTCGATAATATCGTAGTGACCAGCACACCGTAACAAACCAACATGACAAGCCGGGCTATGAGATCGGGAAGAACCATCATCAACACCCCTAAACAGAGAAAGCTCATAGAAAATCCGTTTACGAGAGTTCTCAGAGGAACAATTGGAGCGGCAGGTGGTGCTTGATTGACTCCGGGAACATTTGTTGCCGTCCCCTGTGATAGAGCGACAAGATCTGACGCACCAAGGAATTGGGTTTCTTCTTCTATCAAGATCTGCCTATGGTTCAGATAATTTCTGTAAGCTTGTATTTCGTCATTCGTTGGTGACGGTCGCTTTTGCATGTATTCCAGTGTCGACATCGCCATTTCTGGCTCAGTTAGCTAAAGTCGTGCCCGAGTCTTTGATGCACTCACTGTACTTGGAAAGAATAATATCTATTCTTTCCATAAGATTTGCCCTATCTTGATGGATCTGGTGGCCAAGCCTCCGTTCTTCCCGAGCAGATACAGGTACATGCGCCCCAAATCGTGTAGTGATAGAATCCATGTGTATTAGCTCTTCCTCCAACATCCCAAGTTGATCTTGATAACGCAAGAGGTTGCGGTGAAGCAACCAGTCGAATCTTCGATATATGGGTATCAGCTGTGGTTCAGCTCGGCCCGAGATCCTGGCTGCGATAGATGCGTATCCATCCAGAGCTTCGATTGGGAGGTTGCCATTAGGCACGGCCATTTCGTCCTGGGGCTCTGGGTAAGTGGTGTCGTATGAAGTATCGTGTGAAGGATTTTGGTTGACAACAGGAGGATCCAATATACTGGCCGTTTGGTTCAGATATGTAAATCCGGGGTGATAAGATTGCTCGATGAGTGGAAACCCCGATTGCTGAGGTGAAAAGGGGTCTTTTGATGGCGGGTAGCCAGCCGGAGTATGGTTTGGTCCCCAACCAGTGTATGACATAGGACTAACAGGAGATTGGGGATAGTTGGCAACGGCAACAGTTGTTGGAGCATATGCCGAAGGCACTGCTTGGCGTCTGCTGGGAGTATTCTTAAAATAGCTCGATTCCGGGGACGATGTGAAGGCGTCATGGGGAACAAAGTGTGGATCAGGCCCGGATGATGATATACTGGCAGGTCGATGTGCTCCCCTGTTCTTCGTGTTCCTGGCTTCCCTTAGCATCTTGCTCCTGTTGCCAGCGGGCTTAGTTACGGCTGCACTGTCGTTGGGTGTTGGCTGCGTAACGGCGGACCCGCTGATAGTTCGTTGAACGCTTGAGCGGGTGTGATCCAGTTTGGATGACGAACTAGGCGGCGTTGGATAGTGAGTAGCACCTTCACTAGGCGGCTGACTGGTTGTTTCTTCATAGTCTTCAGCTTTCGATTGCTCGGACACTGTTTCTTGGGTGGCGCCCTCCGAAAAAGACCATGATGGCCGGGGTCTTGTTTGTGCCCTGTCGCTCATTGTGAGCTGGCGCCGTTGGTCCTGTGTGAATTGATATCTTGGTCAATTCGCGTGGATGTTTTGTCTGATAAACCCCGCGCTCGTGTTATCAAAGACTTGTTTATTATTGTAATATTGGGGTGTTACCCTACGATAAACGTGATATTCATCAAGCTTTCACTGAAGCATAGGAGGCATCTCAGCTGTGGCGGCCGTCTGTTGAGGCTGTGATAAAGCTGAACACAGCGTTTGACAGGATTGTAGCACCCGGAAATTGACGCCAGAATCCGTGAGCAACGGAAAATATGTCAGCCCAATAGTCTAGTGAGATTTGACATGAGAGCGTGGAGAAGGTAAGACGAAGAAAAGTCCCCAATAACGTTGAATGGGGCTTTAAAATGATAAGTATCAAGAGTGATTGCGGGAGGGTTGGTGAGAGTGTAAACTTCAAAACTTCTTGAAGCTAATAAATCGGCATAAGATGACGACGCGATGATATGTCTGCTATTCAGTTAATGCGCTCGCCTGACTGACTACCTTGTTTCCAGCGGCGACGGCGTGAGCAGCTGAGCCGCGGAGGCCGGCTGAGCACTTAAGCTTGCCATTGGGGTATGAATTAGTGATGGTGGGGAGTCCGAGTGTTGGGTGGTATCAGAAGTAATGACTGTCGCATGTGAAGTGGTGTTGAGAGCAGTCATCCAACCATCCAATGCAAGTAATGGCAGCCGAGGAAAGCAAAAGAGCGACACTTTTTTCGGCTGCTATGGTATCTACCTTAGCCAAGTTCACGTAGGAGTAAGAGGAGAAAAATATTTCAAATTCATTTTGCTTAAAATGAAAATAGAGGTATCTAAGAGGTAGATATTCTATAGATCAAACGTGAATACCAAGATATAGAGAAACCAGGCACAGACGCAGGCAATTGAAACCCTGGTTTGGAGGCACGTGATTAGAATTGATCATCAGTTCTACGGCCAGACCCTTAGTCAGAGTTGATAGCTCCACCTGAGCTTTAGAAAGAACATCCAATGATTGCTTCGAGATCTCCCTGAAAAGACCAATTGAGTTGGGGCAACTATAGTTTTGAGGCCGTTCTGATTGTATGCATATGATCAGCCTTATTTCAATTGCCAAGTCATAGTGCATCCCGCAGTAACCCTCCGTTAAGCCCCTCCAACCAAATCAGCTCCACACCAAGCAAATTCCAAAGCTTGAGGTCTTGATTGACATCGCTATTTCAGGCCACGCAGGCTCGAGTGGATTCCGAAAAGCCTTATCTTGCAAGTATATCTCCAGGAGCTTACATCCCTTAATACCATGCCACGGATATCAACGTCTATTCTCAGCAGGTATCTGTTGAAAGGACAGATACCTCGTCAAGGATGTATCAGTGCGAACCATGTATCCAGACACACATCACTGCCATCAGCAGCCATAACTATCGCCAATAGGACAAGGCGGTTGCATGCTGCTCCTGAAGTTGTCACACCAACTCCCGAGCAAGCAGTGCCTTTACGGAAGCAGCTCAAGGACGAAGCCAAGAAGGCCAAGAAGCAAGGCAAAAAGAAGCCAAAGGGTGATTCTCAAACTGTCGATGGTTGGGAATTGACTGTTGGTATCGAGATTCACGCTCAATTGAACACCGCCCGCAAGCTATTCTCGCCAGCTGTCACGTCTTTCAATGATGAACCCAACAGCCACGTTGCTCTTTTCGATGTTGCGATGCCGGGAAGCCAGCCCTTGTTCCAAAACGAAACTTTAATTCCCGCTTTGCGTGCAGCCCTGGCCTTGAACTGCGATATCCAAGAGGTCAGTCGATTTGACCGAAAACACTATTTCTGGTGGGATCAGCCTTCTGGATACCAAATCACTCAGTACTATGAGCCCTTCGCCAAGAATGGGCATATCACTCTTCTGGCTCGTGATGGAATTTCTCCTCAAGATGGCGAAAGTGTGACGATCGGAATCAAGCAGGTCCAGCTCGAGCAGGATACTGCCAAGACGCTCGCTCAGGCTGACAAGGTTCAATGGCTCGACTTCAACCGTGTGGGTGTTCCTCTTATTGAGATTATTACTGAACCCGAACTTCATCACCCTCGCACTGCTGCCGTCCTTGTGCGAAAGATTCAAATGTTGTTGAATACCGTCGATGCCTGCGTCTCGGGTATGGAAACAGGAGGTCTGCGAGCTGATGTCAACGTTTCTGTTCGAAGAACTGATGGATCCAACCCATCTCTCGGCACAAGAACCGAGATCAAGAACCTGAGTACCATAAAAGCGGTTGAAGACGCAATCATTGCAGAACGTGACCGTCAAATTCGCGAGTTAGAAGCCGGTCGCTCTATTCCCAGTGAAACTCGCGGTTGGTCTATTGGGTCTACGGAAACACGGCGACTACGTGGAAAAGAGGGCGAGGTTGACTATCGATATATGCCAGACCCTGATATCGCGCCTCTTGTCATTGGAAATGACCTGATAGGCCACTTACGTCAATCACTGGCTGTCACTCCTGATTCGGAGTTGGACACTCTGATTGCCCTATTTGGCCTTACAGCCAAAGATGCGTTGTCTCTGATTAACCTGGAGAATGGTTCACGTGTTCAATACTACTATAAGGTCCTTCAATCCATCCAGGACAAGCTTTCGGAAGATCTCAGTGAGGCCGAAATGCCCGAGTTCAAGAGCTATGCTGCTCTGGTGGGTAACTGGATCATCCATGAACTTGGCCGTCTGACTACCTACAAGGCTGGCCCACTTGCAGCCCGAGATTTGACGTTCACACCAGAAGGCGATTGCGAGCAAGTTCCTGACTCAGACCTGTCACAGCTTCTTTATCATCTGATACGCAAACAAATCACAGGCAAAGTTGCCAAGGAACTTCTCTTTGCCATCTACCTAGAAGAGATCGAAGGTGGAGTCACCCAAGCAATCGTGGAGAACGATTTATGGTTCAGAGAGATTCCTGAGGAGGAATATGAGCAGTTGGCTGATGAGGCCATGGAAGGAGAGCACAAGATCTTACAGGAGTTCGCTACCTCTGAGACATTTCCTCAGGGCAAGCTCATGTTCCTTGTGGGAAAGATGATGCGACTCGGACCTACTGAGCGCATTGTTCCTGCAAATGCTGAACGTGTCATGAGGGCAAAGGTTGAGGGTCTTCGAAACTCGTGATTCAACCAAAGCCAGATGAATGTAACATTGATCAATCACACAATTCTTCTCCCGTCACCTGAAGTGTTCACCTAGGAACATCGTACCACCGCATTCTTGATTGACGATAGCTTTTCGCCCACGACTAAAGATAGTTTACCAGTCCAACAATGAGGCTTTGGCCGGGCATCACTGGTGTCACCAATGGTTCTCTTGCGCGCTGAAGCACAAGGTAGCAAACACGGATCAGTCGATTCAAGTCATGGCTCAGTACCTAGAATAAATCTCTCCTTCTCTTCTTCTAAAGTATTCTCAGAATCAAGTTTGGTTACGACAAACTCTGGTGCATATACAACAAGCTTGCTCCTCAAACTGACAAACTCATGGCTACTATGATTCCAGCAGACGTTACAGTTCCTGCTCATGAGGACAGCGATGTCCCACGAACTTGGCAATCCAGCCATGGTTCGACATTTAAAACAGTTGTCCACAGCGACCGAGACAGCGAGAGCGGTGTCATGACCGAGACAGTGTGGGAGACGATGAATCCATATTCGCGTGATCCAGATGGTATGCCTAATACTATACCAACAGCTTTTTCAACAACTATTACACCGATACCTGTCGCTACTACAAGCAACTATACTACATATTCTACTTCAACTCCTGCCGGCAACCAGAGCTCCGGTTCTGTGGCTTCAACATTACATCACTCTGGCGGTCTATCAGATGGAGCTATAGCTGCTATAGTAATCGGAGTTCTCTTTGGCTTGGCCATTACAGCCTTGGTAACATGGCTCTTGCTTCGAAAGTTGCGAAGACGCTCAAGAGTGACCCAAGTCACTCCTCCGCAGACCCAAATCTACAGCCCTTCACCACCTAGTTCCCCATTACCAACGCCTCCCCCTTTAGCAGAGTCGGGTAACGACCGGGTTTCGAGCTTAGAGGATTCTTGGGTCAGTTATGGCGACCGTGTCCGATCACCTACACCTCAGCCCGCAGTGGCGGAGGTGAGAAGCTTTACTCGAGCGTGGCAGAAGCCACGGGCATATACCGTCAGTAGAGGCCGTATGACTGAGGTGCATGGCTCGGAAGGCTCAGAGTCTCCGCCAAGTCCCGACGACGACATGTCACCTATCTCGCCTCTGTCTCGAGCTGGTTCTTCCCAGGCTGATCGACGTGTTGTAAGCCCTGTGTCTTTGGTTTCGAGATTCAGCACAATGTCAAACAGGACAGATCAGAGTCGGGAGCGGGGAGAAACTCAGAGGAAAGCGTTCTAATAAAGATTTTACGCCGTGATTCTTGGAGAGACCTTCTGCTTAAAAGGGGCTGGCTTAATTTCGGTGTTTCTGAATGAGAGTGAGACGACGAGGTCTTGTGCTACGGCTTTGTCGCTTACGGGTAGGAGACGGGTCCAAAAGGGACCATTTTGAAATTGTTTAGCTATTTAGTTGCGCTCTAGATAGGACAGGGGAAGGCCAACGCAATTTAATTATACTTGAGATTAATCAAAGCTATCTCAACTTTGAATCATGTTTCAATATTCCGCATTTAGTATACCCAAGTCAAAGGGGACCGCCTAAGGTAGTCGGTATTATGTAGTAATCTAGAGCAGCAAGTCAGATGTTAATTTTGAATCACTGGCGTGATTCTTTTTAGAAAAACCTCTTTCACATTGCAAGGATTTCTGCAAAAAGTCAATCATTTGTAAGCTAGTGGCCAATATCCAGAGACTCCAGACTCCTTGCGTGCTGATACACGACAATGCTCCAAAACAGAACGAAAGAAAAGGACCGCAGCAAAGCAAGGTATGATCTCACCAAACCCATGTTGCCTCATCCTCTCAGCACACTGCTGCTCCTTTCATACTTTTCCATTGTGTTCATGACTAGGCCCATGGCTTTGAGCTGCCTGCAGCACTTCGTTGTCATACTTTCCAGGCTGGAAAGCATAATTCAAGTTCTCTCTGTCCTTCAAAAACATATCAACTCTTTCATCCTTGGACCTGCCCGCTGCAATTGTATTACGACGGGCAACCTGCTGCCCAATTGCGAGGTTGGACTGGTTCTTCATTTCCACGAGATCGGCGCCGTATTGATCTGCTCTACTCATCTGAGCAAAAGCGCCTATCATGCACATAACAACGACGAGAGTGGCAAAAAGGCCATTAGACATGTATAAAGGATCCTTGACTCTGCCATCACGGGCATCGTACCATCGTTCCCAGTCTTCCCATGTAGCATTATGTGCAGCAGATCCGGCTCTGTGACGCCAGGCACGATCGGCACTGCGGACAGTTTCGTTGAGTGTCTGTGGCCGACCGCCAGTCCATCCTACACCATGAACATCATAGAGTTGACGTTTGGACGGGTCGCTAAGGAGATCGTTGGCAGCAACAATAAGGCGATACCGTTCTAAACGAGTCTTGTGTGTTATGTTATCGGTATTGGGAGCATGGCTGTGTCGGTCGGGGTGGTAGACTTTGACAAGCTGATAGAATCGATGCTTGGTATACGGAGCGTCACTCTTCATGGCGAAGATCTCGTAGGGAGAAGGATACGAAGTTTTGGGCCACTCAGGTACTTCATTATGACTGAAGCTACCTCTTTGGTCGCTGTTCACTGTAGCATATCGCCTACACCCGTCTATTGAGAAAGCCGTTGCTGGCGCGAAGCTAAATCGTACCCCTCTAGATGACGTTATAGACCGGATAGGCGTGCTGCTCGAAATGGCGGGGAAGGCATTGCAGGAACTGAGAAAAATAGCAGATTTGTTCAGCGGCATGACGATTTTGTTGAGTGGCATAAGCCCAGAGACATTGAAATCATGTTCAGCACCACGAGCTGTGAGGTTTTGGATATCGCGGATTGAGCATGTTAGAGCAGGAAACGATAGCTACAAAAGATGGAGGTTTAAGTGGCGTATCACGAGTAGCGAATGAGCATGCGCATCATCCGAACCCGCAGATTCCGCTCCCCACAATCACTGACGGAGGTGGCAGGGATTATCTAATGCCCGGGCCACCCGACAACGGCAATCGAAGCCACAGTCGGCGCGATCACGAGACCAGGTGTTCTTCACCGAGAAGTTCACCACGGTGAAGGCTGGCTCCAAAGCATCCCTACTTCGATCTGCCGACGTCCCGAGATACCCTTGCATTCGACGACAGATTCGTTCACATTATCCGTTCGGGTTACCACTGTATTTCCTTCCAATCGCTCCCGGGTAAAATCAGTCAAAAGCAACTCCAACCGACCATCAGTTCGAAGTAAAGCAATTCATCCAGCAACCAACACTGCCGATGTATCCGGTTATTGAAGTATTGAGATGGTGTCTCTCATCGAGATAAAAAAAAAAAAACTGATTACCCTGAATGATTCGGCAATGACTTGAATGTAACGTAACCGAGCTTCCATTCGAGCGCTACCGAGGATATTATCAATTTTATAAAAGGATATAAGCGCGGTAATAACAAACCGTCATACACACCATGTCACCAGAGGCGCTGCGCTAAGTCGGGAGCCTCGATCTGGATAAGATTCACGTTTCTCTCGTCTTAGTTAATTCCGTTTATGCTTCTCCTCATTTGAATCAAAGCCCGACTCCGCGATTTGGGGTAAATGGCAAGATAATGTTCGTCATATATGGGGAAGACCCGTCAAGAGATCAACCAGACACACGGTGCCTGGGGACGGCATTTCCTATCTGTGAGCCAATAAAACCGACAGCAGTATGAACATGCCTCTTGATAGCCTCATTTTTACCACGTTGTGAGCTGAAGTTGGTGGAGTTCATCAGCGGAATTCTTCCGGCAACAAGGACAATCACTCCACTTATCAACGACACAATTCGGTCGTCATCCCCACCGCAGGCTTTTCTCTGCTTTACTAATGATCCTAGGGTGTTTTCTCGTGGGAATAACTCCGACGTGTAGCTCCCCTGCTGGTTCGTGTTGAGGCTCAGTACTAGCTGAGCCAGGATTGATCCTCCCGGCTTGGCGTGAGCCGCAGTGTTGGTCTTCAACACTCCCCAGCTTCGCAGATGAGAATTCTTGAAGTATCAAATTTTCACTCCAGATGAAATACCCTGGCCAAAATAAACGGCGCAATGCTAAGTGGTTTACATGATATGATTTGAAATCTCCGCGGGTACAGACTCGAACCTAGCCAACCATTGCCACACAATTCTCATCACCAACCTTATGACGACTGGATTATACCCTGGACACTGGCTCCGCTTCGTCTAAATCATCCACAAGTACAGTCTCCAGCATGGTATATCCGCGTGCCGACATATCCAGCGTTTCCCGGGATAATAGGCCCTGCAAAGGTTCCGTCACACCATGTTGGGAACCTCCACATTGGTTACTGGGCCTATTCTCCACGCCCATCCTTGATCCTCGGCCCTTTGGTGATGTTCTTGCTCAAGGGCTGTTAGTGTCGTGGGTCACTGAGCTCGGAAAATGGGACATGTTCCAATGAGCTTGACTATCACATTGGATCATCAGTTCTCAGCCTGTTGCTGATCCTCCCAATGTGACCTTTGGAACTTGCCGTTCCCACTCCAAGAGCCCAATGGAGTCGAATCTCCGTTCGTTCGTCATCTCAAAGTTGAGTTTGGGGTAGATCTCGTACCCAAGTACCAACGATTAGGAATATAAAGCTATGTCTGGGACCCTATGTGCGTTGGCCAGGTCTTTCTCCAGAACTCTACCCCGAATCTTTCTATATAAGCTTCTTTCTCTCGTGTCAAGTGACTAGCTTATCGCTATTCCTTCCCCTTAAGTCCCAGTGCAATATTCAGACGAGATGTCTTCAGGCACTCCCCCCTCCCATGGGGCAACTACTCCTACACAGTATACCGATAAGGAGGAAGGCCACTATCACTGCAATCATCCCAACCACTACTATGAGGAACGCAATAAGAACGTCCAGAAGCCTCACCAGTCCATGGTATCGCAGGTATACAACCCTTCATTCTTCAAGGTTGCCAATCCTGGTCCTCTGGGTTTGATTAGTTTCGCTTTGACTACCTTTGTCCTCGGTCTCTACCAGTGCGGTGCTGGGTAAATCATCCTCCTATCCCTGGTCATAGTACTGCATGCTAACCTTGTGTTGCAGTCTTCCTGGATCAAACCCCTTCGGCGGCGTCGGTCCTGACCAAGCCATCTTTGGTCTGGCTGTCTTCTTTGGTGGCATTGCTCAACTTCTTGCCGGTCTCATGGAGTTCCGCGTCGGCAATACATTTGGTACTACCGTCCATTGCTCCTATGGTGCCTTTTGGCTTGCTTTTGCCATGTTTTTCGTCCCTGATCTGGGTATCAAGGACGCATACAAAGGCGATGACCGCGCTTACAGTTTTGCATTGGGCATCTTCCTGATTCTGTGGTGCTTCCTGACTCTTATCTTCTTCGTGGCCGCTCTAAAGACGAACATTGCTATCCTAATTGTTCTCGGCTTCTTGTTCCTCGCTTTCCTCTTCCTCAGCTTGGCTCAGTTCCTGCAAACCACTCACCCAACTGCTGCTATTCGAATCAACAAAACTGGAGGCGCATTCTCATGCATCTGTGCCTTCGCAGCCTTCTATGCAGGTGCGGCTGGAATCATGACTGAGGATACGACATGGGTTCGCTTCCCTCTTGGCGAAATCGATGTCCAGCCCAAAAAGACAAACATTGCTTAAGCACATGTGCTTCTCATGTTAGGGTGGAAAGCGAATGGTAGCAGTTTGCAGCGTTGGTTCATAATGCACGTGGAATAAGAATGAATAAGTATGTTTAAATACCTGAACATTATGAAGATAACACGGAGACGAATAAGACATGATGTCGGAAAAGTCAACATTCAACAATTGATGACGTCAGGTTTCACTTACCTGAGGCAACTGTCACATACAGACGACGAATCTTTGTTTTCAGTTATGGAATGATCACATAATAAAAGCCAATGTGACTTGTCATAGTTGTGATGAGTTTGGCACAAGATGAATGTGTCAATTGATTTCTTAGTGCATGAAATTTGCTCCCCTAGTCTTATGATGCATGTCTTGTAATCGTACAACAGACCAATGTGAGGTCTGAATTTCATTATATCCCATTTGAATCATGGCAAGCTTGAGCTTCGCTCACAACTTGCCCTTTACCTCCTCAGCTGCACCCTTCACCTTGCCCTTGGCCCGCTCAGCAGCACCCTTGGCCTCACCCTTGAGCTCCTGAGCCTTGCCAGCAGCCTCTCCCCGGAGCTCTTGGGCCTTTCCGGTGGCGTTGCCACCAGTCACATCCTGGGCAACATCCTTGGCCTTCGAGGCAACGTTTTCTGAACATCCTTGTTAGCAAACCAATACCTCGAGCCAGTTGATAGTTGAAGACTAACCGCCAGCCTCAATGCCGTCGACGATCTTGTCGCTCACAACACGATCAACCTTCTTGGCAGTGTCCTTGACAGCATCTGTGGCAGTTCGCTGCAAAGCAAAGCTTGTGGTGAATGTTCGAGGAGCCTGGAAGGCGATGACGCGAGGTGCGAGGGCGACACGGCGGATGACGTTCTCTGTGAGGAAAGACATGATGATGGTTGCTGGTGCTTTGTTGTGGGAGACTGTAATTAGGATTTTGTATGTTGTGAGGTAGAAACAAAAAGTTCAATTGATGAAATTGAGAAGAATAGAAAGAGCTTTTTCAGAAGGAGAAAGAGAGACAAGGGAAGCTCTTGTAACTTATGTTATGACGACGGGAGCTTGTCACAGCTGCATGATGTCACTCGCGGGGAAGGAACTCCCTGTTGCGGCGCGACCAAACAAGCACGTGAAAAAAGGAGAGGTAATGATGACGCACTGAGGCTTGAAATAAACGTGGAGAAAGTGCTAAGCTCAGAACGAGCTTGTCCGCTTTTTATGTTTTGTATTCAATCTCATCATCGACAGATCCCGTGGCCGATCGCTGAAGAATGGAAGCTTTGGGAGCTCGTGTGGGGAACATGCGCCTCAGGGAGCAAGAAAACATCGGACCTAGGCATAGGGTGTCAAAATAAATTTAGTAAAGAGTCCGCTAAGCCTAGGCTAGATTTACCTAAATATTTTCATCTCCTAGGGTTAAGATCCCGAGTTTTCTTTCCTCTGTAGTTACATTTACATAAAAAGGGCTAATGTTAGTTCAGTGGAAGGTACCATCAGATCTACAGCAAGTTTGTCAACAAGATCAATGTCACAGCTTTTATTAAATTAAACTCAGCTAATAGATCAAACTGTGAACACACTCGTGAGCTTGAAGCAGCAAGCGAAAGTACCTACCCATGCAATGAGCTACAAAATATATCATGAACAATCCCAAGCCTCTCAGAGTACTTTTTCGCCTTTAGAACCCAAGGCTCAAGTTTCTGTCATCTTTCCAGGCGTCACAGTTGTCCTTGACCATATTCAGCGTTCAACAGATTCGAGTTCATATCGCTTGAAGCTTATATGTTTTCATATCTAAATCGGATTCAAATCCGTAACAGATTTTCCAAAGATCATCAGCCGTCGCTTTCATGAAAAAAAGAACAAAATTTCATAAATCATCATTTCGTTGTGCCTTTGACGTCTCTCTCGGCACTGATATCTTCTGGCGATGCCGCTTTAGGCTCTGGTCCTATTGGTTCACCCTCAATATCCCGACCATGATGATTCGAATCTCCCAACTGCATAGTAGCAGCTTGCTGAAACATGAAACCCCCATCTCTGGCTCTTGGCTCCGGTTCGTCGCATTTCTCGTCGGTTTCATTATCATCTTCAATGACTTCATCTGCAGATGTCCCCACTCGACCGTTTATAACGTTGTCGATACGAAGTCTAGGTGGACCCGAGTTGAGTCTCATACCATTCTTGGGAGGCCCAGCTGCATATGTAGTCAGCAAAATAGTAACCCGAACATATTTCTTGCATACTTACAAAGCAGGAGATCGAACAGCTTGACAATAACAGGTCCCCAGACGGTAACAGCGATGATCTACCAAGTACCATGAGGTGAGTGAACTGATTAGAAGACGGAGAACTTACCTGGCCGTACGACCACCTGTTGGCAGCAAAACTCTCGGCATTTATGACTTTCGTCAAAGAGATCATATACAATATGTTAATGACGAGATATGCAACTTCGAGGATGCGCCAGAACCATATCTTGATAAAAAGTCCTCTTTTCTGTTTCCCCCAGCGCGGCCAGCGGCCAAGGCGGTACGATCCAATCTGAACATGTTTAGTGAGATGATGCTTGCGAAGTGTCCACGCCAGCTGATCAGCTACCAATGCAATGATGGCAATGGTGTCGAGAATGAGGAACGTCATTTTGTACAACAAGGGATGGGGAAAGAAGCTGAAGGACTGTCCATCGATACCTTGAGTTGCGGCGCAATATGTTCGCGGACTTGGGTTTAAGCCACATGCTTCTATCTCATTCTGGCTTTTGAACAAAGCAAACGCGTCTTTGAAATAGATCTTTTGTGAGGTTGCGACAATGGCGAGGAGATACTCCATGAAGAAACCCAGAAATGTGTGCCAGTTGCGAATGCCTTCATGATGCAGACAGACCTGGACAAGAAACATTGGTAGTATGCCATTCTGAGAAACATGAAATGCAATGGCAGCGTTGACAACGATCTCGCCCCAAAAGGTACCCTCTTGAGAGTTGACAACAATGGCAAGAATCGATGCAATCTGAACAGCAAAGACAAACCAGCACTGAGCCTCTTGGAACTCAACTAATGTGGTTGCAATCGCAATGCTCGTGCGTGACAGGCCACCAGAGTCACGCCAGATCATACTCTCAATGCGTGTCAGACTGCGCTTCAGGCGATAGGGCTTAGGTTCCGATTTGCGACGACTGGTATCTTGGGTAATAGTGACCCAGAGAGTGAAGCCTTTGAGTAGCAGATACAAGGATGAAGCGAAGCATACTTGAAGAACATACGAGATGAGAACCTAAGACCCATATCAGTGTCTAGAGAACTCAACAAATGTTAATCGGACCTACTCCTGGTCCAAAGATATCTGGATTGACCTCGGCTGGTAACTCTGGACAAAACTCGTCCAGGGCCTCGAATATCTCCTCAGGGGTTGAGGTGTCATAGGAGAGGCGGTCAATTGTCCGGTTGCAAGGTTTGCTCAGACCATCGTTATCACAAGAATCCTGAGCGCAAGTGATGAGAGATCTGAGAACAGGTCGACCGTCAAACTCGGACAAAGTTCCAGATCCCATGATTGCGCTGGCATTGCGCTCAGTCTCTTGACTGACATAGTAAGATTTCGCATCCTGAGTCCAATGAGCCGCCGCAGCCAAGGCAGCGCAATTGTAGAACGTCTCTAACGAGCTGAAGAAGAGACTGGAATCGTTGCAGGCGCGTGTGCAGTCAGTTCTACCATCGACCTGGCACCCAGAACTGAACAGAGTTATTTCCTGGCTCCCATCAAGGCTTGTGGCGAAAAGCTCTTTGAAAGTGAGTCCCGAGTTAACATCATCAGAGCCAGAGCCGAGACCGGCGATGTCAACAAACGGGAAGAAATCCGAGGTTCCTTCGATGGAATTGCGGATGAGAATAGTGAGAGGTGTACTCGAGGCTGTAGATGATGGTGCAGACGAGGCGAGAGTTGTGGAAGTCGACGACGATTGCAGAATGGATGCTGATGCCATCGTAGAGATGTCTCTTGGTGAGACGTCGTGTATCCTCCACAGGCTCGATCAGGAACGTCTCTCCATGGTCTTTGCTTGATCTTATGGCTATACTACCCAATGTGCCAAAGAGTAGGAAGAGAAGAAAGAGAAGATCAATAGAAGTTGGAGGAGGCTGAAGATCCAATCTAATGGGTCTAGTTCGTCGCTGACTGGGATCTGGGCTCGCTACTGTAATTAGTCTATATGCCGTTGTCTTGGCACGTTTTCCTAGAATGGAAGTTTAGAGAAGCTTGTTTGGTGGCGGAGATGGGCTTTGTTTTCCCTGGCTTTCGAGATTAGAACAGAGGTGATAGTGAGCAATTCCTATCATCACGTTGAAAAGAATTATTGTAAGCCGACCAGACATAACAGCTTCTTTGATCGTCTTATGTCAATCGCCGTCATATCAATGTGGAACTTGGAGCAACTCATCATCTCCACCAAAAATGCTTCGTTGACAGTAACAACCCTATCCGTATATCTTTCCTAGGTACTCATTGGGGTTACACACAAGAATGTTAACGGGCAAGGATGTATATAACCGTCTGAAGTCAAATTAACCATAAATCTACGGACGCTTCTCTTATAATCCCGTCCTTGTCTTATCGGTTATCGGCTTAACATTTATGAACCGACACCAACCGATGCACGTCATTCCTCGGCTCGCAATGCCGTGTCTCAGATACCTTAAAGGTAATATACAAAGCTCAACTTCCCACCATCAGGACCGACCAAACGATTACCAATTGATCTGCTCAAAATGGCCCCTCGTCTCTCTCGACCCGTAGCGACCCTTCGTCTTCTCAGGCGTTATTACTCCTCTGCCACCGAACCTCTCATCCGTGTAACGAATCTCCCCGCGCCAAACACCGGCCATATTCGCATTCTTGAGCTTAACCGCCCGTCTGCGCGAAATGCCATTTCAAGGGCTCTTCTAGCGAATCTCCGCGCCGAGATCGATGCTTTACATAATCAATATGGGCCCAATGGCGAAGAACTGCCACTGCAGAAGCGTTTTGGTGGTGCAGCTGGTGTGGATGAGAAGGGTCCTACGAGAGCTGTTGTGCTGGCTAGTGCTGTTGATACATCGTTTTGCGCCGGCGCGGACCTCAAGGAGCGTAAGGGGATGAGCCAGGGAGAGTCAGTATTCCTTATATCAAATACCAATATGCTGTACTAATCACCGGGCACAGAACTGCTGAATTTCTCACAAATCTCCGTAACACCCTCACATCTCTTTCCAATCTCCCCATCCCTACCATCTCGGCCATCTCCTCAGTCGCACTCGGCGGCGGTCTTGAGCTCGCTCTCTCCACACACTTTCGCGTTCTCAGTTCCAATGCAACTGTCGGTCTTCCTGAAACCCGCCTAGGTATCATTCCAGGCGCCGGCGGCACCCACCGTCTCCCCGCTCTCATCGGCCTCTCCCGTGCTCGCGATCTGATCCTTACCGGCCGTCGCGTTGGAGCTCCTGAGGCATACTTTCTAGGTATTGCTGATCGGCTTGTTGAGATCGTACCCGAGGATGAGCGTGATGGCTCAGATGTTCTTGGCGAGGCCAGAAAATCAGCGTTGAGTGAAGCTGTGAGACTTGCTCAGGAGATTTGCGAAGGAGGACCGATCGGTGTGAGGGCTGCTCTTCAGGCTGTAGCATGGGCAAGGGAAGAGGTTGAGAACAAGATGTATGAGCGAGTCGTCAATACCGAGGATAGAAACGAAGCTCTAAAGGCTTTCCAGGAGAAGAGGAAGCCTATTTTCACTGGCCGATAAGGCATGTTGAAATCCTTGAGTCGATATAAAAAAACGAGCAATGGGGGCAGTATGAGCTATGAACAGTTAACGAATTGGCCACTAAAACAGAAGTAGTCAACTACAGGTTCTCTTTTTGCAACTCATGGAACAGTATACAGCGAACTGTCTGCTATTCTTTCTGTATCTAGGTAGGTATCTGATTCTCCGTACATGCCATCACCAGAAAAGTCCACCACAAAAACCTATTAGTCGTGTGAGCTCCTTTGAAAGGCTCTTTGGCTCAATCGCGGGTTTATCCTCTTCTACTACCTCTGTCCTTCTCGCACCACAGATTACGACTCCTTTGTCTCTTCGTTCTCGGTAGCCTTCTCAGGCTTTCCCCGTTTCTTTACCCCTTCGATAATGCGATGTACCATGCCGCAGGGCCCACAGTGCCGCCTGGCGTCAGCCTGAGGATCTGCCCGAGGTTTCACCTTCAACTTAATCCGCTCCTTGACCGCTTTGATAGCGCGATCGGAGGTTCCAAGCTCCGATCCTTTGCAATTTTGAGCTCTTGTGTCACAGTCCTCGTGAATCAATTTTACGCCTATTACAGGTTCTGTTTGAGGGCCGTTCAGAGATTGCTTCTCAGAGGTATGGGGCAATTTTGGGAGTTCTGATGTCCGATCATCAGTCTTGACAAGCTTTGGTCGTTTGGTGGGTGATGCCGGAGCTTCATACACATCTGTTTCTGCAGAAGAACTAGCATCGTCTTCGTCTGACGAGGAAACCCGCTTAGCTGAGTTTTGAGCGCTTTGGATTCCAAAGGTCATCGCCGCGTCCGGTTTAACTGGGGATGGCTGTTTGGAGAGAACAGACGCTTGACCTTTGCTGGCCGACAATGGAGGAGGAGGCTCCTAGTCAATGTTTTGCTCCGAATATGCGGGCGGAAGCTCCTGAGGCGGCTCTGAGGTCTTTGGCGGTTCGCTGTTGGTGACTGTTATATCTCCATCGGCGTCCAGGTCTTCGAACGAGGTACCTGATGGTGGTGCTGGTCTTCGACGCCGTGGTACGTCGACATAAGTCTCTTTATCTTCATCACGGACGTAGCAAAGAAAGTATGGCTCTCCACTGGTGCTCAATGTGTTTAAAACATCAGCTGTGCTGCGTTTGACCTCGACGTTGGAATCATTGTATTTGCGCCAAACATCCTGTTCAAAGTCGTATATCCATACCCAATAGTGACCAGACATCAGCTGGCCACGATGGCATATGACTGCGTGGAGCCGATATGGATTGCTCTTCAGATTGGAGTAGTAGTCTTCCAAAGCTGCCTCCTTGTCTCTGAGCTCAAAATCCATCGTCTCCAGAATGGCAGTCTCGGTGCCTATGATGTCTTTTGGTCTGGAAGGTAGACCAGCCGAGGTCACTGAGTTTACGCTGGGTCGGCCAACGAGAAGATAGTCGTCATCGACCGTACCATCGAAACTCCAGTCCTCTTCCACGATCTTCACACCATCTGCCATTTCACTGTCTTCTGTGACAGTTGCAATACTGCCTTTAACCTCCTCTTCTTGTGCAATGCTCTCGAGGATGGGTCCAGTTGGAAACATGCCCTCAACTGCAGCCTTGGAGGCTTTGATGTCAGAGATGCGGCTGGCGATGGTCCAACTCTTGACTCTTTCTCTGAAGGTTGGTGAGTCGTGGAGGGCATCCATGTATCGGTCGAGGTATAGTATTTCAGGGATTAGTACCGGATTACCGTTCTTGCTCCCCATGGACTGCGACCGTTGAATGAGTACGTGCAGAACAGGGGGTAGCGTCTGGATGGCTGTATATCGTGAAAGTCCGTCTTCTTCAATAATTTGCTGGTCGAAATTTCGGCCGAGGGCTTCGTATAGTGAGCATGAACCTTTGGGAGCAGGAAATGCAGTGATAGACCGATCAAAACTAATTTCCTTTTGATAGGTGTTGTCATCAAACTTCTTGGTGTAATTAATAGTGGTAACGAAGAACGTCTTCATGATCTCTTCAAATTGAATGCCGGTTGACTCGTCAACGGACGATGGGCGTATAGCGGCTTGAAGACGATTGATGATGCTGCCCATTACCTCTTCTACATCCTGCTGGTCGGTGCCAGAAGACCTCTTTTGGTGTTCCAGAGCAGTCAGCACCTTCTGGTCGACGGTTTGTGGCTCCTCGGCATCCGGCATGTTGATATCAGTAGACTCAATACCCTGGGGAGTGCCGTTCTTAGTTTTTTCGACAACCTCGGGAACCTCCACAGGCGTATCACCCGTTCGGCTGATTTTGACGACATCCTCATCTTGTCCAACCTCCATCACTGTGTCGATTACTTGATCTTCAGTGATAGTTGGAGAGGTCTCCACTTTCTCATAAGAACGGTCAGAATCCTCTTCGACAAGCGTTTGCGAGCTGACTGTGCTAGCTGTATCGACTGGGTCGCGGCTGTCATTGGCGGTCACAGAAACCATCTCCACATCGTCATTGTCCTTTCCTGGGGGGCCAGGGGGCGGTCGAGTAGGAAGTGGTGGCGGCTGAGATTCAGTTGTTGCTTCAACAGAGCTTTTCGTTTCTTTGAGGAGTGTGCCGGTGGACAACAGGACAGCATTGGCCAGCCTCTGAGACGGACGTGTTGCTACCTTATCGGATTTTTCAAGATTGTTGAATAGATCTGAAAGCTCCTGTACAACTGATTTTGGTCAGTTAAGCTGTAGAGGTCTTACCTAGACAAACTTACAAGCCTGAGCAACGACAGCTTCACCACGATCCAGCTGCATTTTGTTACCACCAAGCAATCGCTCCTTGATTTTCTCATCCGTTAACTCGAGCTTGAACTTGTCATAATTGATAACGACATCTCGAACCGGTTTGACAGTAAAAAGATATTGCAAAAGGCTGTTGAGGTAGCACGTATTTCCGATGTTCTCCAGTCCAACCGGAAGATCAAAGTTCGCGGCTTGTGCGGATGCGCTGGTGGCGCTGCTTCCAGCAGGAGCTGCAATACCATGCATTTCTCTCAATTCGCCAACTGCGCTTTTGAGACCAGTTGAATTCGTGTGCTCGGCAATCTTCTCCATAGCCTCCAAGTAAGTTATCTTGGCATCCTTGTCTTTGGCGTTTTGAATCTGTACACTTGATTAGACCCACAATCCAAGCTCAACAACAACAGGCGCATATATTCCTGACCTTTTCTTTGACCTCGTCCAACGTATCGGGCCCAAAGCCACTGGCATCACTCAAGCCAAGAATCTCTTTCGCCGTGGGTAAAGAGAACCCTTCCCCATACTCCATCACCAACTCTGCCGTGTAGTTATCATCGGATGATGCTTGGGAGATCAGCATTAACATATTTCGGGCGGTGTTAGCACAGCTAGGATCTTGTGCCACCTTTCGTCGGAATGCCTGAACTATGGATTGTGCCTTGTACTCGTTCAGAGGCTGCAGCTCGAAGAATAGCAAAGCCTGGTTCGTCAATCCGCCATCGTCACTATTTGTTTGAATTTGCACTTGGCTCTCTAAGACTGATGATTGGGTGAGAGCGTATTCGTTGAGCTGTTCGTCGTTAAGGTCATTTGCAATGCCCCTAAGAGCTTCAATAAGTCTTTCTCGCTTATCAGGAATAATGTCCCACTGTCGCTTGTAAGCATTGGCAACAATCTCCTTCGACTGATTCGGCAACACTCCCAGGATCTCATAACGCGCAATGTTCACTAAGACAGAATCCACGTTCGGTACCTCTGCGCATCCCAAATCAGCATGTAGACCAGGAGTGCAAAGCTCGGCAGGCTGGCCGCCTCTGTGTATAATGCACTGAACCTCAGATCTCACATCTTCGATGTATGCTCGATATGTGCCTAAATCGGTAGCCCCAGTCGGGTTATCTGACTGAGGAGGGATCGGTGGGGTGAAAGTCCCTCCATCAACTCCATCTTCTGCTACATCAACTGTTTCCTCGAATTCGAGTTGTCTGAACATTTCAAAACATGAAGTCCCGAAGAGTACAAAGAATCGCTTATTTCTTTTAGAGATGCTCCTGGCGTTCTCCTGTGAAGTGGCCTCAATTATGTTCTTGAGATATGTGTTCAGGTTTAGAGGAGCTTGTAGTGCCCAGTCATCACTTGCCGCGGCGTACCGGTCCGGATCCTGTTCCTTAGCACGGCGCACATTCTTACGAATGGTGTCGTGGTCAAGTAGTAAGTCGATCCACTCGCGAGCCATGCGAGGTTCTGAGATTTCCAGAGTGACTGAGAACGTGCATGGGCCGGCTGAGCATGCAAAAGGCTCGCGAGCAACTAGTGGGTAATACTTGTTTCGTTGTCTGTCATCAATCTTGACGTGTGGCGAAGATTGCGACTCTTGACCAACCCAAACAAGATGATGCCAGGGGAATCTCGCATCACTCGGAGGCCACTGTTCCTGTTGAGGGTTGCATGATTCTTGAGAGTGTCGCTCGTCCCATGACATCTTAAACACAAAATGAAAGTGGCAATCAACGCAGAGCGAAGACAATACCCGCGTTGATTTGGTTGAATAACTCTGGTTACCATTTATCATCAATCGATGGGGGTGATCCCATGGATATGGTGCGTTAAGTTCTGTTTTGCGCAACCGTCCAAAGACATCGCATACAGTGAAGTTATTGTGCAAGAGTTCATATATCCATCTCGAAGGATGACATCCTGGAAACATTACAGTTGGCTACCGAGCCTGATATTGAAGAGCAATTGTGAACATACCTCTTGTATTTTGATTTTGTATCCTGGCTTTAAGAGGCGTCGAGTTTTGAGTGACAGACGTTCCACTTGTCCCAGGCAATGAAGCGTAGCTCGTATCTAGATCCTGTGCGGACCTCAGGTCGTATCTGCTCGCCATGGGGAGCTACTTAGATGCTTGACCGATGTCTGGTTGACAGTATTGCTTTATTGATCCGCTTGTGTACTTTATTGTGATGTGAGGTCGCAGGTAATATTGTGTGTCGGAGAAGGACGTGCTTGGGATTCCAGTTTGTGGATTGCGAGGTGGCACTTGTTGTACTATTCGTAGACAGGGAACCGCGGAACAAACTTTTCGTACAACTTGAGGAGATACGGTCTACTAATTCAGTGACGTGAGTTCGCTAGGGAGATTCGGTTTCGTTTGCGCGGAATTCGTGGGTCGGTGAATGGAAGCAACCTCAGTGCAGTGGCGGTCGAAGCTCTAGTTGTGAGGATGAATGAAATCGTACGTGGGTCCAGCTTCGTGCTTATTTGGTCATAATTTCGTGAATCGAGACCTATGGAGGAAACGATAAATAATAAACGTCAATAATATGCTGATTGAGAAGAAACAATTTGGATGCCTGGGAAAGTTTGACGATGCTCGCAATGATGGCGTAGACAAAACGCACGTACGTAGCTGACGCAGTGGTATGCGATGGATGATGCAAGTGCTGAGTCAGCACCTTAATTTGGGTGAAGCTCAATCTTGGGGTTAATGCGACAGCTTACATGAAGCTATACCTATCAGATGCAGAAGGCAACTACTTAACTTTAGTTTCTATCGCCTTCTTTTTCCTTCTCTTCTTGAATTGATACGCATCAGCAGAAGCTTTTTTAATTAAGCTTTGGCTTACGTGTATTTTTTTTTGGGTTCGCAAGTTCTATTTCCCATCTCGAAAAGTCATCAGATGCGACGCCTTGCGCCAACGCCCCACGGGACTCGGGAAGACCAGTGACTGTACATGCCTCTCATCAGCGGCGTTCTCGCTACGTCCTGTTCCACGTATGTGTTTTTAGTTCGCGATTAGCCGAACGCGCCTATCCCAAGTACCACTTGAATCGCATCTTTCCCTTCATCGATTAATAAGCTGTCTCATAGGTGAATGGATATCTGACGCGTCCCTGTTCATGGTATGGTCTAGTGACGACTCAGGTTTGTGCTACTCGTCGATACGAAGCAGTACAAATAAGATTGACTCCAACCTGGGGAATTATCCCTGTCGCCTACGCATAGTTACACGAAGTACACACAACGTCAGCAAATGTCATTCACGTTCGTGATTCTGTGTATACACAGTGTAACATTTGCCTGTACGCAGACACCAAGCTCAAACGAAAAACGGATAGAGAAGAATAGTCGACATAAGTATCTGAACAAGAAATGAAAATGCATTCTTTTCTTCATTCCTCTTCATTCCTCTTCATCGCTACTAACAAAGTCGACAGAAAATTTGGCACAGGACCTCAATACAATAAGGTGCTTAAATGTTCCCATCAGCAATCAAGTATCCACTACTAAGGTACCTAAGTATCCACTGCCTGTCAGATAGGTAGGCAATTATGAAGGCATTGGTTACTAACAAGTTGAAAACACTGGTAGTAGGCTCTCGATCAAGAGAAGTAATAGTTTAGGACTTTGTATTAAAATCTGGCTTTTTGAATAATACGATTTATAGTCCCAAATGGGGTTTTGCGAAGTTGGGCTCAGGTATTGGGTATCGTCTGTGGAACTGCAAGTATCTGCTGGAGATGGTACTTCAGATTCCATCCAACACCTTCATGCTGAAACAGGGTTCTCAACATCCAGTGTTGTTGGCAATCCATTACGAGAATATCAGTATAACAGTTCGGTTTCTATTACGCCAAATTGATTTAATTTGTAACAATAGCAGCGCTGCTCTTCGGTGGATAGTATCTACAGCAAAAGATCTCAGGACATCACTAACACTCACACACAGCGTCCAATCGGAAAGCAAGTTAACCCTGCAGATCATCTTTCATTTCCCGCGTCACGGAAAGGCGCCACCCGGCACTAAAGCGAGTTAAAAGGCCCAGCGCTTGAGCGGTTAGCGCTCCGTCCAACCACATCGGCCAATTAGCCGCCCATTCTTTAAGCCCCTTGTGCAGATTCCCCTCAACATCGACGCTGTAGTCAGGCATCAGATTAAATCCCTTCCAAAGTTTTGTTTCCGAGACCTAAGTTCTTCTCTGGAGTAAATGACGAGCTGAAAGGGATCGGGAAGAGGTCACCAGTTTTGACTCTTTTGCTGCTGCGGGACTGCCACCGTGCTGAGTTGTCTGTACAGATGGTGCGGCACTCTGCTAGGATGACCCTCCTAGGACATAGCGCGAAAGCCGAAGCATCGGACTATCTACAGGAGCTAGTATTGTTTGACTTTCGTTCGGCGCTTAATCCAGGCTGGTTTTGTAAATTTAGGTAGTATCAGATCCTTGACGGCCCAGTTATTCCTGTTTCGTGATAATGAACTATCGACCAACATGCATATTCCTCTTACCTTAACACATCTTCTGCTATTTTGTTAGAGATTCCGTTTACTCATCGGGTTAAGAGACGTTGGTTCTAAACACTTGCTTCTTATAGAAGGTTCTGGTGTTCATCAGTTATGCCCATGATACGATAGTCTTAATGCGGCTGGCGCCCAGCACTTGAGCTTCGACACTTCTTCTATTTTCAAAAAAATTATGTAGAGGGTGGCAGGCCACTTTTTTCTTTTTGCATATTAGTTATGTCGAGTTGGGAGACGACAGCCCTTCGGCTGCAGGGCAATGTTACTGCTGACTCAACACCAAGCTCCTTGGACAAGAGTCTACCACTACTACCAAAGAGAAATGCCAAGGCTAAGACAACTACAGGTGGGAAGGAGGTATCTCCAGAGGAGAAAGGCTACAGGACGAAAGGATGGAAACCGCTCTCGCTATCAACTCCGATATTGCTTGCCGTCATCGCCCTTACGATCCTTCTCGCCATCGCCATCGAAACACTGGCACAACGAAGTGCAGCTCAGGGTGGACTAGCCCTTTCTTCCACCCTCGCCGATATTCCTGGATATGCCAAATTCAGTTATCTTTATGTTCCGACCATCATTGCTGTGTTGTATAGTCTAATATGGAGTTGGATTGATCTAGACGTCAAGCGGATGCAACCTTGGTTTGAACTCTCGAAAGACACCGGCGCTACAGGCGGAAGCTCCCTCTTCTTGGACTACCAATATGAATTCGTAGCCCTTGTGCCTTTTAAGGCCGCAAAGAGGAAACATTGGCCTTCTTTCTTTGCTGGCACAGCCATGGTTATTGTATTTTGGGCTCTTACACCTTTACAAAGCGCAGTGCTTGGAACAGACGTTGTCTCACAAATTAAGCCAGCCAACATATATGCTCGATCTCGGCTCCTTCCTTTATCCCAACAGACGCCTCTCTTCAATCCACAAATACTCAACACAGCCTATGCAATTGGCTGGCTCAACCAATCACTCCCTCGTTTCACAACATCTCAATATGCATTGCTTCCTTTCTATGTCAACGACACTATCACACCTGCCCAAATAAACTCAAATTGGACAGCTGTCACCACGAAACTTTCAACTGAGCTAGACTGCTGGCCAGCTGAGGTAGGGCAAGATGAAGGGGCACCAAATTCAACTTTCTACTTCCTCAACGGTCAGGGTTGCAAAGGCAGCATGAACTTTGGGGCAACAAGCAAAGTATCGATGCAATATATTGGTTTCTATGGCAGTCCATATTCCGACTATGCCTTGAATAGTCCCAAGTGTCCGCCAACCAAGAATTCAACTCATCAATTCCTTGCGGCTTGGGTTAAAACTACGCCTATTGAAGGACATCTACAACCGTCATACAATTTCACAGCGTTCTATTGCCAGCCTCAGTACTATAAGCAGAGAGTGTTGGCAACAGTGCTATCAAGTACTTTTGAGCCAAGGTTCGAGGCTCTCAGTCCTCGAGAGATTTTATCCCCTTCTGAATTTAACTCGACTGCCTTTGAATTTCTCCTGGCAAACGGTGTTGAAGAAAATATCGTGGTTAGGGATTTTCCATTTAACAGGGTTGTCGAACAGACCCCCCGCCTCAATATCACTAATCTCACTCACCCCGTTTCTAATATGGTTGGATTTGCGATGGCCGGCCACAGTATTCCACTTGATGACTACTCATCGTTCGACACATTTACGCAAGCGCTCACCGGCGCTCACCAATACATTTTCTCCGCTGCTATAAGCAGCCTCTTAATGAACGAGACTGAGGGGTTCAATCGCACAGCAATGGTAGAGTTTCACTTGACTGGTGTGGTGGTTAGCAGGACTTTTGCAATCGCGGTTGAGGCTACCCTTCTCATTGTGGCATCTCTTACTTCTTTAACCCTGTGGTACTGTCGAAAAGTCCCAAGTAACTTATCAACGAACCCCTCTTCGATTAAGAGGCATATAGACATTTTCCGGAATAACCCACACTTGCTCAAGATGTTCCAATCAATGGATAGTTCCAACGACAAGGACCTTGCAGAGGAGTTCCGGTACGACCGATTTCGATTGCTCTATGATCATAAGGCAAAGTCCGCCAAGATCGCCGTTGAAGATATGCCGTTCACTACGAATGAGTCGAAGGAGTACACATCGCCAAAAGGATATTACGAGCCTGTCAAGCCTCTTGTCCTGCGTAAAGGCATTGGCTTGCTTTTTGTTGCCGTTCTTACTGGTGCTATAGTTGTGCTTTCTTACTTCAAGCAGCAAGAAAGGAGATTAAATGGTTTGTCAACGCATCTCTCGGCTTCGTTTCTTCGTTCTAGTCTTTGGGTAGAGATGCTGACTTGCAAAGGACTACATCGCCCATCAGAGAACTTTGAGGTACTCCAACTTCTTGAAAACTACATCCCGACGGTTTTTGCGACTTTGATCGAGCCTTTATGGGTTCTTCTCACCCGACTGCTTTGCGTTCTCCAGCCTTTTCGGGATCTGTGGGCAGGAAAAGCAGAGTCGTCTCATTCGATCGATGCTACTTACACTTCGATACCACCACAGCTTGTGTTTTGGAGAGCTATCAAGTCAAAGCATTTTATTCTTGCTTTAGTCTGTGCAATGGCTTTCCTCGCCAATCTTCTCGCAGTCGGCATGGGTTCTTTGTTCAACGAGGCTCCAGCTACTGCATTATATCCCACGACCATGCGTCCCGCATATGCAGCAAGATTCGATAACTCTTCAGTATATAACCTCGATTTATTCTTCAGTCAAAATCTCATATCCACCACTCAGTATTCAGATCATCTGTACATCGCCTCCGCCAATTTCAGTTCGGGAACGGCCCTTCCCCCATGGGTTACCAAAGACTACTACTTCCAGCGACATAACGTCACCAGCAGCAACGAAGGCAACCCGGCCGATACATTCAGTCTGGAGGCGAGGGGTTTCGGGGTCAACGCGAATTGCCGTGCAGTACCTAAATTTCAGATTCCGGTTTTTAAGACAGCTGAAGAGTTCCCGAGTGGCGAATCACTCAACAAGAGTTTTTGCCGGCGACAAGTCTTTATAGATAATGCCGCAAGAGATATACGGGAGAATATGGCCAACCGGACGCAAGGGCTGTCTTCCGCTCAGTTTTGTCACACATTGATTTCTGGTAGCGGATACACGCCTTGCGACAAAACCCTTACCCTTGGGTGGGCACGCACTGCTAACGCTGAGAACATTAACGGTACTATGTATGCCAGCATGTTGATATGTAATCCAGTCTTCGAGACAGCGATGTTCAACGTTACAATCGATGGATCAGGTAACGTCCTATCATACAACAGGACTACCAAAGTAGAAGGGGAGTTGAACTACGACGAATCGCGAGACCACACCGACAGGATCTTCGAAACCTATAATCGTCAATGGAACACATTCAATACGTTGTGGCAGAACGATACTGTCGCACGGGATTGGTTCAATTATCTAATCGTTGTTCTCAATGGATCAAGATCAGCCATCGATCCTGAACAGCCAGTTCCGAACCCCGAGGCTTTACGCCCGATCGCCAACGATATCTACCGTCGACTGTATCCGATTTTCTTGAGCCTCAACGAGCATCTCTTTGTATCGAATGAGAAAGAGATACCTATTCCTGTCTTTCGTGCGACAAAGGAAACTAGAATTTTTATGGAGAATGCATCATTCATAATTACGATGACAGTGCTTGCTCTGAACACAGTCGTTGCCTTAATCTTCTACAGCCGCTCCGTTGCGTTCGTGCTCCCGCGTATGCCAACCACCATGGGTTCAATATTGGCTTATGTTGCCCCAAGCAGGCTAGCAAGTCAAGCATTCTTAAATGTACCAGGCCAGGCGAGCCGGACTCTGAGTTTTGGGCGATATATTGGACTGGATGGCTCTGTTCACTTGGGTATCGAAAGCGATCCTCATGTTGTGCATGTAAATCCGTCTTCTCTGGAGAGTGGAGAGGGTTTTTTGGGCCGGATACGGAAGAAGCTTTGGCGCAGGAAAAACGATTCAAATCAGAATGGGACGTGGATATAGCAGATCGTTCGTGAAATATCACATGTTGGCTAAAGCCCGTTTCAAGAGAACTGACACACCTTCGCACCAAGGTCATCGATCTGATTTTTAAACGCTTTCACATCTTGAGCTAAAAGGCATGTAAGTTGTCAAAACAAATCTAGCAGATCAAACACCCTTCATCACCTCGTACTTACCAAGTTATACAGTCAATGGTAAGTGGCGTCCTGGTTATAGCACATGTGTAAACCAACAATAGTTTACAACTTGAGACTTGCAAGGAATTTTTAGAACTTTTCAGCACATACAACAAGCAGGGCAAACTCATATGTTAAATAAATTCAATGATATAAGTAATGAAATTGTAACTCGTTCCTTCGTTGTCAGTTCAAGCTGCTTCACAAAAAGCAAGCTTCATGCCCAGTAGAACGCCACAAGCTGACTATTCCTCCAAAATATCTAAGTTATGAGAAGTGTTCAAAGAAGGGGCAGCTTATGAGTGAGCACGAATAACTCGGCGCATGTTCCTCTTGCCTCGCTTCGTGGTCATAGCAATGTCAGCACCTTGACCGGGTGTGCATTTGACACCAGAAGAGAGCTGTTGAGCGGTAGTCCAAGCACCACTGGCGCAACGCTGGAAGTTCGATCCGCCAATACAGTTCCACTCGCCCTCGTTTGTGCAAGCAGTTCCAGCAGCAAAGCCACCGTTGCCAGACCCCGAGTCGCCATCCTGGTTGCCCTCGCCGGAGCCAGACCCAGAACCTTCCTTTGGGGTTTCGGGAGCAGTAGGTGCCTCAGTGGCAGAAGGCTGAGAAGCCGCCGGCTGAGAAACAGTGATGAAGGCGCCACCAGGAATTTGGGGTGCACCGCCGGAGCCGGAGCCGGAGCTAGGAGCAGCAGCAGGCTGGGTAGGTTGGGGCTGGGTAGACTGAGTAGGCTCAGAACCAGAGTTGCTCGTGGGCGCAGGAGTATCATTGCCACCGGTAGGCGCAGGAGTGTCATTACCGCCAGTGGGAGCAGAGCCAGCCTCTGTCTTGCAACCAGTACCATCAGGTGCACCCCAGGCCTCGGTAGCTCCATTAAACTTGTCGACGTCGATTCCTGGGTTGGGAAACACGAGATCCTTGGCGCTAGGAGTCTCACATTGATTGCCGACATTAGCAACAAACATGTCCGGAAGAGTGTTGAGATGATCCGTGGAGCCGCCATTGCCCTCAATGGTGACAGCGGCACAGTTCATGTACATCTCGCGGTTACCGATCTTGTTGAACCAGGTCCAAGCAAGAGTGTACTCGCCAGCGGCCAATTCTTTGGGAATGGTGAAATCATATTTGTAAGGGTCTGGAGCATCAGCGTTGTCGCCCATGTTGCCTTCTTGGCCCTTGGCGGGGCAGCCTCCCTCGATGGATTTGATGACTTTCCAGACAGAATCTTTTGTCGGATTCTTGTCTGTGGTGAGAGAAATTTGACACGAACCGCCACCATGGACAGCTTGGCCAGTGAAGGAAAGCTGCTGGGTGCTGCCTTGCTTGTAGACGTTATCGCCAGATCCATCGTTAACCTTACCCTTGCAGGGAAAGTCAGAGCCGTCTGCGGCCAGGGGAAAGTTGTTGGGGTTGCCATAAGGCTTGGGGTTGGCCATAAGCATATGAGCACTGGCAAAGGAAGCCAGAGTGGCGATAGTAAAAGCTTTTGCAAACATTTTATATGGGTTGGTATATCTAACGTTCCGGACGATAGCTTTTGTATTCAGATTGTGAGATTGTCGTCAAGACAAGAATCGAGTGATATGGGTATAGGACTGAAGAGTCGTAGCTCGATTTGAATATGAGTGAAGGAAGGGTCGAATTGCACCAGGCAATACGTGAATGTCGTCAAGACAGAAGTAAGGACTAGCCTTTGGGAATAAGAAGGAATGGAAATGTCGTTGAGACAATCTCACTTTGAAGGATTGGCTGGAGACTTTTGAAGTCGTTGGTGAAGAAAAATGATAACACGGGGGAGGAAACAGCGTCTTATATGGACTTGAGCTCGCTCGATGGACTGGCCACCAATGTTCTGAGGGCAGACAACAGGGCAAGGGGATTCCGTGAGCGGGAGAAACACCCGCGAACGGACGCGGCTGCATGCGACTCAGAGGCGATCATAGTGGACCTTTTCTCCGTATAGCCAGGGAAGAGTCAACTTCTAGTAAACATGCATAGCCACTCAGGTTTCTTCAATGCAATTGCTGAGTCTCGTTTCGAAGCAAGGCGGAGGGGTTAGGCCCGGAGGACTAAGAGACGATTTGCAGCAAGCGATGCATGATAGGCTGACGACAATGTTTCAAGACTCATCTGGTCACGAAAGGGAAGTGTGGGTGGACTGGACCCATGCATACCCCAGAGGAAAAGACGAGGCTTATGCCCCTTACTAGCGATTCGTGTGTTTGCAGGGAACCTGTCCTGCCTGAAAGAGGGATCTGTATGGAAGACGACAACGGATCTATTGCCGTCGCCCTTGTTCAGCTGCGAGGCCCCTGTGCGGTTTGTTCAAGCGTCTTCCACAAGAATGATGAGCCACTCAATGACTTGTCGTTTGTGAACGGGTTCAATGCTGTCAGCTTAGCGTAGGCCGCCCATACATTTTCCATGGTGGCAAGGGAGCTGAGTCGGTGAAGTAATGACTGAGAAGAGAATATGGGGTTGGGGCGCAAGGGACTCCAGTTGTGCGACCACCAATCAGGCCCTGTCGAACCAAGTGCTCGGGAAAGACGATGGCCAGAATGGGGACTTTGAACAACCCTGCTCTCAACGTCATTCTACGGAGTACTCTGTACAGCACAGCAGGTTTCGTTCATCTCATGGAAATACATTTCAGCTTGAAAACACCCTTTGAGTTCCAACATGGCGAAAGGATCAAAAGGATGATTCACATAATAATTCGACATCCATCTGCTGATTTGCCTCAGTGATCCGAGCTCATTGTCGAGTCAATGCATTGTTCGGACATCCGTGTCATCCCCTGCAGTGGCAGTCCGTCGTGCTGGGCCAGCCATTACGAGAAACCTAGCTCTTGATAGCGGGGTTCCGATGCCAATCAGGGGGCGATGACAGGGATATAAGGCTGAGCGACAGGGGTATGCCCAAGCGATCGTGTTGAAATGGATTAGTGGCTTGAAAGTCCAGAACCAGTCAGTTGTCTCATTCTTGCCAAGACAAGAAAAATGAGGATAGTGAGATTTGACGGCCACAGAGAGGAATTTCACAAAGATCTATGCTGCACATCGATATACCGCTAGGTATGAGTTCGCGGATACCATGAGTAGCTTGGCCTTGACCTTGGACCTTGGACCTTGGTGCGACTAGATAATAGTATCGGGAGGTCCGACTGAATCCATTGTCATTGCAGGCTGGGCATTCTGGAGGCCTGCCATCTTCAGGTATCCCCTGGACGATCGCCTTCAAGTCAGGGGGCAGCTGTAGATCTTGAACAGGGCAAAAATCTTTCACGTGTGGTCAAAAAGATCTCAGAGAATGTCTCCTGACACTCCTCCCTTTTTGGGATTTATCTCCGTGTGACGAACCAGGACGGCAGGGGACCGTCCCTTGGTCTCGCGGAGAGATCGTTTTTCTTCTCCCTGATGAAACAGGCACAGTTTCATAAGTTGCTTCCTTAGTGATAATGGGCTTTTATGACAAGCCAATCATAAAAAGAATGTATCATACACGGGGCGTGGGTGCCTTCCGTAAGTTGCGAATAAAGGCCTCATTCTGAGGATTTCCTGCAGGGAATTGTCATGATGTTTCGCGTCTTGGTGTTTTGGTGTTTCGGGTTTGGATGAGAGGTGGTGTTGGTGTTGGAGTGGGGTTGAGAGATCTGATGTTGGTTGGAAAGCTGGGAATGCGTGTAGCGCCCGGAGGGAACCGAGACTTCTTCCTAGCCAACGTGGCAGGCTGAGTGGTCAGCTACAGTAAGTGATAGCACTTCCAAGACTTCTTAGCGTATGGTCTATCGACAGAGGCTTTGTGCCTAGTTTCTTTTTTAAGGCCAAGATGAGATGACGCTTGCGTCTACTGTAGAACACTTCATACACTGGATCCGAAACCAGTAGTTTGATGTTTTGTACATCTATTGGATCCGGCAGGCGCATGATGGGATCCAATCGCCGTGTTACGTTAACGCTAGATACAGCTCTCTTTAGGGCTGACGGCACGATATGTAGATAGCTCGAAATAGTATCGTTGTTGTTGTTGTTTTCAATACTCTCACCACGGTCACCAATGGTGAATCTCGTATAGTCGCCGATATATCTTCAGTGACAACTGTCTAGGTTAGGTGGGTTTTCAGCCATTCTCGTGACCAGAAGCTAATGTAGCCCAACCAACAAACAGACCTGAGAAAAAAAAATACAGGGGTGATGTCGGACGAAACACGGCCATTCTCTTCCCAAGGTCAAGGGGTCTTATTAATAAGGGTCTCTGAGTTCAGATGATCCTCACTCAGCTCGTAGTTACTTGTGAAACTTGGCAACGACAACCATGGTTTATTAGATTCAACTTGAGAATCCGCATGAAAGCACCGACCACATTTTTCTTCAGCAGATATCCACGCGGTATTAGGTCAAGTGAACACTGTCGATCTTATTAGTCCCTGTCTTAAGTTTCAAACATAACAGACAGGGCCAGGTATAGCAGCCGCGTAAACAGGTGGCGTGAAGTCGTATTCCTCTTGGACGATGGGGAGGAGGATTTTCACCTGTAACCCTTGACCCAAGGACATTCGGAAAGAACCACGGGGAACCATCAGCCACATTTCACATAGATTAATACAGAACGAAGCTCTTTGCCACTGTGCAATTAATTGATAAATTCAATTCCAACTTGCACTGGAAAGGAAGCTTCTCGACACTTGTTACTTAAAGGATTCACCGCAACGTTTCGTCAGCAGGTAGACCTAATGCGCCGTGAAATCGTATCATCTGCAAATATGCACTAAATCTGGCAAAGATGAAACTCTAGCTTATGTTATTCGTTGGGGCAAATGGATACATACGTACATCTTCAGCATACTGAAATAAAGGCTTCGTTAGCCTGCGGACAGATGCGCCCCGACAGTCTGGGACAACTTATTAACCGCCCATGACATTTAATGAGGCCCAACACTCTGTCGGCACAAGGCCAGCGTCAGACCTGCAGTTATGAATTACTTCATGATGCGTTGTCTAATTATTGGCATAACCGAGCGCTTGCGAAACTTTTCAGAGGTTCTGATTTGTCTATTTCATCTCGTCGGACTATATCATCTATCTAGGAGGCCCATTCCGCGAGCCGATTCGATGGTGCCAGTGTCTCTATTCTTCACCGCTTGAGGCAAACCCCTTGCTATCAAGCAAACGACTGGCCTCTAATACCGTAAAGCGCTTACAGAAACAGGTGCTTACTTCCGCTCATCCCACTGATCATTGCCGGTTTCCTCGGGGATGTCTGCATCCGTATCGTTAGTATAAGCACCCGAGCATGACTGAATAAACTTACCTTCACCAAAACCAAGACCAGCTCGAGTCCAGTTCTTCATCTTTGACTTTCGAAACTCTTCGAAATCCCACTCGCCCTTCTCAAGGTGGTCGGGGTCATTGAAAACGTAGACAAAGGTCTCTTTGGTCTCCTCCTTCTCAGGAGTAGTTCCGTCTTTGTTGAGAACCTTGACTTTGACCTTCTCCTTGAAGTACTCAGATCCCTCAAACATGTCGAGCTTGTCAACATTGCCGTCAGTCAGTCCAGTGGCATATATGCCAAGGACAGAGTGGCCCTTCTCGGGGACCACTGCAGGGTAATCTGCACACTCAACTCTGTGGCGACAGTAGTCGTCCAGGATAGCAGGAGTGAATGTGTGCATGTCCTTGATGGCCTTCGGAGGGTCTCGATCGCCGTAGCAGACAGTGAAGAACACCTCGGGGGCCATCTAAAGTATGAAGGTCAGTACTCGGTTTCGAAAACGACTTGTAAACCCACCAAGGTGCCTGCATAAGCATTAGTCAACACGGTTCGAGGAGTTTTGAATATATATCACACACCATAGAAGAAAGCTGTGAAGTCACCACTCATTTTCCTGGTATTGGTTATGAAGTGAGAATACGAAGTGGTTGAGTCACTTTGTACATGGATGTGATAAGCCAGTTACAAGGCTGCGTAGTGAAATGTGGTGCGGGTGAGTTGTGATGTAGGAATATAGCCTGACGAGAAAGAATAGAGTTTAATATATAGTCCACAGAGGAGAGGAGAGTTGGGAGCGTGGAAAACCTTTGCGAGTTGGATTGATGTCTGCTTGATCTGTGAATCATCCTGTGTTACCCTATCACCAAGCTGAGGTTATCAAGTGCACCGTAATCGGTGGGGCAATCAGTACGTATGAGGAATTCTGTATCGAATTCCCCTTTCTGTGCTGTTATTAGCTTGACAAGCATATTGAGTTGTGAAATTGATTTCGCTAATTGTATGCTATATGTAGCTATTCCACATCATGTACTGGACAAATAGCTCTTGTGGTTTATAAATCCCGAATTACGGAATCAAGCATTACAAACAATGTAGCATAATCTGCTTGTCCTCGTCCTTGTCTTACATGGTCGTCGAGAGGAATAGATAAGATAGAAGATAAGATACGGTCATGCCCGCGCCCAGTTGGCTGTCCTTGACCTAGAGACTAGGTCAAGCATGATTGGCCAAGAAGTGAAGCTAATGCCGGTAGAAAGTTAATACGGCGTTAGCGTTTATGGAATTGACGGCTGCACCCCCCAGCATAGTCGTTCTTGTAATTTTCAACGCGACAGACCTTCACGTCAAGTTCGACTTTTAAGCTTGCCCAGCAAGATCATACACCTGCCCATCGCCCATCGCAAACCACCACGAATCCTCCGCATTAACTCATCGATATCACGCCCCAAAATTCCAGAGACTGCTGCGAAAGAACCTACAGATTGGCCTTTTTGTTTCGTTCGTTGTTAATTACACGATATCGATCGCAATAAGCAACTCCCTAACTTAAATCTTCCTGCCCTCGAGTTTAAAGGGCCGGCGTCATACCAACACCTCTGCGGATGGAGTTTCGCCAATAATGCAGCCATGTCGGGCACCACTATAGATGATGTCGTTAAGCGACTCAGCGCAACTGATATCGGTACGAATACACTTGAATCAACCCCACCGGAACTGCTGTCGCATGTCTGCAATATTGTGACTATGACCACTGACGAGGTCCAAATTTAGATGTTAGACTTAAGCTTGAAGCTGCAACTACGTTGCGCGATAGCTTAGATCACTATACCAGTGGTCAAATATATCCGCCCTTCCTAAAGAGATTAATGCCCATCTTCTTTACCATCTTACGCGGACCATGCATCTTTCAAAGCAACTCGCCAGACCAGGTCAGTCTGGAAGTACAAATCATCAACCTACTGCTAACGTGTATCAGAAACTTCGAATGGCCATCCTCGAAGTCATTCACCGATTACCTACCCAGCCCGCTCCTCCCGAACCCTTCGAACCCCACGCCGAAGAGACAGTCGATTTGTTGATGCAGCTTGTGCGAACAGACAACGAAGAGAACGCGACAATATGTGTGAAGATAATATCGGACATTATGCGCCACCAGCACAAGGTGTTACAGGGCAAAGTGCAGCTCTTCCTCACTCTCATCCAAGAGCTTTTCGAGCAAATGGAGAAGGTCGTTCGAGAGCAGCTTGACAATGCACCTCATAATGCGCCATCGCAACCAGGAGCGCCCTCAACCCCTGGCAACTCGCAGACGAACTTCCAGTCCCCAAGGCCAGGCTCACCAGTCGCTTCCGTCAACGATCTAGGTACCGATACACAACAACAGAACCGCCCCCTGCTGAAGGGCATGCATTCCTTCAAGGTTCTTTCAGAGTGTCCTATCATTGTGGTGTCCATATTCCAGGTTTACCGAAACACGGTGCAGCAGAACGTCCGGAAGTTCGTCCCTCTCATTCAGAATGTGCTGTGCCTCCAAGCTTCAGCACAACAGCAAGCACACGCCGATGCTGCTGCCAAAGGAACGATTCATACGGGAGTGAGCCCTGCTATCAAGAATCGGGTGGCATTTGCCGATTTTATTACTGCTCAGGTCAAAACGATGAGCTTCTTGGCATATCTTCTTCGGCAATACGCCTCGCATCTCAATGACTTTTTGCCTCGACTCCCCGACATCGTCTTGCGTCTCCTGAAAGACTGTCCTAGAGAGAAATCCGGCACACGCAAGGAATTGATTGTTGCGATTCGCCATATCATCAATTATAATTTCCGCAAGATCTTCATTCCCAAGATTGACGAGCTTCTGGATGAGCGGACGCTCACTGGTGATGGATTGACAGTGCACGAGACGATGCGACCTTTAGCATACAGCATGCTTGCTGATCTCATCCACCATGTCCGAGACTCTTTGAAGCCAGAACAGATTAGGAAGACTGTCGAGGTCTACACTAGGAATTTGCAGGATAATTTCCCCGGTACAAGTTTTCAAACAATGAGCGCGAAGCTCCTATTGAATATGGCGGAATGCATAGCGAAATTACCCAACAAGGTAGATGCACGACATTATCTGATCATGATTCTGAACGCTATTGCCGACAAGTTTGCTGCCATGAACCGGCAATACCCCAATGCTGTTAAGCTCTCTGCTCTGTACCGTGAACAGATGAAGGCTGGCACTCCTGAGACATATTTAGCCGACAAGGACAGTCCCCCCGACTGGGATGAAACCGACATCTTTTCTGCAGTACCAATCAAGACATCGAACCCACGAGATCGAGGTGCTGACCCTGTCGTCGATAACAAATTCCTCTTTCGAAACTTGATGACAGGCCTAAAGAACACCTTCTATCAGTTGAGGACATGTAACGTTGGGTCACCTATTGACGCTCAAAATGCTCCCACGCACTGGCAGGATGTTTCTTATGGTTTCACAGCCGAAGAGGTTAAGGTCATCATCAAGCTCTTCCGAGAGGGCGCGTATGTCTTCAGATACTATGAGATTGAGAAGCCAGCAGCGGAGTCCCAGTACATGTCGCCAGTAGAATACATGGCAAACTTCTACATGGTTTCATGTAGTAAGGAGGAGAAGGACCTTCTTGAGACCTTTGCTACCGTTTTCCATGCCATTGATCCCGCAACTTTCCACGAGGTGTTCCAGCAGGAGATCCCACGCCTTTACGATATGATCTTTGAACATACAGCGTTGTTGCACATACCCCAATTCTTTCTCGCTAGCGAGGCGACTTCCCCTAGCTTCTGCGGTATGCTTCTGCAATTCCTCATGGAGCGAATCGATCAGGTCGGCTCTGCAGATGTCAAGAAATCATCCATTCTGTTGAGGCTCTTCAAGTTGGCTTTCATGGCCGTTACCCTATTCGCCAACCAGAATGAACAGGTGCTATTACCACACGTTGTCAACATTGTCACGAAATCCATTGAGCTATCAACAAAAGCAGAAGAGCCAATGAACTATTTCCTACTTCTTCGCTCCCTGTTTCGCAGCATTGGTGGTGGTAAATTCGAGCAGCTGTACAAGCAAATTCTCCCTCTGCTTGAAATGCTTCTGGATGTGCTGAACAATCTTCTCATGGCTGCACGAAAGCCGTCTGAGCGCGACCTCTACGTGGAGCTCTGTCTCACAGTCCCGGCTCGACTTAGCCATTTGTTACCGCACCTCAGCTTTCTGATGCGTCCACTCGTTGTTGCTCTGCGCGCAGGCACGGATCTTGTCGGACAAGGGCTGCGAACACTGGAGCTGTGTGTTGATAATCTAACAGCCGACTATCTTGATCCCATTATGGCACCTGTTATCGATGAGCTGATGACTGCTCTCTTTGACCATCTCAAACCTCACCCTTACAGCCACTTTCATGCCCATACCACGATGCGAATTCTTGGTAAACTGGGTGGGAGGAACAGGAAGTTTATGACTAGTGCTGTGCCGCTTACTTATAGGGAGTATGCTGATGATCCCTCAAGCTTTGATCTGAGACTTCTGGGCTCCAAGAAGGACAGAGCCTTCCCTGCTGACATGGGAATTGACTTTGCTATCCAGAAGTTAATGGAGTTTCCAAAGGCTACCAAAAATAACCACAACAAACAATATGATGCTTACTATAAGAAGCAAGCATTGCATCTGATCAAGGCACAGCTCAAACTTCGGATCGGTTATGATCAGCTGCCAGATGATCTCCCTCGTCTTTTGCGACTCCAAGCTGAAGATTTGGTTGCGAGAAGGTATGAGATCAACACCGCCAATTTTGAGATCTCAGACCGTGAGCGATCAATTCCGAAGAAGGAGAGCGAAGACTTGATCGTCAAACGGCTTCTCAAGGCTATCATGTTTGCCCATTCCTTCCCTGAATTCAAAGATGAAGCCAGCACCTTCTTGCTAAACGTTTGCAAACACTTCGCCATCATTGAGATTGGTAGAGCTTTGGTGGATTTGAAGCGCACATTTAGCCCCTTCGACCCTAACGCTGGTGAGGGTCCTTTGCACATCGATACACGCAATCTCTCGGACGCCATTGTTGAGTCACTGGCTTCTGACCACCCTGATGTGCGCGAGGCGGGCAAGAGTGCCATTCGTGAGATGTATGATGCTTCAGCAATTATCTTTGGTTCAGAAAGCGATGTTGGCAAGCTTCCTTTCTTCGGTCATCTGAGCAGTACTTTCTGCCACAGTTGTTATGAAGAAGAGTGGTTCACCAAAACTGGCGGTAGTCTGGGTATCAATTACCTGCTTACTGAACTTGATCTGGGTGACACGTGGATCACATCCAAGCAAACCGAGTTTATCCGTGCACTTACTTATGTGGTCAAAGACATGCCCCAGGATCTTCCTGAAAAGACGCGTTGCCTCGCTCAAACTAGCTTGGAGGTCCTCTTGAAGCGTATTACCAAGGACATAACTAAAGAGGACGCACTGCCCATCACGCAACAACCAGGGCAGCCGCAAAACCCTCAGCTCAAGCAGCCTCGACTTTCCCAGATTTGTCAACAATTTGGCAACGATCTGTACCATATGAACAAGCATGTTCGAGAGACCGCGAAACACTCGCTGGAACTCATCGCGACAGCGGCAAAATGTGAAGTCTGGGAGCTGTTGGAACCCTGCAAGGACAAGATTCTGCAACCCATCTTTGCCAAGCCTTTACGTGCGTTGCCCTTCAGCATTCAGATCGGCTACATCAATGCCATGACGTATCACATGAGCTTGAAGAACGATTGGGTCCCATTTGATGAGAACCTAAACCGTCTTCTGATGGAGTCGTTGGCCCTTGCAGATGCTAGTGATGAATCTCTTGCGAACAAGCCTGCAGAGTTCCGTACTCATGAGCATATTGTCAACCTTCGTGTTTCATGTATCAAGCTTCTTACAACTGCAATGACGTTTGAGGAATTTTCCAACCAGCCGACAAAGACGAAGATCCTCAGTGTCTTTTTCAAATGCCTGTATTCAGAGTCAAAACCTACCATCAATGCAGCGAACGATGCCCTAAAGTCTGTCTTATCGGTAGATAGACGCCTGCCTAAGGAGCTTTTACAGGGAGGTTTGCGACCAGTGCTACAAAGCCTCTCGGATCCTAAACGCTTAAGCACCGCAGGACTCGACAATTTGTCTAGGTTGCTGAAGCTGCTTACTTCTTATTTTAAGGTCGAGATTGGTGCTCGCTTACTAGAACAGATCGACTCAATCGTCGAGCCTAGTGCCTTGCAACAGATATCATTCACTTTCTTCGACCAACATCCGCAGATGAAGATCATCACTGCCATATTGACTATTTTCCATCTGCTTCCTGCTCCCGCTGAAGCCTTTAAGGAACGACTGATTGACTGCTTTCTTGGGTTAGAGGAAAAGTTGCGCAGAACTCAACTGAGTCCTTTCCGCTTGCCTATTTACAGATACATGAATCGATATCCAAAGGAAATCTGGGCCTTCCTTTTCGGCAAAGTCGAAGACCTCAAATACGGCCGGTTGTTGGCCCAGGTCCTCGCACACGCTGATAGTAGTGCTTTGCGAGAAGTCGCAATTGAGAATCTCGATGGTCTCATTACCCGTTGCAATGAGCTTATCAGCCAAAACAGCGAGGCCAAGTTCATTGCCATGGTGAACGCAATACACGTTTTTGAGTCTCTTAGCCATTTCCCCAGCGCAGAGAAGTGGATGGACAAAAAGGAGCATCTCGACTGGCTTAAGAGTATTGGCAAGGATCTGGAAACGCATCTTCGACAACACACCCTTCCTGCACATCTCCGATTACCTGCTTACCAGGCAGCTGAAGAGCTAATGACTATCCTCGTCAAGTCTCTTGAAAGGGCACCCAAAGACTTGGATCCCCTGTTCAACTTGATCGAATGCGTGACATCTGATGAGCTGCGGATCACCCAGGAGCTGTTCTCCTTCATTTACCAGAATATAATCTGCAGTGATGCAGTTGACTTCTGGAAGACCATTGTCCTCCGCTGCCTGGACACCTATGCTGGGAAGTCTGCTTCAAACAAGATGAAGCATTTCCTCCTGCATTATATCGTTAACCCAATCGTTGCGATGGACATCATGCGAAACTGGAAACAGCTTGACCAGAACAGGACCCCTCGACTTATGGATAGAGCTGTCATTGATGCAGTTAGCAGCAAGATCTGGAAGGTTCAACCAGAGTCGACAACGGACGACCAAGCTCAGCCTGGCATCGATCACACTCGCTATGAGGTTTTGCAACTTTCGGCAATGTTAGTTAAATACTATCATACACCCCTTCAGGATGCCCGGAAAGATATTATTAAGTTCGGTTGGACTTTCATCCGTCTTGAGGATGTCATCAACAAGCATGCTGCTTACGTAGTCATTGGATACTTCATCGCTCATTATGAGACACCTCCGAAGATTGTCACTCAGGTGTACCTCTCTCTCCTCAAAGCCAATCAGAACGAGGGACGCGCCCTGGTTACTCAAGCACTCGAACTCATTGCTCCTATGCTACCGAAACGATGTGGAACTGGCCAGAACGAGCGCGTTGCGGCTTGGGCTATTGCCCCCCGGCGTGTTCTTGTTGATGAAGGACAAAATGCCCAGCAGATGACGAGTATCTACCATTTCCTTGTTAGACATCCTGACCTGTTTTATGAAGCTCGTGATAGATACATCACTTTGATGATCAGTTCTCTACGGAAGCTCGCGACCCCCCAAAATGCGTCACACGAGTCCAAGAGGCTCTGCCTTAATATGATGTGGCTTATCTGGACATGGGAAGAAAGGCGAGTTGAAGGAAAGTCGGCAGCTTTTGGGGCGAGGTCCCTTTCCCAGTCTCCCAACACAAAGAAGAGAAAGTTGGAGTCTGAACAGGCGAATACATCTTCCCAGCCAATTGGCCGTGCAGAGTATCAGATCCCCCCTCTTTTCCGACTGAAGATGATTAAGTATCTTGTTGAGTTCATTGCTCAGTTGAATGAACGCTACGAACTTCCTTCCGCGAAACCCCGGGATCATGTCTCTTCGTCAATCCCCCCTGTCCCTCTTGCGTTGACTGATCTTTGTAAGAAGGCCATGAAACTTCTCTACAACTTGGTGCAGCCACAATACTGGGGTGACCTCGATCTCGACCTCTTTCCTAATGTAACTCAAGTTATCTTGGCGAGCGAACGAACACAAACTATTCTTACGGCTGATCCTACAGACAAGGAGAAGTTTGATGACAAATTCCTGACCAACATCATCAACACCCTGCAGGTGGTCCGTATCGTGCTCAACTCCAAGTCAGACGAGTGGATCCAAAAGAGCATGCCGGCTATCCAGAAAGTCCTGGAGAAGTGCCTCAAATCAGAAAACCCTGAAATTCAAGATTGCCTCCATCTTTCCGACAAGAAGTTTGATGACAATCGTGAACTCCGATCGATTGTTAAACGCATCCTGGACTCTGTACCAGACGACACACCTATGGAGGACGCTGATGCTGATGGTGAAACTGAGACACAAACATCTGAGATTGTTGCTTACCTGTCGCAAGTCGCAACAGAAGCAATGAACAGCAGCAACTTTACTTCAGGTGTCAATATTCTGTGGTCTCTTGGCCAGCGAAAGCCCAACGTAATTGACCAGCATATCAATTCTCTGATGAAGGCTCTCCAATCCAAACATGCCAGAGAACATGTCCAACACTACAATGCGATTGCAAATCAGGCAGCTGGTGTTAACAGGAACCAGGACCCCAACACCCCAAGCGGAGAAATGTCGGCCTACGATCTTGAGATTCAAACCAAGATTATGATCAAGGAAATCCAAGTTGTAGCGCTGCGGATGGAAGTGCTGGGTGATAATCGACGACCTTTCCTCAGCGTCCTAGCAACTTTGGTTGAAAAGTCCATGTCAATTGAACTTTGTGAAGAGATACTGAACATGGTTGAGGGGTGGGTATTCCGATCAGAAGGAACATGGCCAACACTTAAGGAGAAGACGGCTGTTCTTCATAAGATGCTCTCCTTTGAACACCGACAGGACCCAACCATGCTATCAAAGTTCCTGGACCTTGTTATTCGCATCTATGAGGACCCCAAGATTACCCGCACAGAATTGACTGTTCGCATGGAGCATGCATTCCTTATCGGCACTCGGGCAGCGGACGTTGAAATGCGCAATCGCTTTATGGCTATCTTTGACAAGAGCTTATCCAAATCGGCCAGTGCACGTCTGTCCTACGTTCTTACCTCTCAGAATTGGGACACACTCTCAGATTCATACTGGCTCGCGCAGGCTACACAGCTGTTGCTTGGAGCTGTTGAGACAAACGCCAATATCCAACTATACCAAAACGACTTCAGGACCTTGCCGATTTCTCGCCTGCTCACCATCTTCACGAAGGAGATGGAGGCTCGGGAGCCTGCAGTCATTATCGATGACAAGTTCGAATCATTCATGGCTACTCATCGTCGCTTCATGTCGGAACTGGGAGACATTAAGGTGAAAGACGTCATTGAACCATTGGTGCAGCTTCAGCATGTTGATTCCCAACTCGCTCACAACCTTTGGGTAACCCTCTTCCCAATCTACTGGTCGTCCGTAGCCAAGGATGACCGAGTTGATCTAGAACGCGGCATTGTTGCTTTGCTCACAAAAGATTATCATAGTCGGCAAATTGACAAGCGACCTAACGTCATTCAGTCAATCCTCGACGGCGCTGCAAAGACTTGGCCCGAGTGTAAGATTCCACCACATGTCCTCAAATTTGAGGCCAAGACCTATGATGCTTGGTATACTGCCTTAGTTCAACTTGAGAACTCTGCCATCAAACCACAGGTCGATTCCGCTACGGTACGAGAAAGCAACCTCGATGCTCTTGTCGAGCTTTACGCTTCACTCCAGGAAGATGATTTGTTCTATGGCACCTGGAGGCGTCGCTGTCAATTTGTTGAAACCAATGCTGCTCTGTCGTACGAACAGAACGGCATGTGGGACAAGGCCCAAAAGCTGTATGAGAATGCCCAGATTAAGGCTAGAACTGGCGTTATCCCCTTCTCCCAAGCCGAGTACATGCTCTGGGAGGATCATTGGGTTCTTTGTGCACAGAAACTGCAACAGTGGGAGATTCTTCAGGATTTCGCTAAGCATGAAAATTTCCAAGATCTCCTTCTCGAGTGCGCTTGGCGGAACACAGAGATGTGGCAGGATGAGCAACACCGTGAGGCTTTGGACAACATTATCAAGGGCGTTATGGACGCTCCTACACCCCGCAGAGCCTTCTTCCAATCATTCATGTCACTTCTCAAATTTCACAATCAGAAAGAGGCTAGCACGGACTTCGCTCGCGTATGCGATGAGGCAATTCAGCTCTCAATCCGTAAATGGCACCAGTTGCCTGAGCGCCTGACCAATGCCCACGTTCCACTTCTTCAGAACTTCCAACAGTTGGTTGAGCTTCACGACGCCAGTGTCATTTGCCAGAGTCTTGCGAACACCAACCAAACAAACCTGGACGTCAAATCTGGCGAGCTCAAGTTATTGTTGGGTGCTTGGCGCGATCGGCTCCCGAATGTATGGGATGATATCACTGCTTGGCAAGATCTCGTCACCTGGAGACAGCATATATTCAGCCTCATCAACCAGACGTATCTGCAATTGCTTCCTCAACAAGGACAGCAAAACGCTGGTGGAGCTAGCTCATTTGCTTATCGCGGTTACCACGAGACTGCCTGGATTATCAATAGGTTCGCCCATGTCGCTCGCAAGCATAACCTTCCTGATGTTTGCATTAACCAATTGAGCCGCATTTATACGCTGCCTAACATTGAGATTCAGGAAGCCTTCTTGAAGCTTCGTGAACAGGCCAAATGCCATTATGAAAACCCTGACGAGCTCTCGAGTGGTTTGGATGTTATCAACAATACAAACCTCAACTACTTTAGCCCGTCTCAGAAAGCCGAATTCTACACCCTCAAGGGAATGTTTTTGGAGAAGCTCAAGCAAAAGGATGAGGCCGATTCGGCCTATGGCACGGCGTTATATTTTGACATCGGTGCCGCCAAAGCTTGGGCGGAATGGGGCTACTTCAACGACCGCAAGTTCAAGGAAGACCCTACTGACCTCAACGCGGCAAGACAAGCACTTACCTCGTATTTGCAAGCTGCGGGAAGCTACAAGAATGCTAAGTCTCGCAAACTCCTTGCACGAATCCTGTGGCTCCTCAGTTTGGATGATGCCAAGGGCACGATCGCGTTGGGCTTTGATGATTTCAAGGGTGAAACACCCGTGTGGTATTGGATTACTTTCATCCAACAGCTTATCACGGGACTCGGGCATAAGGAAGCTCCTCGTGTTTTCCAACTGCTGCTGAAGATTGCAAAGTCCTATCCCCAAGCTTTGTACTTCCAGCTTCGAACCAACCGAGAGGATCTTCTTGTTATTAAGAAGAATCAAGAAGCCCGTGAAAGAACAGCACGGCAACGCGCACAGTCTGTGGCATCCAATGGAAAGGCGAGCGCATCGCCATCCATGACAAAGCAGGACCCCCCCAGACCTGGTACTGCATCATCACGACCAGGCACCGCAAATGCTGCTGATGGAACCCCAGTCAAGGCGGAGGGAGAAGCGAACGGCAGCAACGCCACAGGCACTCCTGCGCCTACCAACGGGCAAACACCTGATCCTTCGAAGGCCGCACAAAAGGCCACCCCTCAACCTGGGCAGCCAGTGCAGCCCCAGAAGAAGCCTCCATGGGATTACACCGAAGAAGTCATGTCAGTCCTCAAGACTGCCTTCCCTCTGCTGGCCCTTTCAATGGAGACTATGGTGGACCAGATCCAGAAGAACTTCAAGTGTCCTCCTGATGAAGACGCATACCGGCTAATTGTTGCGCTTCTAAACGATGCTCTGGCCTACGTTAGTAGAACACCGCCATCATTCGCCAAGAATGTGAAGCTTCCGGCGGCGACCGAAACCAACATCACTCGGTTTGCTGAAACAATCCTGCCTAGTCACATCAAGAAGTCATTCGAAGCGGACTTCGTTACTGTTAAGCCAACAATGTATGAGTACATCTACAAGCTGCGCCGCTGGCGGAACAAGTTTGAGGAAAAGTTGGATCACCGAATACCTCGCGCATTTCTTGAAAACTTTTCTCCTCACCTGAGTGAATTTAGGTATGGCAAATTCGATGAGGTGGAGGTTCCCGGCCAATATCTTCAGCACAAGGACAAAAATCAAGACTTCATCCGTATCGATCGTTTCCTTCCAAACATCGACCTTGTTCGATCCATCAGTGCTTCCTACCGCCGTATTAAAATGCGTGGTCATGATGGAAGTATTCACAAATGGGCTATTCAGCACCCTGCAGCTCGACACTGCAGACGAGAGGAGCGCATTTTGCAGCTTTTCCGGTCGCTCAACCAAACATTGGGCCGCAAGAAGGAGAGCCGGCGTCGTGATTTGCAGTTCACGATACCAATCATGGTTCCTTTTGCACCTCATATCAGACTTGTGCAGGAAGATACATCCTACACCACACTACAGGGAGTATATGAGGATCATTGCCGAAACATGGGCATGTCAAAGGACGACCCTGTGCTATTCACTATGGAGAAGCTTCGCGGAGCCCTCGAGAGCAAGAGCTCTGTAAGTTGTCACAGATACCAACACGGTTTCGCAGTTACTAACAATAAACAGAACAAGCCTGAGCAGGCAGCGACAGCTCGGCTGGAGGTATTCAACGCGATCCAGGAGAAGTGGGTGCCATCAACAGTGGCAATAGAGTATTTCCAGAAGGTGTTCCCACAATTTGCCGAGTTCTGGCTCTTCCGCCGCCAGTTCTCGTACCAGCTTGCGGCGCTAACGTTCATCACGTACATCATGTACATGCACAACCGATACCCACAGAAGATTAACATATCAAGGGCGACGGGTAAGGTTTGGGGGTCTGAAATGATGTCCTACATGAGCGCCAACAAACCCTTCTTCCACAACCCTGAACCGGTGCCATTCCGACTCACGCCCAACCTTCAAACTCTGATGGGACCACTTGCAACTGAGGGTATCTTTGCATGCTCGCTGATGGCCATCGCGCGATGCTTGACGGAGCCTGAATACGAACTGGAGCACGCCTTGACGCTTCTTGTGCGTGATGAGATGCTGTTCTGGTTTACTGGCAGCCACAGGAACGGAGCGATTACAGAGAGTCAACTTCGAGATTCTGTGCAGGTCAACAGCGAATCGATTGTCAAGCGGGCACTCAGCCTAGCGCACAGCCCTGTTGGCAACCTGCCTGCGAACCAGACGGTGATTGACGCCATCGCCAAGGCAGTCAATCCTATGAATTTGGCACAGTGCGATGCGCTATGGATGCCATACCTGTAAGGGGCAGGTGAATATTTATGTTTGGAGGAAAATGAGAATAGATGGGTGCGCAGATGGCTGGCATGGTCTTGGGACTTTAAGCATGGCGTTGGGGGATTTTGAGAGAGCGCGTATCTTGTATGATGGTATAGGGAGGGCAGATATGACCTCAAAATGGTGAAGATGTAATATCCTGGCATTGAGTAGCAGTTTCTATCTTGCTATCAAATTTTAGCAGCGGAGAGTTTGTAAATTCTACTGTACTTTGATTATGCAACTGTTCACTGGCGTGATGGTGAGAATGTGTTGTGTAATGGCGATGTTGAATCTCAACACCAGCCAACCAGGGATGGTGACAGAGTTACAGGGTTCCCCACAAGCCTCGGCTCGGAACAGGACCTTATTAGCTTCCATTGTCATGCAGGTATAGACGAGATCGACAAAGTTTCACAACCTATCTCAGTCCAAGCTAGGCCATAGCTGAAAGGACCAATATGTATGTCGGGGACAGAACCCCGCACGATAGAGCACAGCGAGGCGTTGCCGCGTCGGTCAAGTTACCTCGGACATTTATTCTAGAGTATTTAATGCAGTCTCTGGTAATCACTGTCGTTCAATCCTTGGTATTTATCTATGATTTGAGCTGATTCTTGAGAAGAAGCCTTTACAAGACTGAAATACCTATTATAATGGATCTAACAAAGACACCTCGAAAGGTCTGGGAACACCCCAATCCCAAGAGCACGGCGATGTGGGCATTTATGCAAGAGGCAAACAAGTTACATGGACTTGATCTCAAGGTACGATGTGGATTCAAATGTGAAAGAACCATGGCACAAGTTACTAACAGGTCTAAGACATTCAACGACTTATATGAATGGTCCGTTTCTAAGCGCAGTGACTTCTACGCTCAGCTCTGGGCCTCTCAAAACTGGATCCACGAGGGTTCCTACTCATACGTCGTAGACGAATCAATCCCAATTACAAAACTTCCCATTTGGTTCCCTGGTATTCGCATCAACTACGCCGAGAATCTGCTCTGGACAGGTGCTGTAGGCGGTGCACCAGGCGAGCGCTCGACGCTTCACAAAGAGGATGATACTATTGCTATCACAGAAGTCAGGGAGGGTAATTCCTCTGTGAAGAACGTTACGTGGGGAGAGTTGAGGAGAAGAGTGGGGAAACTGGCGGGAGCATTGAAGCAGAGAGGTGTTCAGAAGGGAGATAGAGTCGTCATGGTTGGTGCTCATGCTGTTGAGACACTTGTTGTGTTTCTGGCGACGACTTGGCTTGGGGGACTATTTAGTAGCAGCTCGACTGATATGGGCGTTGGGGGGTTGTTGCAGAGGACTGTTCAGATTGACCCCAAGGTGAGCTCTTTTGATATCACCAAGCTTATAGTAATGCTGACCTGGATAGTTCGTCTTCTTCGACGATGGAGCTCTTTATAATGGTAAAGTCATAGATCTTCGCGATAAGATCAAGGGAGTTGCCGAGGGAATGAAAGAATGCCCTTCTTTCCAAGGCGCAATCATTGTTCAACGTTTCGACTCTCCTCACGATACATCTCAAATCCCCAAGACACAACGTCTCGAGTCTTTCCTCTCATCCGCACCTTCAACTCCGCCGCCCATCGAACGAGTTGGCTTCCAAGACCCAATGGTAGTCTACTATTCCTCCGGAACAACTGGAACACCAAAAGCCATCGTTCACGGCGTCGGTCCGATTCTCGTTTCAGTGGCCAAAGAGGCCATTCTTCATCGCGAAATCACTCCCAGAGATGTTGCCCTTCAGTATACTACTACAGGTTGGATCATGTATCTTGCTAGCGTTACTCGACTTGCCTTTGGTGGACGAACTGTGTTTTATGATGGTTCGCCTTTTGTACCAGATCGTTCTGTGCTGTTACAGATCGTGGAGGAGCAGCGTGTTACGAATTTAGGAATCAGTCCAAGATGGTTGGGTGAGCTCATGAAAGAAGGAATAGTTCCTCAGAAAGAGGCTGACCTGAGTAGCCTGACGGCTGTTCAGAGTACGGGAATGGTGTTGAAGGAGCAGGTCTTTGACTGGTTCTATGATGGGGCGTTTCCAACAAATATCAAGTTGGCTAACTTCTCAGGTGGTACAGATATTGTGAGTGTCCTATTCAGACTCTTCTTACTATTGCTGACATTACCAAGGCCGCCTGCTTTGTCATGGAGAACCCTCTATCTCCTATCTACGCCGGTGGATGTCCAGGACGAGTTATTGGAACGCCAATGGCAATTTATCCATCATCTCCGGACCTCGACAAACCGATCTCACCGGTTCCTGATGGGGAACCAGGAGACTTGGTCGGAACTGCAGCATTCCCCAATGTCCCTCTCTACCTCTGGAACGATACAACTCCGGCTCCAGGAAAGAAGTACACTTCAGCATACTTTGATCGATTCCCTAATGTGTGGTCACAGGGCGATTTTGCAGCAGTTCATCCACAAACAGGCCATATTCATATTCTCGGCCGCTCAGATGGGGTTTTGAATCCAAGTGGAATTCGCTTCGGAAGCGCCGACATCTACGCGGTGCTCGAGGGAAGCTTTGCAAAGGAGGTTGCAGAGAGTCTCTGCGTAGGCCAACGTCGACCCCAAGACCATGATGAGAGCGTTGTTTTGTTCCTCTTGATGAAACCAGGAGTCAAGTTCAACGCTGAACTCACTGCTAAAATCCGAGAAAGGATCGCCAAGGAGTTGACAAAGAGGCATGTGCCCAAGTATATCTTTGAGGTGCCCGATATTCCGGTAAGTACTTACCCTCATAACTTATAATATCTGGTGGACTGACGATGTTTAGACAACTGTGAATGGCAAGAAAGTTGAACTTCCAGTCAAGCAGATCATTTCGGGTAGTAATATCAAGCCAAGCGGGACGTTGTTGAACCCCCAGAGCCTGGACTTTTTCTATCAGTTCCAGAAGATCGAAGAGATCGAACAAGTTAAAGCAAAGTTGTAGAGATAGATACTAGATAAACATTGGGGTATGCAAAGACAATACAGGTTACAAATCCTCCTCCTTCTTGGGAAACTTGCCCCCATTCACGCCGAATCTCCAAGCCATCCATGCCAAAGCTCCCCCCATACTTCCCAGTCCCAGCCCTCCGACCGCACCTCTCCAACCCTTAAGAGCATTGGCCCCTATTAGAGCCCCAGCTCCAGCGCCTATAGCAGTCCAGTCATCAGTCTCGAGCTGGCCTTGGTTCTCGAGTAATCTCCAACTTCGATCCTGCCACTCGATCTCTTCTCTTCCACGCATACGGTTGATTGTCATGAAAGCTCCTACACCAACCGCTGCGACTGCGCCTGTTGATGCAGAGCGGATGAGGCGTGGGAAGAATGTCAAGGTTGGGGGTTTTGGGCGGAGAAAGGGGACCAAGTGGCGTGTTGTTGTTATGCCCGTTGCGATGATTGAGCTGAGTGTTATCGCTCGCACGATAACGTGTGTTGTGAGTATTGTTCGTGCAAGAGGTTGATCCTCTGCATAAGGAGTATGAGGAAAGAATCGCGACATTTTATTTGTTGTTCTTGTTTATAATACTAAGTAAGTAAACAAAGAATGAAAAGTATCAGATATTAATTGTATAAGCTGACGTCCAATGTTTTGTTCTTATATACATTCTACGCCGCGTCATATCATCAAGCCACTTCCAAAAGCGCTCGCTCTTCTTTCAGCTCCGTCTCTCCATTGACCATGATTGCTTCAGGGATGCGATTGAATAAGCACCATGTTATTGGTTGCCCGATGCGACGGCCCGGATGGATTAACATGCCGGTTACTCCACCAGGGAGAGCTTATTTTGCGGATATTATGCGAGATCCGAGTGCGAGATAATAATTCAGTGGTAGTTGATTAGTGATATCATTCAGATACAGAATATCAAACATGGTCGCTTTTCGTACGGAGGAGACAGAGTAGGTATGCTCATACACTCACCAACTTAAAACCATGTCGTGTTCCCCAATGCACATCTTACCACCAACGCCTAGACCTATCCCAATCATATGATAATCTCCCCATCCCAATGTGATGCTTGCTACGCCTTCTGAGTCTACTCTCTGGTATCCTTATTCATCATCGCTCATCTCCATCATACTACCCTCCTTCTCAGGCGAACCGTCCTCGTCCCCCAAAACCGTCATTCGTCTTGTTCGTCTCAATCTTCCCTTGCCCTTCTCCGGTCTTCCCGCCGTTTTTCGAGCCCCGTTAACCTTGACAGCTGCATCATGCTTCCGTTGTCCCAACGTGCGCTCAAAGTCCAAGAGATCCTCAGCTTCAGACTCTGCCGCGCCATCAATCAATGCCGTCTCTTCTAGCGCTTTGTTCAATAACTCTGTTGCGATACTGTCCTGAGGATTTATTGCCAGCGCTTCATGGAGAACCACCACTGCCTCCTCAGGCTTGCTTTGTTCCATGAGAATCAGCCCTTTCGCGCTGAAAATGGCCGCATCCTTGCCTCCCTGTCTTAGCACCTCATCAAACTCGGCGAGCGCTCGGTTAAAGTGCCTCAACCGTCTGAAAGCGTGTCCAAGATTTGTTCTCGCAGCCAACCAAGCCGAAGGGTCGCTTTCCATATCATCAGCGATCTTAAGCGCTGCTGTAAAGTACTGTGCTGCCTCTTTTGGTTTGTCTTGGTGATATTTCACGATGCCCATTTCATTCAAGAGCAACGGGTCCGTTTTGCAAAGGCCATAGGCTGTTTTCAAAAACTCCTCAGCAAGCGTCATGTTGTTGAGAGCGTGATTTTGCATGCCCAAAAACACCTGGGGCAAATGCGTTCCCATGAACAATCTCGCTGCTGTTGAGTAGGCCGAAATTGCTTGGTCGTGTTCGCCCTCGGCCGCAAAAGTGTGTGCAAAACCAATCCATGCCGGTCCAAAATGTGCGTCCATCATACTCGCTTTGCTGAAATATCGTCGTGCCTCGGGGATTTTGCCAATCGAAAAATAGTAGATACCAACTGCGAGCCAAGAACATGGTTCTTCAGGATGACTATCAGCCAGGTCGTGGGCAATCAAGAAAAGAAGATTCTTTTCTTTCAGCTCAAACAAACAGGCCAGATGGACCGGGTACACACTGAAGTTGTACTTGTCTTCCTGTAGGATCCCATTTGTGATATTCAGAGCGTCCCGGTACCGACATTGCGTGTAGAGAAGATCCGCACGAGCAAGTTGTAGGTCTGGATTTGATGCAAGATGGTAATGTGTCGAGAGGGAGTCGTATGCTGTCTCAAAAGCTGCAGGATTGCGGTATTTGGATAGTCGGGTCGTGTAGAGCATCTTAGTAAAGTCAGCAGCCTGCTGTGAAGACGACACATCTCCAGAGACATGAATGGAATCAAAGTCCAAGCTCTCAAGGAACTGCCATTCTTCGTCAGGCGACAGTAGTGAATTGTTCATAAGCTGCTGGAACGCCTCGAAGCACTGGACATCGATTCGCACAGCGTCTTTGTAACACTCCTTTGCGCGATCAAAAGCATTCTGTTTAGCGTAGCAGATGCCACGCAGAAAACACATAGCAGCTTCATATCTCCTATTAGCAGCCTCCTCCTCAGCAGCTGGATCGCGACGTCGTCCATGGCGTGGCTGAGTCTTGCGCTTGTTGCTCGCGCCATTGACAATGAGATGCGTTGGGTTACGATCGCCGAGAATCGAAAGGGCTTCGTCGAAGCGAGACTGCTTTATAAGGCAGTGACCGGCGAGATAGCGACATGATGGGTTTCTGGCGATGAGGTCTTGGCTGGAGAGAAATGCTTGGGCGCGTGTGTAGTTTCCTGTCGCGAAGTGGACTTGGGCGAGCCAGAAGGCATCTTGGTCGTCATCTATCGAGATACGATGTTAGACAATGGAAAATAAAGTTGTTTACATCAGTACATCACGTACTGGTCAGTGCAAGTAGCTTGTCGCCAATGAATATGGCCGATTCATATTGCGCCTTGTTGAGGGCATCTTGCCTCCATTCCCTCAAGAAGTTCTCCATTCCTAATTTATTTGCAGTTCATTGAGTGCCGGGCCCAATCGTCAGGTATTCGCTTTTTGTGTGGCTCGGCCTGTTGCGATATAGGGTTCGTCTGGAAAATGGAGGTGGTTTGTTTGGAATAATGTCAATCAACATCCCACCAAAAGTCAACAATGACCTGAATCTAATCTCACCGCA